>WNGS01009631.1:20298842-20309304 GCA_020271785.1 Procambarus virginalis
CAGCGCCATCCCTATGGACCTGCCACTCCAACTCCAAGGCATTAGGTGAGACGCAGACAACGCCATCTGTTGGCGGAATTGAGGTCGATCATGATGCCCTCGTGGTGGGTGACGAAACGATATCAACGCCATCTAGGCTTGTGTCATTCAATTACAATTCAGTTCTCAGCGGTGACAAGGTTGCCATCCTAAGTTCACCCGTTATACTGGCTGTCGGGTATGACTTCGATGTGCACAGAGGTGACGGACAGGCGACTTACGCTGTGGCAATCAACTTCCCTGGGCAGTCCAGAACTCCTGACTTGTTCTTGTGCGAAGACCCCAAGCGGCCGCCGTCGGTAGTAAGCAGCTGTTAGCTGCTTTACTATGCAATGTTGTGTAGAACCGACGTACCTGGGATTTTGCCACGTTACAAGATGATAGTATTGGCCGCCTGCCTGAGAACGTGCTGCTCGTGTTAGAGAACCCTCGCTCAGCCGTGTTGCTGAAGGCCCTTCATCACAGTGTGTTTCTTGGACGAGCAGATGTGGGGTATTGGGTACATGGTGACGATACGGTATGTGGACTGGTCCGTGTCGAGGAAGGTTTTTTCGCCAGTTCTTCCCACTGAGCGTGGACGATGTGTACTTGCAAGATGGGCCGTGACTCGCCGGGTTTCGAAGAACTTTCCACTGCAGGTATATAGTGTCCCTGGGTGAAAGCGACATCTGGCTACGTATAGTGTAGTTCTACTTCGAGAGATAATATATGGTGAAGGTGTAATTGCGTGTCCCCTGTGTTTTTACTCCTTTTATTCCTTGCACTATTAAATGCTATCGTTTCTAATTCTTGAAAACTTTGCCATTGACTTGGGGTGGGATCATAGAATAAGAGGCGCTAATGTACATCACGCACAAAGAACCCGCTTTTCTGGCTCAAGAAGCCTAATAGAGATTTTCTGGCCGTACCGTGAGACACACACAACAGTGACATTTCAGCGCCAGATGTTTAAGGCTATTAATGGCCAAGAATAATGGGGGCGGTGAGAACTATCAGATTTCAGTTCCCTTTATAACTTTTCTCATCTGTTAGAGCAGTTGGTGAACGAGTGGGAAATATCACGTAGAGATTAGTGAGACACATCGCGAGATGATGATAATTTTAACTCGCCAGCCATGTAAGGTACTGTACTTGATATCTGGTTGATGGGGTTGTGGGAGTTGTTCTACTCCCCAAGCCCGACCCGAGGCCATAGTAAGACAATGTGTAATAATCCCACAAAGTGATTCCTTACTTGGGGTATAGTCAGGTGTCATCCGGTGCCACATGGCGACCCCACTCAGATAACACGGCGTCCCTTGCTTTAGTGTGTGTGCTCACCTAATTGTACTCGCCTAATTGTGCTTGTGGGGGTTGAGCTTTGGCTCTTAGGTCCCGCCTCTCGACTATTAATCAACTGTTGTTACAGGTTCTGAGCCTTGGGCTCTATCATATCTACATTTAAACTGTGTATGGAGTGTATTGTGATAGTGTTATTACACACACGTAGTGTTTGTGTGTGTGTGTATGAGATATGCTTCCAGAGTCAGCGTAACTTTTTAAACACGATCTTTAGAATCTAGGCAGTTTAACAATATATTTATTAAATGCCTCAATTACCCTTTTTTTGGTTCCTTAACCATCTCTATTTACAACTGGGTATTGGCTTATCTTGAAAGACTTCTTCGCATAGTCCTATAACACACACTTATGACTGTGTTGAAAAGTTAATTCTAAAATCTCCGTGACTCGTATAGTTTCCATATTCCCTCGTCCTGCAGTCCTCGGTTTGAACATTTCTCTCTTCTGTCATCTTTATTTATTACCCTTAGGATCTAGTATGTGCCGCTATCATGTCTGGCCCTGTGTCCTCATTTCTCCTGTGTTGCCAAGTCTTTTCCCAAGTTTCCTTCGTAGTTCAGGGACAAGCCATGTTGCATATCTTTGACCTTTCCTGGTTTTGCAACCCGTTTCTGAACTAATCAGTCGTATTATGTTATCGTACCACCGTAGTAACGACGCACAAATATTTACGATTTCTATGATGGGACTCGATAGGGCTGGTGGGTTGCTTGGGTTCATACGTTTCAGGCTAAACTAATTTTTTTTTCCCGGAGAAGCAAGCCAAAAGACCGGGCCGGGTTTCGAGTGCATGCTCGAATATTTTTACTAGACTTTGTGCCAACAGCAACCCGTCCTCGCACACAAAGATCCAAGCTCGTTAATGCAGCCGCCAAACCCCTTGTTTATGAATGAAATGCGGTTTACACACGACTTACAGCTGATGACGTCCGAACACTTCCGGAACAAGTGCTTCGCTCACGTCCTTTGTTCGAACTACAATTCTATGTTTCACCCACGAACTTCAAGTGCAAATAATCGTCAACAGAACCAAAACACCTAACCTAAGCCAAACTATACATATAATTTTTATGTATATTATTAATTTACATATGAGAGCAAATCGATTTGTAATAAACAGTGTGTTAAAATTGATGCATGGGGGGGGGGGTGACGGCCGCTGCTTTAAACAGCCTAGTGCAAGGACGGGTTGGTGCCAGAGAAGTAAAGCAGGAGCCTGCGGGGCGCTCCAAGCAACAGCCTGATGGACCAAGTTATCACCAGTCAAGCCTGGCCTTAGGCGAACAGATCTCCCGGAAGCCACTCCAGGAGTGGCTTAGGCTTGGCAATTAAATAATGGAATTGGACAATAAATAGTAGAACTTTCTAATTTGACCACAAAACCTGATTGATGGTTTGGCTGTGATTGCTCCCCTTCCATAGGCGGGCAATATGTCTGGAGTGATTGTTCTTAATTGCAAGAGCAGATCATTTGAGCGGCTCAACTTATTCCTGTATTAGTCTTGTTGCTGAGGTGGGATAACCCTCTCACAGCAACCCTTCACTCTCCAACAGTACATCGCATATTGACGTACAAATCCCTCAAGACCAAAAGCTGGTGTACTAACATTCTTGGCGGCTGGCAAGATTGTTGTGATGTCCCGTTTACCTTTTGTGGGTCCTCAGGAAGGTTAGGTTCGGGCAATTTAGTACGTCAGTTTAGTGACGTTGGGAATGCTCGAGAGGACGGACTGCTTACAGCAACATGTTGCAAAAAAAGTTTGTTTGCAAAAAAGCCCAACATATGTTGTTGCAAAGGGCCTAACATGTTGCAAGAAGGCTAACATATTTCATAAATGATTGGCAGTTTTGTCAAGTTTTATTTTTTTAATTACGAAATCTATCATTTCCAACAGGACATTTTTTGTATACAAGTTCTTCTGAGTTATTAGTAAATTGCTCCATCTCTTAAGTAACTGTAGTAGTACCTCAGATGCTGTGGAATTATGTGAAAATAATCTGGCGGCTTCAGTGGGAAGCATGGCGCATGTACGTGAGTCAAATGACAAGCTAAACAGATAATTGATAAACAGTCAATTATTTACTTTATCACGGAGGAAATAATTAGTGGTTCCAGCACCCTCGCTATACATAAGCACGCCTAATATCTAACTATAACGACCAAACTGAAGAATTTGACTTTCTCAAGTACAATAATTATATGCTTTAAGTATCCCGCAGCGCGATAAATTGACTATTTACATTGAAACACCCGGCTACTTTCCCCTTAGGCTGTAGAATTGTCGTCCCGTAAAGTACAATAATTTAACCTTTACGATGTGCTCATTTTATCCCTTGACTATAATACTCTATCCCTACGATAGACTCCATCCCTACGATAGACTATATATTAGGACATTGTCAGGCGAAGAGTACGATACGTTTTCCCGGCGAGAGGAGAGAGACGGCACCAAGGCGGCGGCCAGACTGGACCCTGGCAGCCAGTCGGGCGGCGGCCGCCTTGGCAGCAACACTTCCCTCACTTGACGACCCTTTACATACTATCATTATGCAAGAGAGGCAGGGACAATATCCTTGCACATTTTAAGGTATACAACATGGAGTTAATATATATTCTATTGAAGCACATAACGCAATTAAACATGTCGTTTAGCACGATTAAAAATGTATGAGTATTGGCTAGGAAATATTTGAAATAAGACAAAATACGAAACTTGGCGCCTAGGGGCACGGTCGCAGGCGAAATTACGGGCCAAACACGCGTATTATTCTACATCTTACGCATCCAAATACAGAGTAACGTGACGCAATCCATTCATTCATCCGCTCTGAAACTGTGTCAGATGCGGTAGTGTGGATTACTGAGTGACGTCACATGCAGCGCTGCCAGCCGTCAGGGCTCTCTTACAATACCGGAAACTCCATCAGTCTTACCTAATGCTAACTAGCCTAAACCTGTACACACATCGAGTCGGTATTATTTATTATAAACATGCAAGCGGCGTGATGGAATACTTTCAAACTTTACACAATAGGACTTTAGCTTTGGGCTTAGGCCTATCAGCCTGTGGGGCCGTTATTAAATCTCATACCACGTTAATGGCCGCCAAGCCTGCCCCCCCCCCTCAAGGTAGACTATGTATAAACTATATATAGTCTACCGGACTATAGTAAACTATCAGTTTACCTCAAGCAGCGGGGGTACACTTCTATCTCTTCACTCTTCTTACTGATAAACAACATGAAATCACTTTTCTTCATTCTGGCAACTTTGAAGCTGATGTTTAAATCTGTGTTTACAAAGATAAATTAACTAAGCCGACACAATTATGGGGGTGTATTAGTAAAACTTAAAAACACCGTAATGGTAACGTTTTCTGGGCCTCGGCCTCGACAGGTTACCTGGATTGTACCTGGATGGTGTTCTGGGAGTTGTTCTACTGCCTGAGCCCGGCCCGAGGCCAGGCTTGACTTGTGATAACTTGGACCAACAGGCTGTTGCTTGGAGCGGTCCGCAGGCCCACATGGGTTGCTTAGGTTCTGATTACGCAAAAGAATTTTATTTTACAGTGTAAAATCGTGAAAACTGGCTGGTCAGATGTCCAGAAGCTGGAATGTGAAGGGTGATGACCCTGGTGGTTAAGGTCAAGGATAATGACCCAGATGGTCAAGTAAGGGTCAGGTTAATTTAGGCAATAAACAAATGGGTTACTGTACGGGTGGCAGCACTGCGCCAAGCCAGAGTATCGTACAGGACAATCTTGTTATTGTGTAAGAATTTTTGCGCAGTATTGGGGCCGCAGAGGCCAGCCTCGCTGTGTTATCTCATAACGCTACGTTATCTTAACGTTATCTTATAAATGTTAGCTTATATATGCCATGTTAGCTTAGTGTTGTTATAACTGTTAGCTTATATATGGTTTGCTATGTTATCTTAGTTATAATTATCAATGCTAGGTTACAACGTCACGTAATCTTAACATTAGGTTATCTTAGGTTATTTTAGGTATAATTAGGTTATCTTGACTCCAATTACAGCGGCGTCCCACGGGCCTGTGTCCCCAGGAGAGTAGCGGGGCCCTTGTGAACGATGCGACTAATTAATTTTAAAATTTGCCTCGGAGGGCTAGTTAATTTTGCACCGTCACTCATCCTGTGAGTGAACACACCGTTCACTCATCCTGTGAGTGAACACACCGTTCACTCATCCTGTGAGTGAACACACCGTTCACTCATCCTGGGAGTGAACACACCGTTCACTCATCCTGCGAGTGAACACACCGTTCACTCATCCTGTGAGTGAACAGACCGCCACAGTAACATGTACAACTCTTCGCGACAGGAAGAAAAGCCGCTGGGTTGTTCATCCTGTCACGTGTAGCCAGACGCAGCTGGGACTTGCTTAACTGTCTCAAGTGTCAGGTGACTGTCAAACAAAGTGTTAACATCTTACAACCCTCGAGTTTCCGTCATCTTGCGGGTGCAAAGTGTGGGAACACTTTAAGGACAACATCTATATTTGACACAAGTGATTCCCTAACTCATGTGGAGTATATTACTGCAGACATATTTCTGATGTCTGTAAGATGGACACAGTCTCTCGGGTCGAGGTCCAGACGATGTCTTCTCGTGTTGCAGATTCTGCAACTTCGCTCCTTGGCAGTAACCTCCAGTCTGACTGTAATCGTCTTCCAATGAGCGACAGATAATATGATTTTTAATAAAGATAAATTCCAGCTCCTCCTCTACGGAAAAATTTAAATGTAAGATTGGAAATCATATATAAAACGCAGACATGTCACACTATTAGAACGAAAGAGCAAGTTAATTAATCTAGGAGCAATCATGTCAGAAGACCTAGGGCCAGATTCACGAAGCAGCTACGCAAGCACTTACGAACGTGTACATCTTTCCTCAATCTTTGGCGGCTTTGATTACATTTATTAAACAGTTTACAAGCATGAAAACTTCCCAATCAACTGTTGTTGTTGTTGTTATAAACAGCCTCCTGGTGCTTCGGAGCTCATTAACTGTTTAATAATTGTAAACAAAGCCGCCGAAGATTGAGAAAAGATGTACAGGTACCATGCCCATCCTGTGAATGGCAGTGGACACCAAGCCCATCCTGTGAGTGGCAGTGGACACCATGCCCATCCTGTGAGTGGCAGTGGACACCATGTCCATCCTGTGAGTGGCAGTGGACACCATGCCCATCCTGTGAGTGGCAGTGGACACCATGAACTGGACGGCACTGTCCCACGAACCATGAACATGAACTGGACGGCACTGTCCCACGAACCAGTACTGTTCACAATAACTGTGGAACTATGTGTCACGACCCGGACTGTACCATTGAGCTTGGGTTGGAAGAAAACCGTGTCAGAGGAGGCTGAGGGCTTCTCATTACCCACTACCAGAACAGAACGACCCTGGAGATGTTAGCGGATATCCGCCATCACAGAGCAGCGTACACGAGGTTAACTGTGTCATGAAAACGGCTCCAGCCTCATTGGTGGTTATTTTAAGCCCTCACTGACTGACTGACTGACTGGTCTTGTTGCGTGGGGAGCCAGTCAGTTCCACTGTGGTGGAGTAGCTCCGTCACCGGTACAACACACACAGCAACATAGATTCAAGGGTTTGCCGCCCGACTAGTACCAGAGCTGACTGGCATGAGCTCCGAGGAATGGCTACTGGAATTAATCCTCACGTCACTAGAAGACAGAGTTAGGGGGAGACATGATTACGCATGCAAAATTCTCAAGGGAATTAATAGGGTTGATAAAGACATTATTTAACAAGGGTGGTGCTCGCACACAGGGATATAGGTGGAAATTTAGTAGCCAAATGAGCCACAGAGACATTACAAAAAAACATTTCAGTGTCAGAGTGTCATTTGTTTCAGTAACAAATGGAATGCGTTAGGCAGTGATGTGGTGAAGGCTGACTCCATACCATACCTGGAGAAGGTTCTGAGAGTTCTTATACTCCCCGATCCCGGCCTGAGGCCAGGCCCGACTTGTGAGAGCTTGGTCCAACAGGCTGTTGCTTGGAGCGGCCCCAGGCCCACATATCCACTACAGCCTGGTTGGTCCGGCACTTCTTGCAAGAACTTATCTAGGTGCCATCCACCTTTGTTCCAGCAATATTTCTAATGCTTGCTGGGAGGGTGTTGATCAGCCGTGAACCTCTGATGTTCAGTGTTCTCTGATTGTGCCTATGGCACCTCTAATCTTCATTGGTTCTATTCTGCACTTCCTTCCGCGTCTTTCACTCCAGAATGTTGTTATTACACAGCTTCAAATGTAGATACGAGCCCAGTAGGCTCAGGAATCTGGAAACCAGATTATTGGCGGTTGAGTGGCGAGATCAAAGAGCCGAAGCTCATCCCCACCCAAAACAAAATTAGGTGAGTACACGTAAGAACACATTAGTTCATAGGTTGTAGAAGCATGCATGAGTGACAGGGAAGGTGCCCAGTGGACAAAGGAGTACCTAAACAACAGAAGACAGTTACTGTGAGATGGTGAGATCTCAGAATGGTGACGAGAGGTGTGTTAAGGTACAGATCATGCGACAAGAGTGTGGCAGTCGGGCACTTTCTTCCAAGTTTGAACGCTACGTCTTTGAGCCTAGATGAACAGGTAAGAGGTCTTGTACCAAGGTATTCCTCGAAAATCAAATCGTAAGAGCTCTGCCCGACTCTATTCGCTCGTCAAATCCGGTACAGAGTTCGAGGGATAGAGCTCATCTCCGTACTGGGAAGAGATCACGGTGTGGACTGAGAGCAACTTGCCAGGAGGACCAGGATGTCTGGTGAGGATGGTGACCGATACTCTTTCCTTCCCTTCACGGAAACAATTATAAACACGAGGTCGTGCCCTGCTTGAGGGGAATTGGCCATCATTGTGGGTCTTCCCTTCACTCCCTCGCAGCTGTTCTCTGCAGGTGGAAGCTCTTCAGTTCCTTCTGGAGAGGAAATATGACATACTGCACTTTTATGCTAATGGTCCAGTGCTGTGGAGTGATAAGAGCGATCTGATGGGCTAGTTCCCTACTGCATTGTTCTGCTGGGCGACCTTAACTAACGGTCCTCACCCCTTGTAAGGAGACAACCTTGGTAGTGCAAAGCAAACTATGTTAGCATTCCTGGGAGAGGAGATAGGTTCATCTATCTCAAGATAGGCAGGTGGACTCACTTTTATATAGAAACAGAGTTCTTTACCGCAGTAAGAATGTTGTCACCGTCCTTGCCAGCACTTGTCAACTACAAGGAGCATTAAAATGAGCTTGAAAATAACGATTCCTGCTGTAATATACAGCAGCCCTCTATTCTAGGCTGTTGGACGCGGCTGCTCACAGCCTGACGTATGAATCATAGCCTGGTTGATCAGGTATTCTTTGGAGGTGTTTGTCGAGTTTCAAAACCATCACTAATTCCTGTAAATTAATTAAAATAAATAATAAAGAAACGAAAATAATGATGGTGATGTTCTTTTGAAGTACAGACACAAGAAAAACTGCGCCTGGTTCTCTAAGCATGGGTGCTAATGGTCTTCCAGGGCGGGTGCATTCTTCCGGTAATTACTGGCTTCGGTAATGGTGGCAGGAACCCAGCGATGAGGTGTTGGTGTGGCCACGCCCAGGACGCCTGGTTCCCACCCCACACAAGACCGTGTGTGTGTGTGGTGCCCGTGTGTGTGTGTGTGTGTGTGTGTGTGTGTGTGTGTGTGTGTGTGTGTGTGTGTGTGTGTGTGTGTGTACTCACCTAGTTGTACTCACCTAGTAGTGTTTGCGGGGGTTGAGCTCTGGCTCTTTGGTCCCGCCTCTCAACCGTCAATCAACAGGTGTACAGATTCCTGAGCCTATTGGGCTCTATCATATCTACACTTGAAACTGTGTATGGAGTCAGCCTCCACCACATTACTTCCTAATGCATTCCATTTGTCAACCACCGTGTGTGTGTGTGTGTGTGTGTGTGTGTGTGTGTGTGTGTGTGTGTGTGTGTGTGTGGTGTGTGTGTGTGTGTGTGTGGTGCCCGTGTGGACCACACTGGTCCAGCCTCAACATGTCCTGCAGGCTTGGTGCTGGTGGCGGGTTTGGAGACTCCTGCGACTCTCTGCTAAGCTCTGCCATTGGTCTGAAACACCACTGTTGAAACGCAGTCTTGGGCCAGGGATCATCATGCATTAACGCAACCACTTACGAAACCTGTACATCTTTCCTCAATCATGGCGCGTTTTTTTACATTTACTGAAGTTAGTGAGCTTTGAGGTACTGCGAGGTTGTTTATAACACTAATAACTTTGGGTTATTAAGTTTGTAGCGGGTCAAACTTGGGTCGTCAAGTTCCCAAGCGCGACAACTGTTTAGTAAATGTAAGCTAAGCCGGCAGGATTAGGATGTACAGCTTTTGTAAATGTACGCACGCAAGTGCTTAGTGAATCCTGGTCGTGGTCCTCCACAACCTTGGTCGCTACCAGTGTGCTGGGAGAGCCTCGACCAGCTGGCTGGTTGTGGTGACAGCTGGTGGAGTGCCGGGACACTGCCCACTGCCTGGGGGTACCATCTGCGGGCCGTGTACCACACCCTCCGTACCTGTACCTGTGACTGGCTCTATTTTACCACCCGCATGACCTCGGGTCAGGTGCAGCGGGTCAAAGTTCGCCCTCCCCCCCCCCCTCCACCAGGGCACCTCCGACCGGGAGCTCCTTGCTCTGCCCGTCACGTCAGACAGGCAACTGGTGATGAAAGAGAAGGTTGAGGGTGACCTTAAACTGGCTGCCACCGACAGTGTTCTTCACACTGCACCCCCGCCAGCTGCGCCCCCCCCCACCCCCCCACCCCATCCTCTCTCCTCCCTCCAATCCCCCTTCCCCCCCTCGCCATCCTCCTCCAGGAGGAGGCAAGGGGGGGGGGGACGAGGGAAAAGTTGAGTTATAAGGCAACAGGTAGAAGGTGGAGGGGCATATTGAGGCAGCTGTAGTGAGTGTGGGTAGGCAGTGTGAGGTAGGCAGTGTGAGGTAGGCAGTGTGGGAGGTAGGCAGTGTGAGGTAGGCAGTGTGAGGTAGGCAGTGTGAGG
>WNGS01009631.1:20370486-20380981 GCA_020271785.1 Procambarus virginalis
TATACAATAAGGTACATTGTGAATGTTAGAATATATAATATTGTAATTACAAACAATCTTGTAAAGCCACTAGTACGCGCAGCGTTCGGGCAGAAACGGGCTCTTATTCCTTCATATCTCCCCTCTCCTCCCCATCCCCTCCCAACAAGCCCGAGGGGGACAGGATACCCCCAACACCGCGGAATCACTCCCTAAAACATATCACTTTGTTTGTCTTCTATTTTCAATGTTATTCACACGCGTACTCGTGGCGGGTTGTGTTGTACTCAACTAGTTGTACTCTCTAGTTGTGCTTGCGGGAGGGTGGGAGCGCTGGCTCGTGGTCCCGCTCTCAAAAAAACCGTCTATAAACTTAACAGATTCCTGAGCCCACTAGTCTCTATCATATCGTCATTTGAAACAAAATGTGTGTGTGTGTGGTGTGTGTGTGTGGTGTTTGTGTGTGTGTGGTGTGTGTGTGTGCACTCACCCACTAATCACCTATTTGCACTCACCTAATTGTGCTTTTGTCGGGGGTTGAGCTTTGGACTCTATTGGGGTTGGTCCCCGCCTCTCAACTGTCAATCAACTGGTGACTGTGTACAGATTCCTGTGTGTGTGTGTGTGTGTGTGTGTGTGTGTGTGTGATGTGTGTTTGTGAAAGAGAACTTTCACTGTTTATGTACAGTTCTTCTTAGTCTCTTATATATTATTGGTTTTTTTGAAACACAATTCGTATTTTTTTGTCACCAAACAGCTTCATGGTGGCCATGAGAAATGTTTGAAGAACACAGCTTTAAAAACACAGACCCTCTGAATGTAGCGAATTGTGGCACTGTTGCTAGCACGGCTGAGAGGGGGGGGAGTGGTCCTGGCCAGGTACACCTGTCCCTGCAAGCAACACCTGTTGACCCAAGTACCACAAGTCAAGCCTGACTCGGGGTCGCATCTGGGGAATAATAATCCCAGAAGGTATATGTATACACACACACTTCAGGTACACACTGGCCCAGGAGTGTATAGTGGCTTAGACAGGTAATACTCCCCTTGCATGAACGCTCTAATAACACTTGGACGTGTATAGGTGTATATCCTCATTTGTGTTGTCGTGCTTAGCGCAGCTCTTGTGGTTCTTTAAGAAGTGATTGTTATCTTGAGTTACGGTGCGTGTTATCTTGGTTCATGCTGCTTGTTATCCTCGGGTTATGTAGTTGGTTATCATTGGATTTGTGTGGGGTGTGGTGTGTGGGACGGGTGTGTGGGGACGCAGCACCATCGGGAGTCCGTATATGGCGCCGCGGCCGCTAACCGTGATATGGCCCAAACATCACAGGAGTATGTAATGAAAACAAGCCGCTGCTGAACTGTTAACCGAAGCTGGGTAATGGAGACGAGCGGCCGGAGCGACCCGCCGCTAACACCGCCATTGTTGAGCCGGTAAAGCCACCATAAAAATTAACGAACATTGCTGCCCGTAAAAACAATACAAATGTGTGTCAGTAAATAACTCCATGCCACATGTGTTAACTGACATTGCAGAGTCAGTGTGTGTGTGTGTGTGTGTGTGTGTGTGTGGTGTGTGTGTGTGTGTGTGTGTGTGTGTGTGTGTGTGGTGTGTGTGTGTTGTCTATCTGTTGCGGTGTTACTCGATGGTGCCTCACTAGAACGGTACAGTTCAACTGGCCTTCTATCACTGAATAGGTTATCATTTGGGTGTGTGTGTGTGTGTGTGTGTGTGTGTGTGTGTGTGGTGTGTGTGTGTGTGTGTGTGTGGAGTGTGTGAGTGTGTCGTGTTGTGTGTGTGTGTGTGTGTAGTGATGTGTTGTGAGTGACTACGGGGGCGTTAGATGTTATCTCTTAACGGCTTGCTTGCCTCTTAAACCTGGAGGGTTAATTATATCTCAGGTTTCATATCATACATTTCCCTTCTAAGTTTCTGGGATGGAAGAGCTTCACACCTTCCTTCATTGCATTTTACATCTGTATCCACTTCCCCAATATCTATTTAACCCTAAGTCCTTTCAATTAAAAGTCATACCCGTTGGTTCCTATTCCCTCAGTAATCTTGTATTTAGTGATCATATCTCCTCTGTCCCCTCTCTCGTGTAAGAAGTGTGAGGGTTGAGTTCCCTTAACCTGTCCATAATATGGGCACTTTCAATAATGGCTGCAAGTCTATTCAAACCCCGTACTTTTCCAAGTGGACTAATGTGTTTTCAAGGGCGGTTCCAAACTGGTGCTGCATACTCCAGTAATGGTCGTGAAATAGTAATTGTGCATACGACTTGAAAACCTTTCCCCCCCCCCTCCCCTCCAAGTGGCTGGGCACACCCATTCCTTCCCCCGTCCCATCCCAAACCTAGGTTTCCTGACCCCTTTCCCGTGCTATATAGTCGTAAGGGCTTGGCCTTTCCCCCTGATAGTTCCCCTTCTCCCTCCCACTCACAACCACGCTCCTCCACGTCCACGGAAAGCAATATCACAGACGAATAAAACACTATACCACAAACAGAAAAAACAGTTCAAATGGACGTCTGGGACGAGATGGTTGCCATTATTCGTCCTCTTCCTCCAAGAGGAAAACGAGGCCCTCGGGGGACAAAGAGAGCTCCTAGGAGAGCAGGCGAAGAGTCTGCCGCGCCTGCCAAACTCCTACAGATAGAGAGGCTGATGGATGACACATCCACAGGGGTCCCAAACCATCAGGGAAACACCGAGCCCCCTAGGTGGGTGAATGACGTCCCTGAACATGTAGTGGAAGACTCGGTGGACGCTACCACCAAACGTGTTTACCGAATCTCTTTTGTGGGGTATCTCTGGGACGGCAACCTGGCAAGCCTATGGCAAGTAGCGGCTGCTGAAACTAAACAGGAACTCTTTGGAGGGGATTGTGGGGATGTTTTGGGGACCTCTGAAGATGTACTGGGGCTCTGGAGAGTCCCCTGGGGAGATAGCAGATTTTGGGGAATAGTGTGTGTTGGGGTTCTGGGGACCCCGGGAGAAGTAGAGGGACCTCTGAAGGGCAGCGCAATGCAGTCCACAAGTGGGACACGAGAATCAATAGCGGACTCCTGACCTACTCCCAGACCTGCCGCCAGATCCCCAACACGACACGAAGACGCCACAGGCAGCAGCAGCAGACAGCACGCAAGGAAAGGAGGAGGAGGTGTGGGGCAGCATTAATACTAACATTCTGTGACCAATTACTGGGACAAATAGGACAACAGGGACAGCAGTCAAATGTCGGCTCCTCGGCCCCCCGACTGCATTTACACATGCCCAACCTACCAGTTCTAAACCCTGGTAGCTTCGACCAGGTACGTATCGCTCAGCTGTGCAACGATCAGGCACGAAACTCTCGGGTCAGCTTTCACACGTGCTCTTCATGGGGGTGTGAGTTGTGGGTGCTGTGAACTAGGCGATTATGATCTCCGGATTGGGATTTTTGTCTGGGGTGTCGTGAACCCAAAGTCGTAGACTACAGTTTTTAGCTAGCAAAATTTGACTCAGAGTCGAGTGACTGCGACGTGAGATGATGTGACTCAGGCGATCATTGTGACCCACCTCACAACACACGCTGGCTCACAATAATGAGTTGTTGACAACGACAAGAACATCCATCACGAGGAGGAGGAGGAGAAGAGGAGGAGGAGGAGAAGGATGAGGAGGAGAAGAGGAGGCAGAGGAGGAGGATGAAAGGAGTATAAAGGGGGAAAATTAAATCCACAAATAAAAGTGTGTGCGAGGATATATGTTCAAACCCACAATCACTGTAGCCACAATCACCGGTACACTCCATGATTGGTGTCTGCACTCACTTATTATTTTGACCCAAAAAATAAAAGCTGAAAACTTGTCATCATGATCCTGTATAAGCTGTGTGGTTCCTGCCTGTGTAAACCCTTCAAAGGTTTAAGGTACCTTCACTAGCAACGACTCGCAAGGAAATGGACGACTTCGGCCAGTTATATGTGCCTTTGGGGGTTGATGATATACTTTGTCTCTCTTACTGCATCAGCCCACCAGACCCCCATCCCCCCCACCCACACCACCACCCATGGCACCAGCCCACCCACCACCCCATGTGCACCAGCACCCACCACCACCACCCATGTCACCAACCCACGCCACCACACACCCATGTTCCCACCCACCCACCACCACCCAGGCAACCCTAGCCCACTCCCACCCACCACCACCCATGGCACCACCCACCCACCACCACCTACCACCCATGGCACCAGTCCCCACACCACCATCACCACACCACCACCCCATGGCACCAGCCCACCACACACCCACCACCACCACCCATGGCACCAAGCCCACCCACCACCACACATGCCAGCCACCCATGGCACCAGCCACACCCATCCCACCACCACCACCCATGGCACCAGCCCCCCACCACCAACCAACCTCCCCATGGCAACCAGCCCACCCACCACCACCCATGCACCAGCCCACCCACCACCACCCATGGCACCATACCCACCCACCACCCACTACCCATGTCATCAGCCCCCTACCACCAGCCAACCCCCACACCACCACACCATCACCACCATGGCACCATCCCACCCACCACCACCCATGCACCAGCCCACCCACCACACCACACCACCCACACCACCACCACCCATGGCACAACCCCCACCACCACCACCAGTCACCACCCCCCACACCACATCACACCCACCGGCTACGGACCTCCTCCACCTATTGGGACGATTGCAGACTTGCAGGACGAGGAAGACCGGAGCTGCCTGGTGCTGACGGACAGTCACCAAAGATAATGTAAACTTGCTGTCTTCAGTCGGGGTCCTCTGGACTAAGGAGAACCCTCAAATTATTGAGGATAATGACCCCAGGCGATAAATGTGAGTTCCGCCCTCTCTCATTGGCCTGGTAGTGTGGCGCCATTAGCTAAGTTATGTGTGCCGATGTCTTCGTGTGGTCGGCGTGGTTGGGGGGGTGTGATGGGTTGCTGCCTGGTGCTGGAGGCTAGGTAAGACACCCTGAAGGCATTCACTGGCGTAATGAGTTCGGACACTCCAAGGTGGCCATGACCCACCCTCACCTTCCACCAGTCCATCCTTGGACCCTTAACCAGTGCCGTGAAGAACTAGAACTAAGGATAATAAAAACAAAAAATGGAAAGAGAAGGGGAGCAGAGGCGACAAATATATATATAGGCCGAGGATGGTGATAGTCTGTATTAAAATTAAAACACCGGTGAGAACGGTGAGAGAACACGGGTAGTGAAGCTGCACAGTGAGAGAACACGGGTAGTGAAGCTGCACAGTGAGAGAACACGGGTAGTGAAGCTGCACAGTGAGAGAACACGGGTAGTGAAGCTACACAGAGAGTGAACACGGGTAGTGAAGCTACACAGTGAGTGAACACGGGTAGTGAAGCTACACAGTGAGTGAACACGGGTAGTGAAGCTACACAGTGAGTGAACACGGGTAGTGAAGCTACACAGTGAGAGAACACGGGTAGTGAAGCTGCACAGTGAGAGAACACGGGTAGTGAAGCTGCACAGTGAGAGAACACGGGTAGTGAAGCTGCACAGTGAGAGAACACGGGTAGTGAAGCTGCACAGTGAGAGAACACGGGTAGTGAAGCTGCACAGTGAGAGAACACGGGTAGTGAAGCTACACAGTGAGTGAACCCGTTTTAGATGGAAGCTACAGGCAGTGAGTGAACAAAAGGGAATACACTCGACATACACAGAACGATGTGTGACGTGACAAGGCAGGCGTTGGGCCTTAGTCACATGATCACCAAACATATCGACACACAGACGCATCAACCACCAAAGGCAACATAGGACAAAACTCTGAGGGAGGAGGAAAAGAGGCCGTTAAGTACGACATAGCAAGTGGACCGCTAAAAAAGTAGTCTCATCACTATGTAAGTATGATAATGTCCCCCGCGCACACACAGCACTTTTGTTCACTCTCTGTGTAGCTTCACTACCCGTGTTCACTCTCTGTGTAGCTTCACTACCCGTGTTCACTCTCTGTGTAGCTTCACTACCCGTGTTCACTCACTGTGTAGCTTCACTACCCGTGTTCACTCACTGTGTAGCTTCACTACCCTTGTTCACTCACTTGGCTTCACTACCCGTGTTCTCTCACTGTGCAGCTTCACTACCCGTGTTCTCTCACTGTGTAGCTTCACTACCCGTGTTCACTCACTGTGTAGCTTCACTACCCGTGTTCTCTCACTGTGTAGCTTCACTACCCGTGTTCACTCACTGTGTAGCTTCACTACCCGTGTTCACTCACTGTGTAGCTTCACTACCCGTGTTCACTCACTGTGTAGCTTCACTACCCGTGTTCTCTCACTGTGTAGCTTCACTACCCGTGTTCTCTCACTGTGCAGCTTCACTACCCGTGTTCTCTCACTGTGTAGCTTCACTACCCGTGTTCTCTCACTGTGTAGCTTCACTACCCGTGTTCTCTCACCGTTCTCACCGGTGTTTTAATTTTAATACCGACATTATCACCATCCTCGGCCTATATATATATTTGTGGCCTCTGCTCCCCTTCTCTTTCCATTTTTTGTTTTTATTCTCCTTCAGTTTCTAGTTCTTTCACGGCCTGGTTAAGGGCCCAAGGATGGACTGGTGGAAGGTGAGGGTCGGGTCATGGCCACCTTGGAGGGGTCCGAACTCATTACGCCAGTGAATGCCTTCAGGGGTCATTACCTTAGCCTCCAGCACCAGTGCAGCAACCATCACAACCCCCCCCCCAACCACGCCGACCACTCCGAGACATCGGCACTACTAACTTAGCTAATGGCGCCACCACTACCAGGGCCATGAGAGAGGCCGGAACTCACATATCGCCTGGGGTCATTATCCTCAATAATGAGGGTCTCCTTAGCCAGAGGACCCCGACTGAAGACAGCAAGGTGTACATTATCTGGTGAACTGTCCGTCAGCACCAGGCAGCTCCGGTCTTCCTCGTCCTGCAAGTCTGCAACGTCCCATAGGTGGAGGAGGTCCGCTAGCCAGGTGGGTTGATGTGGGTGGTGGTGGGGTGGGTGGGTGCCATGGGTGGTGGTGTGGTGGGTGGGTTGGTGCCATGGGTGGTGGTGGTGGGGTGGTGGTGGTTGTGGGTGGGCTGGTGCCATGGGTGGTGGTGGGTGGGATGGTGCCATGGGTGGTGATGGTGGTGGTGGTGGTTGGGTGGGGTTGGTGCCATGGGTGGTAGTGGGTGGGCTGATGCCATGGGTGGTGGTGCGTGGGTTGGTGGCCATGGGTGGTGGTGGGTGGGCTGTGCCAATGGGTGGTGGTGGGTGGTGCTTGTGCCATGGGGTGGTGGTGGTGGGTGGGCTGGTGCCATGGGTGGTGGTGGGTGGGATGGTGCCATGGGTGGTAGTGGGTGGGGGCTGATGCCATGGGTGGTGGTGCGTGGGTTGGTGCCATGGGTGGTGGTGGTGGGTGGGCTGGTGCCATGGGTGGTGGTGGGTGGGCTGGTGCCATGGGTGGTGGTGGGTGGGATGGTGCCATGGGTGGTAGTGTGGTGGGCTGGTTGCCATTGGTTGGTGGTGGGCTGGTGTGCCAATGGGTTGTGGTGGTGTGGTGGGCTGGTGCCATGGGTGGGTTGTGGTTGGATGGTGCCATTGGTGGTGGTGGGTGGGCTGTGTGCCATGGGTGGTGGGGGGTGGGCTGGTGCCATGGTTGTTACATCTTGGCTTAACGTGTTTTATGACGTATTAGAACGTTGTTACAACTTCCTATATTGGTTGTTATAACTGGTTAGGTGGTGTTAAAACTTGTTCGAACGTTGTACCAACGTCGTAGTTTCGGTGTGTGTTTTGGCGGGTTATGCTCTCTTTTTCCCCTTGTTTTTATAGAGGTGGGAAGCATTACATCTGCCTAAAGTGTTAAGACTTGAGGTTTGAATGTTATAAAGTGTCAACTCTCGCCGCAATCTTCCGTTCTTCAAAGTCATACAACTTATAGAATTTCTCCAAAGATTGATTTCTTAATAAGAGTTTAATCGCCCCTTTTGTGTACTCTGATATACTGACCCCTTTTGTGTACTCTGATATACTGACCCCTTTTGTGTACTCTGATATACTGACCCCTTTTGTGTACTCTGATATACTGACCCCTTTTGTGTACTCTGATATACTGACCCCTTTTGTGTACTCTGATATACTGACCCCTTTTGTGTACTCTGATATACTGACCCTTTTGTGTACTCTGATATACTGACCCCTTTTCTGTACTCTGATATACTGACCCCTTTTGTGTACTCTGATATACTGACCCCTTTCTGTACTCTGATATATTGACCCCTTTTCTGTACTCTGATATACTGACCCCTTTTATGTACTCTGATATACTGACCCCTTTTGTGTACTCTGATATACTGACCCCTTTTGTGTACTCTGATATACTGACCCCTTTTCTGTACTCTGATATACTGACCCCTTTTGTGTACCCTGATATATCGACCCGTCCTCTCAACTAAGAGGTCGTTATGGTACTCTGTGGTACCTTTGGATCCCCATTATACCAATACAACGAGCAATAAAAAGCAGCTGCTCACAGAATACATGATTTCTATGCATCAGTTAGTTAGGTTAGGTCGGTGGCTTGGGTTCGTACGCTTCTTGGTTAGGTTAGGGCTTGTCCGTTAGGGCAACTCGAGGGAACAGGCTGCTATACCAAGGTTGAGGTTATCTTGAGTTGATTTCGGGGCTTTAGTATCCCCGCGGCCCGGTCCTCAACCAGGCCACTACACCCAGGAAGCAGCCCGTGACAGCTGACTAACTCCCAGGTACCTATTTACTGCTAGGTAAGAGGCGCATCAGAGTGAAAGAAACTCTGCCCATTGTTTCTCGCCGGCGCGGGAATCGAACTTACATGAAACACATCACTATCTTACCCCCTGTGCGTGCAACACATCCAAGTGGATGAATACCATTCCTTTCCCTCCGTCCCATCCCAAATCCTTTTCCTGATCCCTTCCATGTGCTATATAGTCGTAATGACTTGGCGCTTTCCCCCTGAAAGTTGCCTTCCCTTCCCTGTGCTTAGCAGCCTTGTGTGGGTGGCAGCGTGTTGAAGACGCTGGGAACCTGTTCCTTGTGAGGGGGAGTTTTGAGCGCAGTGTTTCTGTAATAACCAAATTCTAGAAGCTATGTTTGGCAGGAGCTTTTGTTAAAGATCAAGTTCCGGTCTTCTAAAATTGCATTAAGTCTCTCATAACCATTTTCTATATTTTTTCTTAATAAATATGTCAAACTAATAGGAAGCGAGTCTAGTTGACTTTCTCAGACTTCAGGTAGTGAACCCAGATCCGTAAATGGGTTCACTTCTCACAGTTCAGGTAGTTAACCCTGACCCATAAATGGGTTCACTTCTCACAGTTCAGGTAGTTAACCCTGACCCATAAATGGGTTCACTTCTCACAGTTCAGGTCGTGAACCCTGACCCATAAATGGGTTCACTTCTCACAGTTCAGGTAGTGAACCCTGACCCATAATGGGTTCACTTCTCACAGTTCAGGTCGTGAACCCTGACCCATAAATGGGTTCACTTCTCACAATTCAGGTCGTGAACCCTGACTCATAAATGGGTTCACTTCTCACAATTCAGGTCGGGAACCCTGACCCATAAATGGGTTCACTTCTCACAATTCAGGTAGTTAACCCTGACCCATAAATGGGTTCACTTCTCACAATTCAGGTCGTGAACCTGACCCATAAATGGGTTCACTTCTCACAGTTCAGGTCGTGAGTAAACCCAACCCAACACATGGCTCGACTTGCCAACGCTTTCAGCCCCACACACCAAGCTTGCTAGGGGAACTTACACAGCAAGTTTACATGGAACTTAAGTCCCCCAACAATAATATATATACCACACCCGCGAAATATATTCGTATATATCTCACTTCGAATATATTCCTACTCACGTTCCAATCGCGTCTGTCTCGGCCCATAAACTCGCGCCCGTCATTACCGATTCACTGGATACCGGAAATGAATCTTCATGTCTTAAGAGGTCTTAGTTACTTCAGTGACTTAAGAGGTCTGTCTTAAGAGCTCCGGGTCTTCGCAATCCTCGCAGAAAAGATAACTTTTGAATCGGCCCTCGTAGTTTGGGAAGGGGGAATATATATCTTTTGTGTATTCAACCTAGTTATGATATCTAGCAGAAAAACCTAGCTGTAATATCAACCAAAAAATCTAGCTATGGTATAAATGAAATAAAATCCTATGTGTGATATGTAGCAAATGTATACTGTATAGCTATGATATCTAGTTGAAAGTCCTAGCTATAATACGTAGCAGAAAAGCCTAGCTATGATATCCAACTAAAAAAAACTAGCTATAATATCCAGCTAAAAAAAACTAGCTATGATATCCAGCCAAAAAAAGGCTAGCTGTGATATCCAGTCAAAAAAGGCTAGCTATGGTATCTAGCTTGTTACTGGCCATTGTATTGTCCAATGTGCTTGACATCTTCACTAATGATCACTCCAAGCTC
>WNGS01009631.1:20472009-20483243 GCA_020271785.1 Procambarus virginalis
CGTTTAGGGAGCATAACCAGCAAATATTGCGACAGCCAGAAAAATGATAGGATGGATTACGAGAACTTTCAAATCCAGGGATTTAGGTCGTCAGACATCATTATTCCCAAATCCTTTACATGTTGTTTTCCTACTATGGGCACATTTGATTGTGTTTGTCCCTGTATTATGTTTAAGGTCCTCATTTTTACCGTACCTGAGTACCCCAAAGCTAACTTGTGTTTAGATATTCCGCTACTTGTCAGTAACACTGGACTAGCCCATTATTGGGTATTGGTTCCTCATTTACCGTCTTCACCTGCTTGGCAATTCTCTGGGAGATGATACCTTGAGGTTACCTCAGGTGCTTCTGGGGCTGAGTGTTCCGTGGGTGATCAGAGTTAGTGGTTAGTGGTGGGGTCAGCCAGGTGGGTACACTCCCCTCTTCGCACACTCACACCTCGATTACATGGTTCAGGAATAGGATAGACCTCTGGTAACCTTTCACAACTATGATGACTTCTCCAACCTGTGACCGTTTTCTGTTGCTTGTAGGTGCTCTCGTGTCCAATAGACGTGTGTTCTGCGTGTGTGTGTGTGTGTGTGTGTGTGTGTGTGTGTGTGTGTGTGTGTGTGTGTGTGTGTGTGTGTGTGTGTGAGTGTGTGTGTGTGTGTGTGTGTGTGTGTGTGTGTGTGTGTGTGTGTGTGTGTGTGTGTGTGTGTGTGTCTGCGTGTGCGTGTGTCTGCGTGTGCGTGTGTCTGCGTGTGCGTGTGTCCGCCTATAGTCCCGTATGCTTGGCCGCCTGAGAGGGCCTCACCGCACACTGGTCCCACATTGACCTGGCCTCGTCCAGGTAGGTTAGAGCGCGCCAAAAATCGGGTAATGGCTTCCGCTCCGCCATTGACCCGACTCCGGAATATTGGGCAGGTTTCCGGGGCGGGAATCTGCACTATGCTGGCTCCCAGAATTTTGCTCGGGAATTTGGCCTTTTACCGAGACAAGGATATTACCTGGAAGTTAACCCTTACTGCTTGTAGACTGTTGTTGGTACATTGTTCCTTACTGTGTTGTGAACAGTCTTCTTCAGGACCTTTTACTCAGCGCCTTGTGTGGCTCAGGACCCTTTTACTCAGCACCTTGTGTGGCTCAGGACCCTTTTACTCAGCGCCTTGTGTGGCTCAGGACCCTTTTACTCAGCACCTTGTGTGGCTCAGGACCCTTTTACTCAGCACCTTGTGTGGCTCAGGACCCTTTTACTCAGCACCTTGTGTGGCTCAGGACCCTTTTACTCAGCGCCTTGTGTGGCTCAGGACCCTTTTACTCAGCACCTTGTGTGGCTCAGGACCTTTTTACTCAGCACCTTGTGTGGCTCAGGACCCTTTTACTCAGCGCCTTGTGTGGCTCAGGACCATTTTACTCAGCGCCTTGTGTGGCTCAGGGCCCTTTTACTCAGCACCTTGTGTGGCTCAGGACCCTTTTACTCAGCACCTTGTTGGCTCAGGACCTTTTACTCAGCGCCCTGTGTGGCTTAGCACCTCTTTGCTGTATTTCTCATTCTTATCTCGGGTATAGACAAAGATACTAGTCACAGCTTCGTGTCATCCTTTGCAGATGATACAAAAATTTGCATGAAAATTTCCTCTGTAGAAGACACTGAAAAAGTACAGGCAGATATTACTAGTCTTCTTTTGGGCAACTGAAAATAACATGAATGTTTAACGGTGACAAGTTCCAGGTACTGAGGTCTGGTGTAAACGAGGAAGTTAAACGAAACACAAGGTACAGGACACAATCAGTCCTACTCATAGAAGGAAAGAAACATGTAAAAGATCTGGGAATTATAATGTCTGACGACCTGACATTTAGTGAACATAACCGAGCAAATATAGCGGCGGCGGCCAGGAAAATGATAGGATGGATTATGAGAACGTTCAAATCCAGGGACCCCACAGCAATGGTAATACTATTTTAATCACTGGTGTTGTCCCGTCTTGAGTATTGCTCGGTACTCACTTCCCCTTTCAGAGCAGGAAAGATCTCTGAATTTGAGGGAATACAGAGAACATATACGGCACTCACAGACGCGATAAAACATCTAAATTATTGGGACCGTCGTAAAGCTCTTAAAATACCTTTTCTAGTCTTTGGAAAGGAGATGAGAAAGGTATCAAATAATATATACATGGAAGATACTGGAGGGCCAGGTCCCAAATTTGCACAGTAGAATAACAACATACTGGAGCGAAAGGTACGGAAGGAAATGCAGAATAGAACCAGTGAGGAGTAGAGGTGCCATAGGCACAATCAGGGAACACTGAACATCAGAGGTCCACAGCTGCTCAACACCCTCCCAGCAAGCATTAGAAATATTGCTGGGACAAATTCAAGAGCCACCTAGATAAATTCTCGCAAGTAGTGCCGGACCAACCAGGCAGTAGTGGATATGTGGGCCTGCGGGCCGCTCCAAGCAACAGCCTGTTGGACCAAGCTCACACAAGTAGAGCCTGACCTCAGGCTGGGCTCGGGGAGTAGAAGAACTCGCAGAACACCATCCAGGTACGTCTAGGTCCAGGACGTGAGTAAATAACATGAGGATGGGGGGGGGAGAGGGAGGCTGGCATGAGGTAAGTGTTCTGATTTACCTAACCAGATAAGGTTTACCTAACCAGATAAGGTTTACCTAACCTAACCACACACTAGTTTACTGCAGCTTGAGCCCTCTACACAGACCAACGCAATGTATTGCTGCTGGCAGAGTCCGCTAATGCAAGAGCCTAGTTTAGAGAGAATGAAATGGGTGGCCCAGTTGAAATGAGTTGTGTGTGTGTGTGTGGGGGGGGGGGGGTCTGGAATGGTGTATGGAGTATGTAATGAGATGTGTGGGGGTCTGAACCAGAATGTTGGGAAATGTTTGGAATGTGGTTTTGAATCTGGAATGGGATGTGGCGCCTGAAATGAGGTGTGAGGTATAGAGAGAGGTCTAAATGGAGCCAATTGCGGGGATTAAATTGGTTACGATGCCTCGAATGGCCACACAACTCATTGGGATGGTTTTTGTGGGCCATATATGTAATTATACGGGGATTGGATGTTTTCTTTAGTGTCAGAGTGGGGTGGGTGGCTGTGTACCAGAGTGCCAGAGTGTGGGTGGCTGTGTACCAGAGTGCCAGAGTGTGTGGGCGGCTGTGTACCAGAGTGCCAGAGTGTGTGGGTGGCTGTGTACCAGAGTGCCAGAGTGTGTGGGTGGCTGTGTACCAGAGTGCCAGAGTGTGTGGGCGGCTGTGTACCAGAGTGCCAGAGTGTGTGGGTGGCTGTGTACCAGAGTGCCAGAGTGTGTGGGTGGCTGTGTACCAGAGTGCCAGAGTGTGTGGGTGGCTGTGTACCAGAGTGCCAGAGTGTGTGGGCGGCTGTGTACCAGAGTGCCAGAGTGTGTGGGCGGCTGTGTACCAGAGTGCCAGAGTGTGTGGGTGGCTGTGTACCAGAGTGCCAGAGTGTGTGGGTGGCTGTGTACCAGAGTGCCAGAGTGTGTGGGTGGCTGTGTACCAGAGTGCCAGAGTGTGTGGGCGGCTGTGTACCAGAGTGCCAGAGTGTGTGGGTGGCTGTGTACCAGAGTGCCAGAGTGTGTGGGTGGCTGTGTACCAGAGTGCCAGAGTGTGTGGGTGGCTGTGTACCAGAGTGCCAGAGTGTGTGGGCGGCTGTGTACCAGAGTGCCAGAGTGTGTGGGTGGCTGTGTACCAGAGTGCCAGAGTGTGTGGGTGGCTGTGTACCAGAGTGCCAGAGTGTGTGGGTGGCTGTGTACCAGAGTCCCAGACTGTGTGGGTGGCTGTGTACCAGAGTGCCAGAGTGTGTGGGTGCCTGTGTACCAGAGTGCCAGAGTGGAGTGGGTGTGTACCAGAGTGCCAGAGTGTGTGGGTGGCTGTGTACCAGAGTGCCAGAGTGTGTGGGTGGCTGTGTACCAGAGTGCCAGAGTGGAGTGGGTGTGTACCAGAGTGCCAAGGTTACCTTCAGGTTACCTTGTGATGGTTTCAGGGCTTAGTGTCCCCGCGGCCCGGTCCTCGATCAGGCCGCCTCGTTGCTGGACTGGTCAATCAGGCTGATGGACGCAGCTGCTCGCAGTCTGACGTACGAGTCACAGCCTGGTTGATCAGTGCTGACACTGTTGTATGAGTGTATTACAACTTTGCGGTAAAGTTTCACTAGCATAGAGTGACAGCTGTTCACAGGTTCAGATGTTCCGTAAGGTGGTACAGGTTGTAGCATAGTATGATAAGAAGGTATAGCCGTAGCCTGTGGTGGTACAGACAATGAAGGAGAGGGTGAGGGGGTGTACCATAGCATGAGGGAGGGGTGAGAGGTGACTCAGAGAGGGGGTGTAGGGAGTGTGAGGGTGGAGGGGGCGGCGGTGTGAAGTTAAAGCTGAGGTGACTGGCTTATCTCCCTCTGTCACCCACACTAACACGGTGCTTGTCCTGCTGGGCCCTCCAGTCTAGGGTGTCTAGGGCCCTCCTGCCCAGGGTGTCTAAGGCCCTCCAGTCTAGGGTGTTTAGGGGCCCTCCAGTCTAGGGTGTCTAGGGCCCTCCAGCCCAGGGTGTCTAGGGGCCCTCTAGCCCAGGGTGTCTAGGGGCCCTCCAGTCTAGGGTGTCTAGGGGCCATCCAGCCCAGGGTGTCTAGGGGCCCTCCAGTCTAAGGTGTCTAGGGGCCCTCCAGCCAGGGTGTCTAGGGGCCCTCTAGCCCAGGGTGTCTAGGGGCCCTCCAGTCTAGGGTGTCTAGGGGCCCTCCAGTCTAGGGTGTCTAGGGGCCCTCCTGCCCAGGGTGTCTAGGGGCTCTCCAGTCCAGGGTGTCTAGAGGCCCTCCAGCCCAGGGTGTCTAGGGGCCCTCCAGTCTAGGGTGTCTAGGGGCCCTCCAGCCCAGGGTGTCTAGGGGCCCTCCAGTCTAGGGTGTCTAGGGGCCCTCTAGCCCAGTGTGTCTAGGGGCCCTCCTGCCCAGGGTGTCTAGTGGCCCTCCAGCCCAGGGTGTCTAGGGGCCCTCCAGTCTAGGGTGTCTAGGGGCCCTCCAGCCCAGGGTGTCTAGGGGCCCTCCAGTCTAAGGTATCTAGGGGCCCTCCAGCCCAGGGTGTCTAGGGGCCCTCCAGCCCAGGGTGTCTAGGGGCCCTCCAGCCCAGGGTGTCTAAGGGCCCTCCAGCCCAGGGTGTCTAGGGGCCTCCAATCTAGGGTGTCTAGGGGCCCTCCAGCCCAGGGTGTCTAGGGGCCCTCCAGCCCAGGGTGTCTAGGGGCCCTCCAGCCCAGGGTGTCTAGGGGCCTCCAGTCTAGGGTGTCTTGGGGCGCTCCAGCCCAGGGTGTCTAGGGGCCCTCCAGCCCAGGGTGTCTAGGGGCCCTCCAGCGCAGGGTGTCTAGGGGGCCCTCCAGCCCAGGGTGTCTAGGGGCCCTCCAGCCCAGGGTGTCTAGGGGCCCTCCAGCCCAGGGTGTCTAGGGGCCTCCAGTCTAGGGTGTCTAGGGGCCCTCCAGCCCAGGGTGTCTAGGGGCCATCCAGCTTAGGGTGTCTAGGGGCCCTCCAGCCCAGGGTGTCTAGGGGCCCTCCAGCCCAGGGTGTCTAGGGGCCCTCCAGCCCAGGGTGTCTAGGGGCTCTCCTGCCCAGGGTGTCTAGGGCCCTCCAGCCCAGGGTGTCTAGGGGCCCTACAGCCCAGGGTGTCTAGGGGCCCTCCAGCCCAGGGTGTCTAGGAGCCCTCCAGCCCAGGGTGTCTAGGGGCCCTCCAGCCCAGGGTGTCTAGGGGCCCTCCAGCCCAGGGTGTCTAGGGGCCCTCCTGCCCAGGGTATCTAGGGGCCCTCCAGCCCAGGGTGTCTAGGGGCCCTCCAGCTTAGGGTGTCTAGGGGCCCTCCAGCCCAGGGTGTCTAGGGGCCCTCCAGCTTAGGGTGTCTAGGGGCCCTCCTGCCCAGGGTGTCTAGGGGCCCTCCAGCTTAGGGTGTCTAGGGGCCCTCCTGCCCAGGGTGTCTAGGGGCCCTCCAGCCCAGGGTGTCTAGGGGGCCTCCAGCTTAGGGTGTCTAGGGGCCCTCCAGCCCAGGGTGTCTAGGGGCCCTCCTGCCAGGGTGTCTAGGGGCCCTCCAGCTTAGGGTGTCTAGGGGTCCTCCAGCTTAGGGTGTCTAGGGGCCCTCCTGCCCAGGGTGTCTAGGGGCCCTCCTGCCCAGGGTGTCTAGGGGCCCTCCAGCTTAGGGTGTCTAGGGGCCCTCCTGCCCAGGTGTCTAGGGGCCTCCAGCCCAGGGTGTCTAGGGGCCCTTCAGCCCAGGGTGTCTAGGGGCCCTCCAGCCCAGGGTGTCTAGGGGCCCTCCAGCCCAGGGTGTCTAGGGGCCCTTCTGCCCAGGGTGTCTAGGGGCCTCCAGCCAGGGTGTCTAGGGGTCCTCCAGCCCAGGGTGTCTAGGGGCCCTTCAGCCCAGGGTGTCTAGGGGCCCTCCAGCCCAGGGTGTCTAGGGGCCCTCCAGCCAGGGTGTCCAGGGGCCTCCTGCCCAGGGTGTCTAGGGCCTCCAGCCCAGGGTGTCTAGGGGCCCTCCAGCTTAGAGTGTCTAGGGGCCCTCCAGCTCGCAGTATCGTTACTCACAGTGAAAGTAATTAAAATGGCATTCATAATATCTTGGTAGGACAACAGTCTCGCCATTTTGAGGACGGAGTTCGAATCTCCGATAGCCCAAATGAATGAAATGAAACATATAATTGTTGATGAATAATGTATGGTGTCATCAGGGTTCATTGTTGCTGCTGTTCCGTTGTCGTGAGAATGTCTCTCGTCGTCTTAAGACATTAAATCTTCTTTTTGGAGCAGAATTTTATGATGTATTTTCCTTACTAACTGTTATCCTTCTCTCATTTGTGGTATCTTGACAAAGATGCCAGACTGCTTAGATGACTTCCTTACTGCCTGTGTGACCGTCTGATTGCATAGCTGCTTGGTTGACAGCATGACTGCCTGACTGCCAGGCTGCCTGACTGCCAGGCTGCCTGACTGCCAGGCTGCCTGACTGCCAGGCTGCCAGGCTGCCAGGCTGCCTGACTGCCAGGCTGCCTGACTGCCAGGCTGCCTGACTGCCAGGCTGCCAGGCTGGGTGAGAGAGTGTTGGGGAAACTAGGTCAAGCAGTCCACACTTTTGGCACCCTTTGGTAATCCAATAACTTGTCTGGGTCTGGTGTTATTACCGGGGGAGTGGACCAGAAGGAGAGAAGAGGAGAGAGAGAGAGAGAGAGAGAGAGAGAGAGAGAGAGAGAGAGAGAGAGAGAGAGAGAGAGAGAGAGAGAGAGAGAGAGAGAGAGAGAGAGAGAGAGAGAGCTCTCAGATATACACATATCTCTACTGTGCAGTAGAACATTTGTGGCAGTAAGGCTTGATCATGTGGCCATGTGAACCCTTGTCTTGGCTATTGACCCTTCCAGGTGTGGGTGAAGACAGAGGGAAGACAGCATGGGACGAACACCATCTTGTTTAGTGCCATCATCCTGGGGGGAATGTTTAGTGCCATCATCCTGGGGAGAATGTTTACTTGCCATCATCCTGGGGAGAATGTTTACTGCCATCATCCTGGGGAGAATGTTTAGTGCCATCATCCTGGGAGAATGTTTAGTGCCATCATCCTGGGGAGATGTTTAGTGCCATCATCCTGGGGAGAATGTTTAGTGCCATCATCCTGGGGAGAATGTTTACTGCCATCATCTGGGGGGAATGTTTAGTGCCATCATCCTGGGAGAATGTTTACTGCCATCATCCTGGGGAGAATGTTTTACTGCCATCATCCTGGGGAGAATGTTTAGTGCCATCATCCTGGGTAGAATGTTTAGTGCCATCATCCTGGGGGAATGTTTAGTGCCATCATCCTGGGGAGAATGTTTAGTGCCATCATCCTGGGGAGAATGTTTAGTGCCATCATCCTGGGGAGAATGTTTAGTGCCATCATCCTGGGGAGAATGTTTAGTGCCATCATCCTGGGGAGAATGTTTAGTGCCATCATCTTGGGAGAATGTTTAGTGCCATCATCCTGGGGAGAATGTTTACTGCCATCATCCTGGGGAGAATGTTTAGTGCCATCATCCTGGGGGAATGTTTACTGCCATCATCCTGGGGAGAATGTTTAGTGCCATCATCCTGGGGAGAATGTTTAGTGCCATCATCCTGGGGAGAATGTTTAGTGCCATCATCCTGGGGGAATGTTTAGTGCCATCATCCTGGGGGAATGTTTAGTGCCCTCATCCTGGGGAGAATGTTTAGTGCCATCATCCTGGGGGGAATGTTTAGTGCCATCATCCTGGGGGGAATGTTTAGTGCCATCATCCTGGGGGGAATGTTTAGTGCCCTCATCCTGGGGAGAATGTTTAGTGCCATCATCCTGGGGAGAATGTTTAGTGCCATCATCCTGGGGGGAATGTTTAGTGCCATCATCCTGGGGGAATGTTTAGTGCCATCATCCTGGGAGAATGTTTAGTGCCATCATCCTGGGGGGAATGTTTAGTGCCATCATCCTGGGGGATGTTTAGTGCCATCATCCTGGGGAGAATGTTTAGTGCCATCATCCTGGGGAGAATGTTTAGTGCCATCATCCTGGGGGAATGTTTAGTGCCATCATCCTGGGGAGAATGTTTAGTGCCATCATCCTGGGGAGAATGTTTAGTGCCATCATCCTGGGGAGAATGTTTAGTGCCATCATCCTGGGGGAATGTTTAGTGCCATCATCCTGGGGAGAATGTTTAGTGCCATCATCCTGGGGAGAATGTTTAGTGCCATCATCCTGGGGAGAATGTTTAGTGCCATCATCCTGGGGAGAATGTTTAGTGCCCTCATCCTGGGGAGAATGTTTAGTGCCATCATCCTGGGGGAATGTTTAGTGCCATCATCCTGGGGGAATGTTTAGTGCCATCATCCTGGGGAGAATGTTTAGTGCCATCATCCTGGGGAGAATGTTTAGTGCCATCATCCTGGGGAGAATGTTTAGTGCCATCATCCTGGGGGAATGTTTAGTGCCCTCATCCTGGGGAGAATGTTTAGTGCCATCATCCTGGGGAGAATGTTTAGTGCCATCATCCTGGGGAGAATGTTTAGTGCCATCATCCTGGGGAGAATGTTTAGTGCCATCATCCTGGGGAGAATGTTTAGTGCCATCATCCTGGGGGAATGTTTAGTGCCATCATCCTGGGGGGAATGTTTAGTGCCATCATCCTGGGGAGAATGTTTAGTGCCATCATCCTGGGGAGAATGTTTAGTGCCATCATCCTGGGGGAATGTTTACTGCCATCATCCTGGGGGGAATGTTTAGTGCCATCATCCTGGGGAGAATGTTTAGTGCCATCATCCTGGGGAGAATGTTTAGTGCCATCATCCTGGGGGGAATGTTTACTGCCATCATCCTGGGGAGAATGTTTAGTGCCATCATCCTGGGGGAATGTTTAGTGCCATCATCCTGGGGAGAATGTTTAGTGCCATCATCCTGGGAGAATGTTTAGTGCCATCATCCTGGGGGAATGTTTAGTGCCATCATCCTGGGAGAATGTTTAGTGCCATCATCCTGGGGGGAATGTTTACTGCCATCATCCTGGGGAGAATGTTTAGTGCCCTCATCCTGGGGAGAATGTTTAGTGCCATCATCCTGGGGGGAATGTTTAGTGCCATCATCCTGGGGGGAATGTTTACTGCCATCATCCTGGGGAGAATGTTTAGTGCCATCATCCTGGGGAGAATGTTTAGTGCCATCATCCTGGGGGAATGTTTACTGCCATCATCCTGGGGGGAATGTTTAGTGCCCTCATCCTGGGGAGAATGTTTAGTGCCATCATCCTGGGGAGAATGTTTAGTGCCATCATCCTGGGGAGAATAAAGTGAAGGCAATCAGAGAATATCCGAATCCCAGGACGAGAAAAGAATTGTTACGATATTTTAGGATGATCGAATACTACAGAGGATTTTGCAAGAACTTCTCGACAGTGGCACACCCTCTGACTGAATTGCTATCTAAGAACGTTAGATGGAGGTGGGGGGAAGCATGCCAGAGTCCTTCGAGAAGACCAAGCGGTTATTAACCGAAGCGCCAGTGCTGATTTTGCCCGACTTCGAGTCGAACTTTATCTTGTACGTCGACGCTAGCGACGTGGGATTGGAGCCATGTTAGCTCAAGAGAAGGATGGAGTTCACCGTCCAGTAGCATTCTACTCGAAGAAATTCGAAAAGTACCAGAGGGCTTATAGTACAGTGGAAAAGGAAGCCCTAGCCTGATCCTGGCACTGAAACATTTCGACGTCTATGTGGGTGGAGATACTAGACCGGTGCAAGTGTTCACCGATCATAACCCCTTGACGTTCGTGCACAGGATGAAGAACACGAACCAAAGGCTGACAAGATGGGCCCTACTGTTACAAAGTACTGGCTAGAAATCCGGCACATTAAAGGAAGGGAGAATGTGGTAGCAGATGCCCTCTCCCGGATTCACTAACCGATATGACTCTTATTTTAAGGGGAGGGGTATGTTACGGTGCCCTCTCCTATCTCTTTCGTTGCCTGCTATAAGAGTCATATCGACTCTCCCTACAGGGAGAAACTTACATTATAAGTCTGTAGGTAAGGGGAAAAGAGGCGTCCGATATAAATGAAAGAGTATCCCCTACTGCAGATATGACCTTTTGGAATGGACGCTAGCCGTGTGCGGATTGGATGACTCGGGTCACGGGCGACCAATTAGAGCCCGCCGTGACGTCACCGAGTGTCCCGGGCGGCGCCAACGTCAGATTGGACCTGACAGCGAAGGGGAGAGGACGCTCCTCTGTCAGCTCTCAAGGATTGGAGGCTAAACAGGCCTTTCTCAGTGGATTAGAGCTAGCCATCGCAGCCCACCTGATACATAGGAAGCCCCGCGCTTCTGGGAAGCACAAAGGAACCAAGTTGAGTGGCAGAGAAGTGCCAAACTTGGAGAATTGTCGGCGGCGACGCTGGGCAGCGGCGCGTGACGTTGAGGGCCTGAAAGGTGTGGCGGGCAGGCATAGCTGTGACTGGGTCACATCCACTGAGGGTGTTGGAGGGACGACACCGTTCCTAGGACGAGAAGCAGTACCTTGTGGAAGGAACGTGTGTGGCGAATATGGCGATTAGCTCAGCGCCCATTGATGACCAGGACTGGGATAGCTGAACCCCAGGGATTGGAACGGCGAAGACGCGAAGGCTTCACGACACCTGAGGACCTGTGGGAACGTTCCTGGATCACCGAGGATCGACTCAGGAAGCATAGGACCCTCA
>WNGS01009631.1:20514247-20521747 GCA_020271785.1 Procambarus virginalis
TGGGGCTCTGTAATGTAAGGAGCTTAAGGAGTCCTGATCTAGAATTGCATGACTTAGAGTCATATATTGCTTCAGAGACACTTGGTATTAATAACAGTATATTCGTATCCCGGTTATAGCCTGCGGGAACGACCTGGTTGAGTACATCACCTCCCGCCTAATTGTTACGCTCTCGTGTTAAGCGTAATTAAACTCTGTGAATCGTGTGTCATTACTGTGTGTTGCCACGCTGGCAACACTAGAGAGGTTTTGTGTTTGTGTGCATGTATTCCCTTCCTAGCTGGCAACATTGGAGCCTTGCGCTGCTCAAATATTATTCTACAACACTGGTGGTGGTGTTGACTGTGTATGGTTGTGGTGTTGACGTGTATGGTTGTGGGGTGGTGGGCTACGTGTGGTGTTCATCAGTGTTCAGAGTGTTGGCGGTCTATATGAGTGGCTTCACACGACTCAATAATAGATTTTGTCTGTTGAGCTAAACTGTTCTTTTGTCCAGCACCGTGTCCACAACGCCTTTGATTACCTATATTAGGTTTATGTACTTTGCATTACCTATATGTAGGTTTTTATGTACCTGTTGCATGGGCCTTAGTTGAAAGCCGTTCCACAAATGTTCTTGAATCTTTTACCGGCGAGAAGTTATGAGAGTAGATAAAGGGTCCTCAGGTGAACTACATGTAAATTACAGGTGAACTTCAGGTAGACTTCAGGTAAAGTACATTCTCCCGTGCTTACGAAAGGCACTTTACTGATGATTTACTTTACACTTTACTGGTGATTTACTTTACACTTTACTTATGATTTACTGTCATGTTGTGACATGTCACAACATGACTTATCACCTAATTATTATTATTTACATCTTCATTAACAAAAATATTTGCAATTTTTGCCTAATCTGAGCAATTCAATTAGCACTCAGTTAGTGGTGCTGTGCGTGGGTTGAGCTCTGGCTCTTTGTTCCCGGTGTTGATAGAGTGAGGATAATGCTGGTATTCACTGCCACACAGCACAGGGTCATACACAAGACAATAGGTCTTAACTATAGGCTGACTCCCATAAATCATCTAACACAATCAACTACATTAGACAGTATACATGTGTCAATTTACACTTAATGCGACTTGAGATGGAAGCTGCATTATCCTCCTCTCTCTCTCTCTCTCTCTCTCTCTCTCTCTCTCTCCTCTCTCTCTCTCTCCCTCTCTCTCTCTCTCGTTACATATTGTTCTTACCCCTTTTCTACCTTCCGTTGCCTTACTTCCTCCCGCTGGCCAGACACACTCGCAGGGTGAGTGTGCAGTTGGTGGAGAGTGTAGCGTAGTAATTATAGAAAGAATGTGTTTGTGTGTGGGGCGGGGCGTGGCGGCGTCTGGCTGCCAGCCGCCGCCACCTCCCGCCACAACCATCACAAAAACTTCTCCTGACTCATCACATGAGCTACCACACATGGTCAACTCTCTCACCTTGGGAAGCGACTCATATTCGCACCGCCTGAGTCGGGTACTGTCCATTTTCGTGTCAAAATACCGCAGGATAACAAAAAACATTTCCCGCCAAATGGAGAGGCGATATTAGCGCGCAGCTGCCAAAGGCCACCCGCTGTGGGTATATTTTAGGCTTTATATACCGCTGGTAAACCGCATGCGGTCTTTATTGAGCACCAGGGGGCTACACGTGAGGTAAATGACGTGTGAGCGTGAGAGTACGCGTGATGGTGAACACTGGGATAAGGTCATGGTAATTGTGGTGGTGGGCAACAGTGTGTCAGGCCGACCATTCATATGTACGGGAGACAGCTTCTCACACGATGCCAGTCATCTTCGGCTATTTATTTACGGTTCGTGTTATGTCCATAGATTATTTACGTAAAATGTTGAAATTTTGTTGATTTGATGTTAAATAATTTGCACGGAGAAGATATTTGCAGCAAACATGTACGCAAATTACTTTGTTCACTATAGTAATAATATAAGGTATAGAAAGATCATTATTATTTTTTTATTACCATGGCACATCCGGCTTTCTAGAGGTACCCTAGAGCCTAGAGCCATGCGAAGGTAACCTATTTATATGAAGAGCTCTGGCGTGGGTTGCTAAAAATCCCATCTCTCCATTAGATGGGTGTGGGGCCATGATTAGCAAATGTGTAATTGGCTTACCACATAGGTACAGTGCTAGACCTCCCTTGTGGGTTGTGTCCCAGTTCCACTACGCCTACGGGATGGGTATGGGGTCCACCACCGCCTACGGGATGGGTATGGGGTCCACCACCGCCCACGGGATGGGTATAAGGTGCATAACAAACCAATAAACCTTGCCTTCAGACTGTCCTAACTAAATTGGACCCAAAAAAACTTATTAACAAAACCTGACCATTACAGATGGACCGCTGCCAGTTCAAAATAGATCTTATTCCTCAGCCCGTCCTCGCCAGCGGGCCCAACACCAATTATAAAGATTAAGCCACCCAAGAGGTGGCACGGGCATGAATAGCCCGTAAAATACCAACACCAAGAAACTGTCGTACTAATATGCTCTAGCCTAACCTACCAGAGGACCCAGAACAGAAAACGTACGGTATGTCACCTTCGCGAGCCGCTACCATTTATCTAGTGACGTCCTGTCAGGAGGACGGGTTGATTTCATAGCATTTGGGAGCTTCGAGGACCACCTTGACATATTGGCACAAGACTTCAACGCCTCTCCTCACTTGCACCATTCCTCCCCACCGTCCCATCCCAAATCCTGACCCCCTTCCCAGTGCTATATAGTCGTAATGGCCTGGCGCTTTCCTCCTCATAGTTCCCTTCCATTCGCCACGCAATCACTCTCTGCGATGCTGGAATCACAACAACTAAATGGAATGAATTAGCAGCAGAAATGAGTGGAATGATGCAATTCCTTCAATCAATACACAAACCTTGTCAGGACGTTTGGAGCAAACAGATGTCCAGTGGGTCGAGGACAGATGTGCAGTGGTCCAGGACAGATGTGCAGTAGGTCCAGGACAGATGTGCAGTAGGTCCAGGACAGATGTGCAGTAGGTCCAGGACAGATGTGCAGTAGGTCCAGGACAGATGTGCAGTGGGTCCAGGACAGATGTGGGTCCAGGACAGATGTGCAGTAGGTCCAGGACAGATGTGCAGTGGGTCCAGGACAGATGTGCAGTGGGTCCAGGACAGATGCACGTGCAGTGGGTCCAGGACAGATGTGCAGTGGGTCCAGGACAGATGTGCAGTGGGTCCAGGACAGATGTGCAGTGGGTCCAGGACAGATGTGCAGTGGGTCCAGGACAGATGTACAGTGGGTCCAGGACAGATGTACAGTGGGTCCAGTCAGGTATATATTACCCTACAAGAAGGACCCGAGTCACGTGTGTGACGACACAAGTGGCCACCATCGTGCCTCAAACTCACTCTCACGAGTCGAAAAATAAACACGTGATCCACAACCCTACAATTACCCAATTAGCCTCTTAAAGTAACCCACAACCCAGCAAACACACACAACGTAACGGTTCCCCTTTGAGTCACTTGTTACAACCTTTAATAAAGTTGTTACATCTTGTTATAAGCCGTCACACAATATAATCTTGGTCACAACGCTTGAAGAAAGATTGTTGACACAGGGAAGGTATTGAGCGTCAAGTGATGATCAAAGTAGAAAGATAAGATAGGATTTAATACAAGTATTTAAGTTGATCTAAAAGTAGATTAATCGTAAATCAAAGTAGTTAATATTGCGCATTCAAACATAACTTGCCATAATGGGTTTAAAATGAAAAGTAAATCTTTTCATTTAAGCGAAATGCTTCTGGTTAATTGTGCAGTGAACACATTACTTAATAACAATAATAATAATAATAAATAATATTTATACAAAAAGACAATACATTAGATAAATTGGTTATGTAATAAATCAGTTGTTTATCATAATAAACCACTAGTTTACATACAATGACGTAGTTCATGGTAACACTATGTATACAATTTAAAATACACTAGACAAGCATGATTCAGAGAATCGCATTGTATATAATTAAAAATATATTAGGTAAGCCCTTGTCTTAAAATCCGCACTAACTCCGTATCGCCACATGCTCTCCATAAATAATGAGGCTCGTTTGGATCTAATAGGCTGTTGCTGTTTGGATTTTTCTTTGTAATTCTTTTTCGAACTCAACCTCATCATCTAACCTAATCTAGGTCCAACTGTACTCCAGATTTATAATATATAATATTAATTTTTGTTTCTAATTAGTCGTTCAGACATAACCCGGCCATTGTTGATTGTGAAGAGTGGAGTCCCGTGTGTTGAGGCGTTAACCATAGCGTTGGGAGCAGTGATTGTATGGTGTTGGGAGCAGTGATTGTATGGTGTTGGGAGCAGTGATTGTAAAGCGTTAGGATTAGTGATTGGTGTTGGGAGCAAGGCGTTGAAAACACTGATTGTATGGTGTTGGGAGCAGTGATTGTAAAGCGTTAGGATCAGTGATTGGTGTTGGGAGCAAGGCGTTGAAAACACTGATTGTATGGTGTTGGGAGCGGTGATTGTAAGGCGTTGAAAACAGGGATTGTATGGTGTTGGGAGCAGTGATTGTAAGGCGTTGAAAACAGTGATTGTATGGTGTTGGGAGCAGTGATTGTAAGGCGTTGAAAACAGTGATTGTATGGTGTTGGGAGCAGTGATTGTGTGATGTGTGAGAGTCTTTGGGGCACTGAGCTAGTGGCAGGGTTCAGGCGGTGCAGATGGCAGGTTCTGCCAGGGTAAGTTTGGCCGTAAATTATAATTTGTCATTCTTAATCACCGTGATGAATTATTATGATTCTCTCCACGGCTGGTGGCGTGAACAATCTGAATGGGGAGTGAATGGGGAGAAGGGAGGGGGGGGAGGGAATTGATGGAGTAGGGGGGTGAATGGTGGAGAGGTTGGTGAGGTAGAGAGGGGTGTAGTGTGGGGTGCACACGAACACACACACACACACACACACACACACACACACACACACACGAACACACACACACACACACACACACACACATGTCGATGTCGTCCTACATGTCGATGTTTGCGGATGACGCAAAGTTGATGAGAAGAGTTGTGACAGATGAGGATTGCAGGATCCTCCAAGAGGACCTGAACAGGTTGCAGAGATGGTCAGAGAAATGGCTACTGGAATTCAACACGAGCAAATGTAAAGTTATGGAAATGGGACTAGGAAATAGGAGACCAAAGGGACAGTACACAATGAAGGGGAACAGCCTACCTGTGACGACGCGCGAAAGAGACCTGGGTGTGGACGTAACACCTAATCTATCTCCTGAGGCACATATAAATAGGATAACGACAGCAGCGTACTCTACACTGGCAAAAGTTAGAACATCATTCAGAAACCTAAGTAAGGAGGCATTTAGGGCTCTTTACACTGCCTACGTGAGGCCAGTCTTAGAGTATGCCGCCTCATCATGGAGTCCCCATCTAAAGAAGCACATAATGAAACTGGAAAAGGTTCAGAGGTTTGCAACGAGACTCGTCCCAGAGCTACGAGGGATGGGGTATGAGGAGCGCCTGGGGGAACTATGCCTTACGACACTAGAAAGAAGAAGGGAGAGGGGGGACATGATAGGAACGTATAAAATACTCAGAGGGATTGACAGAGTGGACATAGACGAAATGTTCACACGGAATAGTAACAGAACGAGGGGACATGGATGGAAGTTAGAAACTCAGATGAGTCACAGAGATGTTAGGAAGTTTTCTTTTAGCGTGAGAGTAGTGGGAAAATGGAATGCACTTAAGGAACAGGTTGTGGAAGCCAATACTATTCATAATTTTAAAAACCAGGTATGATAGGGAAATGGGATAGGAGTCATTGCTGTAAACAACTGATGCTCGAAAGGCGGGATCCAAGAGTCTGTGAGGAGATGTAGAATCTCCTCAGCTAGTTTTCCTAGTTTCTAGAATAGGCTAGTCGCTCTAGGGACTCTAGAAACTGAAGCTTTCAAAATTTCATATACTTGTTGGGTATCATATGAAAGCTTATGTTAAATGCTGTCAGTTAAAACTAGTTAGAGGTCTGTGATTGCTCTGTAGAGAGAATTACAGCAAAATTTTCCTGTTCTGTGAAACAGAGAGGGTAGTATAACAAAAACCGTTAGAGGTGGAGGGGGGACAGTGGGGCGAACGCTGCCTCCCCCCCACCAAGGGAGACGTTGAGACGTTATGTTAGGCCTCACCCTCCTTGTGACGTCACGCCACGCCACAGGCGAGGGGCCCGTGTGATTGGTCTAGGCACCCCTGCTCCTATGCCGAGTTTTGGCGCGAAAAGCTGTGATTGGAAGCGGCATGTGGTACAGTGCCGGCTTCCTGCTGATTGGTCAAGACAAGGTAGGGGGAGAAATAGGGGGATGTGTCTCTCTCGGGCCCGCCAAAGAGCAGTTTGAATTGGGCAGCCAGGGTGTGAAGAGTATCTAGGTGCGGGGTGGCGGGCCTGCCACCCCCACCACCGTTATCGCTCCTGTCGTTCTGTTTACTCATATTGCATGGCACTCCAGCCACCCTGGGTGTGTCGAAGCCCAAAATTGCGAGAAACTGGGACTTGGACTTTGAATTGCGCCCGACGTCGTCCATGGGGAGGTGACGCCGGCCAGTGTCACTCCTGTAACCCCAGTGTAAGAGCGAGTCATGCTCTGGTATGATGGGTTGTTAGTGATTCCCCATCCAAGTGTGTATGGCACGCGGCCACCCAGCCGCCCTCTGGCCACCCAGGCCGCCCTCTGGCCGCCCGCGGCCGCCCACCGCCCGCGGGCACCCGCCGGCCGCCCAGTCACCCACCCATGCGGCCCTGCGGCCCGGCCCGGGCCAGGCCCAGGCCACCCACCTTACACCGCGCGCGAGCTGCTCGGGTGGGGTGGGGTGGGGTGCTGTGACGTCACGCGCCACCCGTGGCCACCCTCCTGAAGGCCACGCAGTGGCCACATGTTGGCCACCACCTTTGGCCACCCCTTTGGCCACATTCCCAGGACAGCCTAAGGCCACATCTTGTCGACGCACGAGGAGCAAGCTAAGTGTTGACAGCCAGGTGGTAAGGACCTGGGAAATGAGGAAATGTGTGGAAGGAAACGTGAGTACTTTATCGGTGTCTCAGATTAGTGGAAATCATAGTAGAAAAGTTGTGTGAGCCCCTAGCCCGGCCAGGCTAGGGAAGTAGCTGAGACGCCCGTATGTGGCACGCCCAGGTGACTGTGGGGCAGTACCTGGAGAGGGAAATTGTCACTGTAAATCACGTAGTGTTATAATTATATATATCTGTAGATATATTGTGTGTAGACTGACTAGAGTTTGGGACCAGTCAGTGTAGAGAAATCATCATATAAATGATCCAGTCTGGCGATTCTGTATAATCGTCCAGCCTTGGTTAGTGCCATGGTACCTCATTATGTAATTAGGCCAGGTTAGAGTTAATTAAGCAGACCCGTGGGGCAGGGTTATTAGTG
>WNGS01009631.1:20526747-20529321 GCA_020271785.1 Procambarus virginalis
ACACACACGCGCGCCTCTTAACACACACGCGCGCCTCTTAACACACACGCGCGCCTCTTAACACACACGCCCGCCTCTTAACACACACGCGCGCCTCTTAACACACACGCCCGCCTCTTAACACACACGCGCGCCTCTTAACACACACGCGCGCCTCTTAATTGACGCCACAAAAACAATGGTTCATTGAACGCATTCTTGATCTGTCTGTGGTACAGCCGTCCTTTCTTGCCCTCCTGTCTGTCTGTCTGTCTGTCTGTCTGTCTGTCTGTCTGTCTGTCTGTCTGTCTGTCTCAGCCCTGTCTTCCCCCTTCACTCTTCCTACCTCCCCCCTTCTCCTCGTCGTCTCCTCTCACTGCTTGATTGATTGATGAAGATTAAGCCGCCCGAGAGGTGGCACGGGCATGAATAACCCGTTATCTCGCTAATTGTGGCGTTGGGGTTCTTAGATGATGCTTGCAGTTCAGGGAGAGGTGCAGAGAGGAGCAAGGTGTGGAGGTGGTGGTGGAGGTGGTGGTGGAGGTGGTGGTGGAGGTGGTGGTGGAGGTGGTGTGGAGGTGGTGGTGGAGGTGGTGTGGAGGTGATGGTGAGGGGTTGGTGGTGAGAGCGGAAGGGAACTATCAGAGGAAGCGCCAAGCCATTACGACTATATAGCACTGGGAAGGGGTCAGGATAAGGATTGAGGGATAGGACGGGGGAAAGGAATGGTGCCCAACCACTTGGACGGTCGGGGATTGAACGCCGACCTGTATGAAGCGAGACCGTCGCTTTACCGTCCAGTCCAAGTTGTGAGGCGAGGAGGAGGAGGAAGACCTGGAACATACCTCTAGAGAGGGTTCTAGGAGTTCACCCCAAGCCCGGCCCGAGGCCAGGCTTGACTTGTGAGAGTTTGGTCCACTAGACTGTTGCTTGGAGCGGCCCGCAGGCCCACATACCCACCACAGGAAATTACTGGTTTGAATAATAGCAAAAGCAAGGCATGGGGGGGGGGGGCTGGGAAGGTTGAGGCCTGAGGCGCCGGCGTCACACCCGGCCCGTGCTTCAGTGCCAGACAACCGGCCACACATGAGCCGGATGGAGCTGTAAGGAGGATAACAGATCTCAAATTGTGTCCCAAGAGGGAACCTAATAAACCTCTCCAGAGGTTAGCTGATGACCGGCCCTCCGGTACCTATGGCGCGATGCGAACTGCGGCCACCAACAGCCTCGCTGACCACCATGGCTGGTTATTCGAGTATAAAATCATAGACATACAACTTCAGAAACAACAGCATGTCAACTCAAATTACAACAGCTGAACAAAAACTGCACCGAACTGCTTTGCAATAGGAGAAACTAGTTCTATAAAAGCCAATAATTAACGCAACACAATAGCCAGATGCAAATGAGGGGATAGTGGACCTCACGAGATACCTAACCTCACGAGATACCTAACCTCCTTCGTCGCATATCATAAAGAGGAGCTGTAGGAAGAGAAGACGAGAGAAGGAAGGAAGGAGTAAGGAATGTAGACAGACAGGTGATAAGGGAGGCGGGGAGGGTGTGGAGGCAGTAAGGGAGAGAGGGTGGAACTTGAGGGAGAGAGAGGGAGGGTGGGGGTGGGGAGGCAGGAAGCAGACAGGCAGCAGTGCCAAGGTAACTATTGCTGGTGCGACACATCGTCTCCTGCTACCCATCAGCTCACAACCTGCTCTCCCACCTGCCCATACAGCCCACCTGCCCATACAGCCCACCTACCCACCTGCCCATACAGCCCACCTACCCACCTGCCCATACAGCCCACCTACCCACCTGCCCATACAGCCCACCTACCCACCTGCCCATACAGCCCACCTACCCACCTGCCCATACAGCCCACCTACCCACCTGCCCATACAGCCCACCTGCCCATACAGCCCACCTGCCCATACAGCCCACCTACCCACCTGCCCATACAGCCCACCTACCCACCTGCCCACCCACACACCTGCCCTCACCTGCGATACATGGCAGATTTAAGAAAACAATCTCCAGGAGTTGTCTAAAAGTTCTTCTCTAAACTGGACCTCACCACATTTAAGGAAAGAAGGACTAGGGCAGACACGGTAGCGACATACAAGATACTAAGGGGGAGTTGACCAGGTAGAGAGAGAGAGAGAGAAAAGCTATGTTTAAGGCTAGGAAGAGCACAGAGAACAGACTGGAGAACAGACAGAGAACAGAACAGCAACTGGAAACACAGACGAGCCACAGAGACGCCAGAATTTTTTTTTCAGCTTACGATACGTGATTATATGTAATGAATTAGACGATGCTAACTCGGCATACAGTTGTAAATGCAAATATGACGAGACAAAAGAGTATATTTTCAGTGCATTAAACAGTTGGTGATTGTAAGGCGTGGGTAAAGGGTAAAGTCTGCATGCATAGGTATAGTTGAGTACATGTAGGCGAGTACTTATCCAGCGGTATGAGTGTCACGCATGAGTCTTGGTGGTGTGGTTCACCCAGCGTTATCAGTGGCACTCACAAGTGACACTTGGATCTTCACCGGCACTTTAATGTTGGTGATGTTGCTCTCATTCACTCCCTCCC
>WNGS01009631.1:20582881-20593008 GCA_020271785.1 Procambarus virginalis
TACCTGAACATATTAATAAGTAATTACCTGAACAGATTAATAAACAAGTAATTACCTGAAGATATAATAAGCAAGTAATTACCTGAAGATATTAATAAGCAAGTAATACCTGAAGATATTAATAAGCAAGTAATTACCTGAAGATATTAATAAGCAAGCAATTACCTGAAGATATTAATAAGCAAGTAATTACCTGAAGATATTAATAAGCAAGTAATTACCTGAAGATATTAAGAAGCAAGCAATTACCTGAAGATATTAATAAGCAAGCAATTACCTGAAGATATTAATAAGCAAGTAATTACCTGAAGATATTAATAATCAAGTAATTACCTGAACATATTAATAAGTAATTACCTGAACAGATTAATAAACAAGTAATTACCTGAAGATATTAATAACCAAGTAATTACCTGAAGATATTAATAAGCAAGTAATTACCTGAAGATATTAATAACCAAGTAATTACCTGAAGATATTAATAAGCAAGTAATTACCTGAAAATATTAATAAGCAAGTAATTACCTGAAGATATTAATAAGCAAGCAATTACCTGAAGATATTAATAAGCAAGTAATTACCTGAAGATATTAATAAGCAAGCAATTACCTGAAGATATTAATAAGCAAGTAATTACCTGAAGATATTAATAATCAAGTAATTACCTGAACATATTAATAAGTAATTACCTGAACAGATTAATAAACAAGTAATTACCTGAAGATATTAATAACCAAGCAATTACCTGAAGATATTAATAACCAAGTAATTACCTGAAGATATTAATAAGTAATTACCTGAAGATATTAATAACCAAGTAATTACCTGAAGATATTAATAAGCAAGTAATTACCTGAAATATTAATAAGCAAGTAATTACCTGAAGATATTAATAAGCAAGTAATTACTGAAGATATTAATAACCAAGTAATTACCTGAAGATATTAATAAGCAAGTAATACCTGAAGATATTAATAACCAAGCAATTACCTGAAGATATTAATAACAAGTAATTACCTGAAGATATTAATAACCAAGTAATTACCTGAAGATATTAATAACCAAGCAATTACCTGAAGATATTAATAAGCAAGTAATTACCTGAACAGATTAATAAACAAGTAATTACTGAAGATATAATAACCAAGCAATTACCTGAAGATATTAATAACCAAGTAATTACCTGCAGATATTAATAACCAAGCAATTACCTGAAGATATTAATAAGCAAGTAATTACCTGAAGATATTAATAAGTAATTACCTGAAGATATTAATAAGCAAGTAATTACCTGAACAGATTAATAAACAAGTAATTACCTGAAGATATTAATAACCAAGTAATTACCTGAAGATATTAATAAGCAAGTAATTACCTGAAGATATTAACAACCAAGTAATTACCTGAAGATATTAATAAGTAATACCTGAACAGATTAATAAACAAGTAATTACCTGAAGATATTAATAACCAAGCAATTACCTGAAGATATAATAACCAAGTAATTACCTGAAGATATTAACAACCAAGTAATTACCTGAAGATATTAATAGCCAAGTAATTACCTGAAGATATAACAACCAAGTAATTACCTGAAGATATTAATAACCAAGCAATTACCTGAAGAATTAATAAGCAAGTAATTATCTGAAGATATTAATAACCAAGTAATTACCTGAAGATATTAATAACCAAGCAATTACCTGAAGATATAATAAGAAAGTAATTACCTTAAGATATTAATAACCAAGAAATTACCTGAAGATATTAATAACCAAGCAATTACCTGAAGATATTAATAAGCAAGTAATTACCTGAAGATATAATAAGCAAGTAATTACCTGAAGATATTAATAAGTAATTACCTGAAGATATAATAAGTAATTACCTGAACAGATTAATAAAAAGTAATTACCTGAAGATATTAATAACCAAGCAATTACCTGAAGATATTAATAACCAAGCAATTACCTGAAGATATTAATAAGCAAGTAATTATCTGAAGATATTAATAACCAAGTAATTACCTGAAGATATTAATAACCAAGCAATTACCTGAAGATATTAATAAGCAAGTAATTACCTGAAGATATTAATAAGCAAGCAATTACCTGAAGATATTAATAAGCAAGTAATTACCTGAACAGATTAATAAGTAATTACCTGAAGATATTAATAACCAAGTAATTACCTGAAGATATTAATAAGCAAGTAATTACCTGAACAGATTAATAAACAAGCTAAACGGAGAAATAAGACAGAAGGAGAACACAGGGAACTAGAAACACAGGGAAAGGAACAAAAACAAAGTGGAGATCAGGAGGAACCCCCAAAAAAACAGAACAAATAAACCAAAGAAGGGAACAAGACAATGAGAAATAACAGATACAAAATAAGAGACAAGAAAACAAATACAATAAAATCCGAACCAAGAAGTAGATTATCCAAGTATAAAAGAAGGAATAAGAAAAGATAAATGTTTGAGAAATAACCAAAAGAAGAAATCAGAGATCCAAGGAGTAGCCCCAGAAACCCATAATATAGCCCAAGAGACCCATACTGTAGCCCAAGAGACCCATAATATAGCCCAGGAAACCTATAATATAGGCCAAGAAACTCATAATATAGCCCAAGAAACCCATAATATAGCCCAAGAAACCCATAATATAGTCCAAGAAACCCATAATATAGCCCAAGAAACCCATAATATAGCCCCAGAAACCCATAATATAGCCCAAGAAACCCATAATATAGCCCAAGAAACCCAGACCCCAGAGGCGGTCAAGAGCCCACTGGGCGAAGCATCATAAATCAACTTAAGTCAACATGTTCCTCAATTAAGAATTAGCATATTAGTTACACACAAATTAGACTATTAAAACCCAACTGATACTACCTAAACCAGCACACGTTGTTTAACAAAGCGCGTCTTATTATGCACTTTACTAACAAAAAACATGTAGAGTGATATAGTAATAATCTTGGTTTGTTTGTATTTGCTGCTTATTCCAGTAACTGTGTATTGTCATGTGTTTGTTTGTGTCTGGTGTTAGGCTTTAAGCAAGCCAGGTAGCAAGTATTATTTAGTATTAATCTTTATTGGAAAACATTTATTACATTTTGCCTAATCTGGTGATTTCAATTAAGTCTTATTAAAGTGAGGATAATGCTGGTATTCACTGTCACGCACGACAGAGGGTCATACACAAGACAATAGGTCTAAACTTAAGGTTAAGGTTGACGCACTATATATCATGGTGACTATATCAAGGTTTTAATGTATGAATATGTTAAAAACAATGCGTGTTTCACAATAAAGTGGCTGAAAGAATGTTGACCAGACCACACACGTAAGAAAGTGAAGGGACGGACGACGTTTCGGTCCGTTCCTGGACCATTCTCGACGTGAGAATGGTCCCAGGACGGACCCGAAACGTCTTCGTCCTCACCTTCTAGTGGGTGTGGTCTGGGGGGGTGGGCAACATTTAATTACAACTTTAATTGAGCACTGCAACACAAGGGCAGGGAGGGGTTCATAAGAGATGCAACTTAAAAATAATATAAAAGCAATTGTTCTTCATTCTTAGGTGACAAGCAATTGGATAAATTGTTAGGATGTCGTCCAGGACACCAGATTCCATGAAATCTTACACGTTTGGTGGTACAATAGGCCTGGAGGTCTAAAATCTTTTACTGTACCTCCACCTCCCTGCCCCTCCTACCCTTACACCCAACATCAGACAAAAACCCTAATCAATCTTAATTAATTATTTCATCATTCCAAAGTAAAAAAACAATCCAAATCATTCCCGAATTAACCGTAACCGCTACTAGCATTTGTACCACTCCGAAGACTACATTTGAGCACAGCTTCCCCCAGGTAGATGTTCTCCCCTGGCAAACAGCTTTGTGGATCTTGGTTTATCATATACTGCCTTTGTTTATGCAGAACAAAGCCTCCTGGAGAACATTCCCTAGAGGATCCAACCCCTTCCTCCATAATTATAACAATAGCCCCAGCTATTGACAAGGGCTTCATGAGGATATGTTTAATAATCTACCTCTCTCCTACCCCGTCTCTCTCTCTCCCCCGTCTCTCTCTCTCTCTCTCTCAAAGCCTCCACTACACCCTCCTCAGACAACAATAACTCTCCAATCGATCATAAGCGTTCGTGTAAAACATTTGCGAGCGGAAAACCGGCATTTTCGCTGCGCCAAACCTCTCTTAATTAACGGGTTATGTATAGTACAAACTGAGAGAGAGAAGTATGCTTCCCGTGGCCCCGCCTGCTCCGTTAAGTCTCTTCTAGGGAGAGAGAGAGAGGAATATATGGACGTATATCGATGCGTAGAGAGAGAGAGAGCAGAGAGATAGATATATCTCTCGCGCGAGCGAGCTAGATATCGACTCTCGACATAAACAGAGATCGTGATTAGAGCGGGCTAGTAAAAATCTATTATGATTTCACTCTCCCGTTGGCTGAGTGATACCTGTGCTTGCTTGATGGGGTTCTGGGAGTTTCTTCTACTCCCAGAAACCCCATCAAGCAAGTTGGGCTTGATGGGGGCTTAACCCCTCGAGTGGTTAAGTCAGCCTAACAGTGCACACATGAAGGTCGAATATCAGCTCTTGGGCCAGCCTTTACAAGCGCCCGGCCCGTAATGCATGCTTGGGATAACACGCATCTCCCATACGACGTGCACTCCACTACAGGTCCTCCTTGCCCCCCCCCCCCCCCGCTTCACTGGAGAGAACTTACCAGAAAGATGTTCGTTACGTCTTTATGACTCATATCAGTCAGGTCTCCACTCATGTTCTCTCTCGTTCTACTGTTCTTGCTGAATATTTAGAACTTTTGTTATAACGCGTCTATGTCTTGTCGCACTCTGGTTGCCTGTGGTGTGTGTGTATCCTGGCGGGTGCCATGCCTGTGTACGTCTGTGTAGGTGTACGTGTGTGCCTTTGTACGTGTGTTGTGTACGTGTGTGCCTGTGTACGTGTGAGGGTGTACGTGCGAGTGCTGTGTACGGGGTGAAGAGGGTGTACGTGTGTGCCTTTGTACGTGTGTAGGTGTACGTGTGTGCCTGTGTACGTGTGAGGGTGTACATGTGTGCCTTTGTACGTGTGTAGGTGTACGTGTGTGCTATCCCATGTAGCGCTATTGACACTTCCGCTGCTACTATAGGCATGAGCAGCCTACTGTATCAGTTTGACTGACCTAAACGACAGACAGTTCAATAAAATGAATCTTATATAATATATAAAATCAAAAATGAGATTAGCCCTTCAAACACTTCCTTACCTGTGCGCCTTGTTTACCATATATTAAGCGCGCTCGTTACATCCCCAAGCTATATTGTTGATACTACGGTCTTGTTTCAGTGGTTATTACCAGTTATACTCATCTGCGGTTTATACCAGTTAATCATTGTTCGATACAGTTAAAGATCATTGGTTAGTTACCAGTCTTCCTAACTATTTTAACCAGTTTGGTCCTTAGCAAATTCGTGTGTACATCTTCGCGGTCATTCCTTACCGTACGCTCCTTTCCGGTACCTCCTAGTGCTAGCAATCTGATCCTGATCGAAGGGTGCGCATAAGCACGATTTCCTTCCAAGCCGTAAATACATATATGTGGTTTATTTACGACGTTAACAGGGTTATGCCCTAACTGCTTGTAAACAGCCGTTTTTTGGTCCTTTAGTCCTTGTACTGCTGAAGTGAATGATTGTGAGTGATTCTCGGTCCACGGTGGCCGGAGGTCTAGTGTCCCACGCTACGTAAACCTTTGTGCGAAAACCCATTGCGGTGCTAGATTCGAATTCCTTCCCTCTCACCCCCCCTTATGTCCTTTTAAGCTAATTTCTTCCTATCAGTTTTATGTCTGTACTTATATGTCTATCTACCATGGTGTACATGTATACCCGGAGGAACATACATTCAGACCATACACCTGAGGCGAGATGCGCTTGAGTGGTTATTATACAAAGGCAGGGAGACGCAGCCTGTCTGTCTTAATGTACGTGGTTCCTCGGCCTCTACTTGCCATTGCTGTGTGCCCTGATTTGGAGCGCCAATATTGGTTCTCGGTCGCATGAAGATGACAATGGTGATGGCTACTAGGAGGAGACACTGCGGTGAGACCCAGGTAAAGTCCAGGCTTATAGTAGTACAGTTGGGGAGACGGGATATGAGGGACAAGTGAGCATTGGGATATGAGGGGACAAAGGGAGTTTGGGGTTATGTAGCGACAAGGAGCTGGGGTATCCGAGGACAATGGAGTGGGGTATGAGAGGACACAGCGCTGCTGGGGTTATTGAGGATAAGGATGCTGGGCCGGTATGAGAGGATATTAAGGAGCTGGGTTATGAGGATCAGGAGTGGATGGATAGGGAGTGGGTAGTGAGGAGATAAGGCGGGGTATATGCGGCGATAAGGAGTTGGGCGTTTGATGCGAATAAGAGTTCATGGATGGATATGAGGAAAGGCAAGTTGGTGGTATGAGGATCATAGGCCAGCTTGGTGTATGATTGGACATTAGGATGCAGGGATTATTGAGCGACAATGGAAGCGGGGATTACTGATGGACATACTGGGAGTTTGATGGATATGCAGTTCGGGATTATGAGGAGCATTGGACTTATAGACGACAAGGAGCTAGATATGAGGACAAGGAGCTGGGATATGAGGACCAAGACACTGACTGTGGTTATGAGTGATAAGGAGAGTGGGGTGTGGCCCTATGAGGACAAGGAGTGTGGATATGAGGACAAGGGAAGAGACTGAAAAAAATATGAGGGACAAGGAGACATGGGATATGACGGACAAGGATGTCGTGAGGATTATGTAGGACACAGGACCTGTCCTGGGAATATGAGGATCCAAGGTAGTCTGGGATATGAGGACCCACAGGAAGCTGGATATTGAGCCGACAAATGGGAGGCTGCGAGATCATAGGAGGACAAGGACGCTGGTGTATCCATGAGGCAGCTAAGCGAGCTGGGATATGAGGCAAGGACGGGCTCGGGTATTATTTGCGGACCGGAGGCCTTACATACTGGGTGTATGAACGCTATCAAGGGACCTGGGGATATGTATGACAAGGAGCTGGGATAGTGACGGACAAGTGCGTGCAGGAGCTTATGAGACAAGGGAGTTTGGGATATGATGGAACATATTCGCCATTGGGATACTACATTAATTTGTGCAATTACTCTATTCCCTTATTCCAAGGAGAGTGTTAGATTGGACATGGTTAGGTTAGGTTCAGGTTAAGTTAGTCTAAAAACTGTGAGTTATTCTCCAACATGTGAAAGATGAAATTCAAAACCTACTTGAGTATGCCCGAGAATTTTTTCATTTAAAACCCTGAATTTAGAATATAAGTTATAATTCAATTAATATTCGGTCCTGTTTTACGACTAGAGGGCTTCACTTACTCAGTTTATCAGAACTAGAATATTTACTAGGATACCTATTAGCCTTAGACTAAGCTGCGTCTATTGGAGTATGGTGCTTAATATCCAAGTGGTCATAGGGTTGAGTGTAACTACTTAAAGGGCGTGACGGCTGGGGCTCTGCCTCATTGCCAACCTCATTCCTCACCTTTAGCCATGGCTGTGCTGCTTGGGGAAGTGGGTAGTCAGTGGTCTGGGGTTGGGGGTGGAAGAGGGGGAGAGGAAGGATGGAGGGAAGGGGAAGGAAGGCAGAGGTGAGATAGAGAGGAGCAAGGTCCTACTTTGTTGGCTGAATGCAATGAGGGACTTACGATAGTATTATATATTACTGTAGTGATATGTTTCTACCACAGAACCGTATGTGACCAGCATATTTGCACTAACTGCTAACCAGATGTTATTCATTTTCCTTTCTGGTCCTCCATGGGACGGAAAGGGTGGATTCACATTAGAGACTGTTGTAGTAAACATCATGTAAACTTGACTTGATTATATGTGAGACTCCAGTCAAAGATAGGAGGGGAATGGCTAGCTGATGCGTTTTATGGTTGAGGCTACAACATGGATGATATCGTGCATGTGCTAGCTACTAAACAGTGCTTCGAAGTGTTCTCCTTTATACATAAGGTGTTAATTAACGTGCGTTTACAAAAGGTGAAAGTGGCCAATTCCAGACCTAGCTGGCCACACTCTGTTATGTGAGCAAAGTCACATCGACTGCAATAGCTACATAAGGCATATCAGATATATGATATATATCTACATATATTCACATATACATACATAGCATCGATGTACTTCCTAGCTGTGTACACAGGATAATAAAGGAATAGCATTGTCGTATAGAAAGTCAGAAGGTCGATGACGGAGCTGGAAGTAGTGGAATCTGAGTCAGGAAGTGCGTTGGAGGTAGACAGCTGGACAAGAGCAAATGATTGCTTCCATACCGCCGCCTCCATGCTCACCACTAAGGCACTAGCAACACCTGATATATACGCCGACCCACTCACATACAACCGCTGAGAATTACAGCGTGATACAAGCGACCACCACGAACAAGTACTCTTGGCCAGCAACTTAAACACGACTAAACAGGCCGGTTCCTTTAATATGCTAAGTCTAACCATGAATGCTGTAGTCCTCACCCGAGGGGTGTTTGTCTGTCTTTTTTTGTGTAAGTCGCTATTGTAACGAGTGGTCCTCTGATATAATGGGTTCTCGTGCGATAAACATTCTCGGCCCCAAGGATTCATTGGATTAGGGATTGGCCGGATAGATGGCACAGCAGTAAGGATAAGATAAACATTCACCCCCGGTCATATGGGATGGCAGTAAAACATTCTCCCCACGGAGTGATGGGCCTTACAGATAACATATTTCCCCCATGGATCGAAGACAAGAAACATTCCCCCCCAGGCTAGATGGACAGTTCAGTAAACAGGAAAGAGGGAGTTGGTTGAGGGTAGGAAGAAAAAGGGGGGAAACGCACGCCCTGCAAAGAACGAAGGTAGAACGCGGAGAATTGAAAGAGCGCTGGCGGGAAGACCAGAGCCGAGCACCGCACAACTCGGCTCTTGACGTAAGGGGAGGTCCGCAAATAAGGACACAGTAGGTATAATAGCCAGTGGGAGTAGATCAAGGGGTGGAGCAGCAATGAAGGAAAGGTGAAGACGTACCGCGGAAGCTGGCTGCAACGCCATCGAGATAATGAACAAAGTCACAAATTTCCACTCTATAAAGTAAGGATCCAGACTTTACTAGTAGAATAGTAAAGAATACTTACAAACCACACTCTCCGTATTTTAGCAATCTATTATTTCATAGCTAAGAAAATATAAGTGAAAAGGACTTAGAAATACAGAAATATACAATATTGAAATTTAGTGTTATCTGATAATAGCTTCACTAATGTCGAATCTTTAAGGCAATGAAGCAGCTGAATGTTGCCCAGGATTGATGGCACGTAAAACATTCTCCCCAGGATGATGGACAGTAAAACAAGTTGGGGTCTCGTCACCTATACTGTCTTCCCTCTGTCTTCACCCACACCTGGAAGGGTCAATAGCCAAGACAAGGGGATCACATGGCCACATGATCAAGCCTTACTGCCACCCATGTTCTACTGCACGGTAGAGATATGTGTATATTTAATAGCTCGACTACTCTACCACGCTCTCTCTCTCTCTTCTCTCTCTCTATTCTCCTCTTCTCTATCTCTCTCCTCTCTCTCTCTCTCTTCTCTCTCTCTCCTCTCTCTCTTCTGCGACCACTCCCCCCGGTAAGCATAACACCAGACCCAGACAAAGTTATTGGCTTACCAGAGAGGGGGTGCCAAAAGTGTGGACTGCTTGACCCAGTTTCCCCAACACTCTCCCACCCAGCCCTGGCAGTGTGGCAGCCTGGCAGCCTGGCAGTCAGGCAGTCATGCTGCCACTACCAAGCAGCTTACTGTGCACTCAGACGGTTTCACACATGTCAGTAAGGAGGTCATCTAAGCAGTCTGGCCATCTTTGTCAAGATACCACAAATGAGAGAAGGAGAAACCGCTAGTTCATTAAGGAAAATACCATCATAACAATTCCATCGCTCCCAAAAAGAGATTTTTAACTGTCTCAAGACGACGAGAGACATTCTCATGACAAAGGAACAGCAGCAACAACGGAACACCT
>WNGS01009631.1:20612083-20623179 GCA_020271785.1 Procambarus virginalis
AAATCAATATGAGCAATGAGGTGACTTGAGCCAGCAATCACGGTACTCCCAGACACTGAAACTTGACCCCTGTAACGCGACATGACGCGAGTTACACAACCTGGGATTCCACTGAATCCACGGGAAGTCTGGAGATAATAAAAAAATCGAACTCCAGACATCCAAGTTACCCATATAACCTGCAAGCACTCTTATGTAGGCTCCAAGTAGTTCATCAATCCTAAGCTCCAGACTCAGAAACACAGATAATTCACACGAACATATTTATCAGTAAGAAAATCAGTGGTCAGTTTGTACAAAGTTCTGGGTAACTGTTATGGCACTGTTCCTCTTTCGTGCCTTGGCGTATACCTGGAATAGGTTCTGGGAGTTCTTCTAGTCCCCAGGTTCAGCCTGTGAACCAGGCTTGACATGGGATACCTTGATCTAAAAGGCTGTTGCTTGGAGCGGCCCGCAGACCCTCATATCCTCTACACTCTACAATCCTGTTGGCCTGGCACTTTTTGCAGGAACTTGTATGTTTCTTGAAGAAATCCATCTTTCTTCCGGCAATAATTCTTATGTTTGCCGGAAGGATACTAAATAGCCGTAGACCTGTGATGTTCGCACAGTGTTCTCCGTACATATGGCACCTCTACTCTTCACTGGTTCTATTCTGTAGTACCTTCCATATCGTTCTCTCAATAATGTTATTTTACCATACAAATTTGGGACCTAGGCGTCCAATATCTTACATGTATATATTATTTGATACTTCTCTAGTCTACTTTCTAGAGAAAAAACTCTAGAAAGCTATGAGACTGTCCTAATAGTTTAGGTGCTTTATCGCATCTGTGCGTGTCATATTATCAGTATTCCCTCTATTTCAGCAATCTCTCCCACTCTAAAAGGGAAAGCGAGTATAAAGCAGTACTCAGGGGGCGACAACACTAGTGATTTGAATAGTATGAACATTGCTGTGGGATCCCTGGAGTTAAACGTTCTCATAATCCACCTCTATCGTTTTTGGGCTGCCGCTAAAAAAAAAGTCAAGTCGTCAGACGTTATTATTCCCAGATCCTTCGCATTTTGTTTTTCTTCTACGAGTAGTTACAAGTGTGTCTTGTACCCAGGACTTCATTCAAGTTCTTAATATTTTAAGTTCTACCATACCTAAGTACAGTACCTGGAAATTATCACTGTTAAACATAATGCTATTTTACTTTGCTAATCGAAGACTATTGATTTCATATTGTAGTTTTCAGCACTGCTTACCTCACAAAATATGGCCAACGTTACTGCCCCATTATTTATGAGGTTGGCGTAGCCGAGCACGAAAGGCAAGGCAAGGCAAGGCAAGGCAAGGCAAGGCAAGGCAAGGCAAGGCAAGGCAAGGCAAGGCAAGGCAAGGCAAGGCAAGGCAAGGCAAGGCAAGGCAGGGCAAGGCAGGGCAAGGCAGGGCAAGGCAGGGCAAGGCAGGGCAGGGCAGGGCAGGGCAGGGCAGGGCAGGGCAGGGCAGGGCAGGCCAGGGCAGGCCAGGCCAGGCCAGGGCGGTGCTCCTGGGCCGCAAAGACGCGTTCTTGTGCCAGCACAGTGCCAGGCCTCTGAACCAGCAGGAGAAGGGACCGTCGTCCCCTGCACCCTACCCGTCTAACGCGTGCTCGGCAGCGCCTGTCTCCCTACCGTCTTATGGGTAATAAACATCTTACAGGTGACGTTTACTCCTCTATAAACACAACTGGCACACTAAACACGGCAACACAGAAAACCTCCTCCTTCCCTCCTTGCCTCTCCCTCTTTCGCGACTCCTCCTCTTTATTTGCACGTAATTAGATCTGGTTTTTTTTTATATTTTCTTCTCTCTTCAAGCATCTAACACCCGCACTGTCCGCTCTTCTGGGCTTAGTAGAAACATTTACTTCAAACATAACAGGGCGCGCACTGTGCTTCGGCCGGCCGGCCACCCATCCACTTATAATGCACACCTTACCTCTCCCCGCCTCACTAATGTTCCTTCCACACACACACACACACACACACACACACACACACACACACACACACACACACACACACACACACACACACACACACACACACACACGCACACGCACGCACGCACACGGTGAATGCCAAAACCGTCATAAGTTTCAAAGCGTCATACGGCAATGCAACCTGTCCTCCTGAAATTATATTACGTACAGTAACTTTCCACCAAATAGTTACTATAGTTACTATATGTTGCGATGGACCACCAGAAAGTTGACTTTGTATCACTGAATTTGTACAAACTAGAAATGTTTTGTAACATCAATACAAGACCTAACCTCTCCTAGTGATCCTAAGCCTAATACAGGTTATCTTAGGCCATATATGTGCGTAATATTAGGCCTATATGTATGCTATATTAGGCCTAGGAATATTTAAGTTTGGGTTTTAGTTTTATTTTGTAATGATTTTATAAAACGAATAGAACAAAAAGTCGTTTATTGGTGGTCCATCACTTCATATTGGTACTTTCCACTAAATAGTTACTACTATGAGGGCCAACAACCTGGTTGATCAGTCCAATAACGAGGAGGCCTGGTCGAGGACCGGGCCGCGGGGACGCTAAGCCCCGAAATCATCACAAGGAATTTCAGAAGGATGGGTTGGACAGTGGCGACAAGACGGGACAATTTATATTTCACAATTCATTCAATTCATCATATAACTACAATTTGGTAATTACACACACAGGTCTTCACGGCCGAGCGGACAGCGCTCGGAGGTCGTAGTCCTAGGGTTATCTTGAGGTTATCTTGAGATGATTTCGGGGCTTTAGTGTCCCCGCGGCCCGGTCCTCGACCAGGCCTCCACCCCCAGGAAGCAGCCCGTGACAGCTGACTAACACCCAGGTACCTATTTTACTGCTAGGTAACAGGGGCATAGGGTGAAAGAAACTCTGCCCATTGTTTCTCGCCGGCGCCTGGGATCGAACCCAGGACCACAGGATCACAAGTCCAGCGTGCTGTCCGCTCGGCCGACCGGCTCCCTGGGTATACCTTCTGACACCAGCCTGGTTGATACCTGCTTGATGGGGTTCTGGGAGTTGTTCTACTCCCCAAGCCCGGCACGAGGCCAGGCTTGACTTGTGAGAGTTTGGTCCACTAGGCTGTTGCTTGGAGCGGCCCGCAGGCCCACATACCCACCACAGCCCGGTTGGTCCGGCACTCCTTGGAGGAAACAATCTAGTTTCTTCTTGAAGATGTCCACGGTTGTTCCGGCAATATTTCTTATGCTCGCTGGGAGGACGTTGAACAACCGCGGACCTCTGATGTTTATACAGTGTTCTTTGATTGTGCCTATGGCACCTCTGCTCTTCACTGGTTCTATTCTGCATTTTCTTCCATATCGTTCACTTTAGTATGTTGTTACTTTACTGTGTAGATTTGGTACTTGGCCCTCCAGGATCTTCCAGGTGTATATTATTTGATATCTCTCTCGTCTTCTTTCTAGTGAGTACATTTGGAGGGCTTTGAGACGATCCAAATATTTAGGTGCTTTATCGCGTGCCGTATATGAGCCTCACGTAGCCTCAACGATAACTTAATGCCACTAGTGCAGGAAAATAGTAAACAATTCTGAGGCTTTGGTAGAGCGGCTACAGTAACCCAGCAACAAGGAGGCCTGGTCGTCGACCGGGCCACGGGGTCGCTAAGCCCCGGAATCACCTCAAGGTAACCTCAAGGTAGGCAAGGTAAGGTAACCCAATGTTGTCAGTTACCGGCATGCAACCCTGTTCCCCCCACCCTGCATGCTTCGCCTTCCCTGCATCCCCTATCTTTCCCTTTCCTGTAACTCTTCCCCCTCCCCCTTCCCTACCCTTCCCTTCCCTGTAACCCTCCTTACCCTCCCCTCTCACTACATCCCTGTCTCTATGACAGTCATCAGAGCCCTAAAGGTGGTTAAAGCCACTTGCGTCCCACTGCGCCCAGCGGCGCCCAACCGGAGCACCAATCACACCCAATAACCACCAACATAATAATCTCACCGCAAAAGCCAGAAACAATAATATAATGATATAATAGTTGTACTCTTCAAGTCACTTGTGCTGTCCCGTCTTGAGTACTCACTTCCCCCTTCAGAGCAGGAGAGATTGCTGAAATAGAGGGAATACAGAGAACATATACGGCACGCATAGACGCGATAAGGCACCTAAATTATTGGGATCGTCTCAAAGCCCTCCAAATGTACTCACTAGAAAGAAGACGCGAGAGATACCAAATAATATACACGTGGAAGATACTAGAGGGCCAGGTCCCAAATCTACCCAGTAAAATAACAACGTACTGGAGTGAATGATATGGAAGAAAATACAGAATAGAACCAGTGAAGAGCAGGGGTGCCATAGGCACCATCAGAAAACACTGTATAAACATCAGAGGTCCACGGTTCTTCAACACCCTTCCAACGAGCATAAGAAATATTGCCGGAACTACCGTGGACATCTTCAAGAGGAAACTAGATTGTTTCCTCCAAGGAGTGCCGGACCAACCGGGCTGTGGTGGGTATGTGGGCCTGCGGGCCGCTCCAAGCAACAGCCTAGTGGACCAAACTCTCACAAGTCAAGCTTGGCCTCGGGACGGGCTTGGGGAGTAGAAGAACTCCCAGAACCCCATCAACCAGGTATCAACCAGGAAATTGGGAGCCCTAGCCACTGGTAACAGGGAGCCCTAGCCACTGGTAATTGGGAGCCCTAGCCACTGATAATAGGGAGCTCTAGCCACTGGTAATAGGGAGCTCTAGCCATTGGTAATAGGGAGCTCTAGCCACTGATAATAGGGAGCCCTAGCCACTGGTAATAGGGAGCCCTAGCCACTGGTAATAGGGAGCCCTAGCCACTGGTAATAGGGAGCCCTAGCCACTGGTAATAGGGAGCCCTAGCCACTGATAATAGGGAGCTCTAGCCACTGGCAATAGGGAGCCCTAGCCACTGATAATAGGGAGCTCTAGCCACTGGTAATAGGGAGCCCTAGCCACTGGTAATAGGGAGCCCTAGCCACTGGTAATAGGGAGCCCTAGCCACTGGTAATAGGGAGTTCTAGCCCATTAAATATTCCATAAAATCTCTTGGTGTCCCTGCCTGGCGAGTACACATTAAGACCGACAGGAGTATATTTCAAAATAGATGTGTAAAGCAGTAGGGGTTAATAAATAATATTTAACTCAAACTTTTTGATAAAATATTTCAAAAATATTTATTGCCTTGTTATATAATATTTACTGTTAGTTAAAAATGACAAACATTTTCACTTTACGCTTACTGGTTGCAAATATCGTACACATACAGTATTTTGTTATGATTTTGCGTTAATATAACTTTTCTGTATAAAGTTCGCTAAAAAAATAACATAAATCATCAATCCAACATAAATCATTGTTAATGATAAGGCAAGATTAAGAATAACTGTCCAAATTTTCGGGTTGCTACGCTTCCCGCGGCGCATCTGTGTCTTTGTTTACACATCCCTTGACGACTGGCGGGATATTGTCGGCTGCAGCCCGTTCCCCCTTAAAAGGGTGTCCAGAAATACATTTATATGCCGTAAATAAACAGCAATTGCGCTTGACAATAAATAGAGTAGCAATAAATGAATTCTGTACTCGTGTACTGTAATATTAACCCCTACAAATTGTGAACGCTTTGGTAGAAATCAAATAGAAAGTGCTGTAGTAGGCGGGAGCACTGGCAACGTTCGCAAATTCCGGCAGAACTCCAGCGTTCTGCAGAACTCTGGCTGGGAATCACTGCTCTAGTGCTATGACATATTGCTGTGACGAAGACAAAACAAATCAACTAAGATGAAGACACTGTACTGAGTACAGATCATATTATAAGACTTGTCCAGGAGACAATGGCTCTCACTGTAATCAATTTTCTTAGAAATTTCAGCCTTGCAATAACATGCAAGAAGACTTCACAAAGCATTACGTGTATAGTACGAGGACAACAACCATCACTACATTGGAATGTACCGGAGTTCATACGCACGTTGTAATATACCGTATATTTGAAGACATTGAGGGACACACTACGAGGATCAGTGAGCACAGATACGCCTGTCAAATATCACACGCTATATATGCGCGTTATATATATAGATGTATATATCACACACTATATATATATATGACCATAGGCTACACAGGGTACGCCATGCCCGCGTCACACTATGGAGCCAAGCCAAGCACATCACCAGGATGACAGAAGGAGGTGACGGTGGGAAGCAGCAGCCAACTGAAATTTGGCTAAGATCCTTACTAATCATGACTCCCAAATTTTTTTTGGCAATTTCAACATTGCCCAGCTTATATCTGGTAACTATTATCATTACCTAGGCTCAGAACCCTACCTTCAAGGGTATTAAACTGCACCTGAATGTCTTCTGACCATTTGATGTATATCTAGATAATCTTGAAGCGGGTTCCAGTCTTCTCAATTTATTTCCTGCTCTATTTTTATAAAGTTTGTAAATATACAAATATTGCAGTTGAATCTAAATAGTCTATATATACACTGCAAATGTTATAGGTAAATCCTGCACTTAAATCGTTCAAAAAATATGTTAAACAACAGAGATCCAAGGACAGCGCCCCGGGGCACTCCACTTAATCCGGTTTCCAACTCTGACTTGACTCCATTTATGCCAACTCTGTTTTCTTTGAAATAATCAAACCCTAGTCCCTGGTAGGATAACCCTTCTCCCGCCCCACCCACACCATGTGCCTCCAGCTGTCTAATGAGTTTCTCGTAAGGTACAATATTTGGCTCTGCTTTAGATGAAGTCAAGGTAGAGAAAATCGAATTATTTTTTTCATTATTAACAGCTTGAAATATACTGGAAAAGAACTAGAGTAATAATGTTAATTATGAGCGAGCGACTCTTAGTAAAACAAAGGTGTACATTTATTATTATTTTATGTTTTTCAAGATGCAAACGAATGACTTTGGCAATTATTGATCAAATTATTTTCTTACAATGATCCGAATTCAAAAACTTAAAACAATGACGTTTTCAAAACCATATACACAGCCTACTTCAGACCAATTCTTAAATACGAAGCACAGGCATGGAAGCCTCAGTATTTTTAAGCACAAAAATCGCAACACAAGATGTGCAAGAAGGATGGTGCTTTAAAAGTGAGAAAAGTTCTAGACATTACATAACAAACACGGAGGAGAGCCGTTAACGTCTTAGATAAACACCTCAGCTGAGCGATACTGCTCCAGAGGACACAGCTGGAAGCTATAGCCTACCTTACTGATGCAAGTAAAAACTACTAATGCAAGACATTTTGAATTTATTTGAAGTGCATGGGAGAATACATATTATATATATATATATATATATATATATATATATATATATATATATATATATATATATATATATATATATATACAATGCAGACCTATAGACAGGACTTTTATATATGCTTTTAGTCGTTGTTTTCTCTCTTGCAACAGATATAATGCAAATATGATCTTTATAATGTATATTATTTAGTAAAGAAAAACAACAATTAGACAAAATATTGAAGTTCTCGCGAGGCAGGATCAAGTATAACATTTGGGGTTTACGGCTCAGGCTCGGTGATGATATGGAAAATTGGTTTACTGAGAATAATATTAACTATATATATATATATTATATATATATATATATATATATATATATATATATATATATATAATGTAGTATTTTCCCTTGTAAATTGATGTAATTTATATTGTAATTTATTTAATAAAGAAAACAAAATTAAATGCGTCTCATTATTCCAAGATAAAGGCTGTGTTCAAGCCCAAGAACACAGCCTAACACAGAAACCTAATGTTTCCTAACACAGAAGCCTGACGTTACCTAACACAGAAACCTAATGTTTCCTAACACAGAAGCCTGACGTTTCCTAACACAGAAGCCTAATATTTCCTAACACAGAAGCCTAATGTTTCCTAACACAGAAGCCTAATGTTTCCTAACACAGAAGCCTAATGTTTCCTAACACAGAAACCTAATGTTTCCTAACACAGAAGCCTAATGTTTCCTAACACAGAAGCCTAATGTTTCCTAACACAGAAGCCTAATGTTTCCTAACATAGAAGCCTAATGTTTCCTAACACAGAAGCCTAACGTTACCTAACACAGAAGCCTAATGTTTCCTAACACAGAAGCCTAATGTTTCCTAACACAGAAGCCTAATGTTTCCTAACACAGAAGCCTAATGTTTCCTAACACAGAAGCCTAATGTTTCCTAACAAAGAAGCCTAATGTTTCCTAACACAGAAGCCTAATGTTTCCTAACACAGAAGCCTAATGTTTCCTAACACAGAAGCCTAATGTTTCCTAACACAGAAGCCTAATGTTTCCTAACACAGAAGCCTAATGTTTCCTAACACAGAAGCCTAATGTTTCCTAACAAAGAAGCCTAATGTTTCCTAACACAGAAGCCTAATGTTTCCTAACACAGAAGACTAATGTTTCCTAACACAGAAGCCTAATGTTTCCTAACACAGAAGCCTAATGTTTCCTAATACAGAAGCTTAACGTTTCCTAACACAGAAACGATTTGTACATCAAGAAATTGCCCAAAATATCGGATTCTGAGAAGATGACAAAATCCAAGAAAACGTTGTAAGCATCAGTGTGAGAAGCAGAGACGCGCGCCCCCTCCCTACCCCCTGCTGCCTGGAGAAGTTCCCGGGGACCCTTGTCCTTCAAGGGGGTAACCCCCCTCCCCCCTCCCCAGGTATTCAAGACGGGGTCCAACGCACACACAAAATGGCTCGGACATTAAAAAAATTAATAACTTGCCAACCTTGACAACTTGTTAAGTCATGAAATGATTTACCCATCAAATTGTTCATGAAATTTTATACTGATATTTACCCAGAACTACTCCTACATTTCTCATGTTGGAGAAGACAAGCAGGAACTGGCGAGGTCGATCAGGCGAGTGGGCATGGCCGGGTGTGCTGGGAGTGTGTAAGTACGGGCTCACCATAGCCCGTGCTACATGGACACTTCGTTCTGAGTGGCTAAATCTAAAACAACAACATGGAGTGTAGCGTGAAGCAAAGGAAGCGTTGTATCATCGTCCACACCTAACAGGTTCACCAAGCATAAGATTGTGTCGTGTAATATTTTGACATTTATCTTGTGTAGACTTGTTGCCCCAATTTATAGTATTTCCCAAACATTAATAGTTAAATTCGAAGGTAAAAAAAAAAAAGAAGCTTTTTCTACACCTGTAGAAAGAATTCTTCCAAAAGGTAGAGGTGGAACTTTTAAAGAAGCATCACATTTGTCTTTCTGAGTGGAAGATTTGCATATAAAATAAAATGGGAAATGCGAGACCAATAACATGGAAGATGATAACACGGTACATACCTGAAGAAGGTTTCGAGTTTCTGCTCCCCGAGCCCAGCCTGGGCCAGTAGCAGCAACAACCTGAGCAGGAAGCAGCAGCAGCGGCTGACGGCAAAACACTTAAAAAAGCATGACTGAAATAACGGTGATCGTCACTGTTACTGTTGGTCAATACCATAACAGAGTATTACCAAGTGAGTCGCAAGTACCCTAACAACGTCGCCCGTCAAGGAGAATGTGGTACTCTTGTCACCAAGGTGTATTCAAACTCTTAACTTACGTTAATGGCGAGATAGGCAATACCTTCCTCTGAGGAAATACTTGGGGTGGCGCCGTGTGTGTGCATGGAAGCGGCCCGGAGTCTGACCTTGACGCCACATCACCTCCCTTTACCCCCATCACCTCCCATCACCATCCATCACCTCGCTAACATGTGCCCCTTCCCGTTCATCTCAACCAACACCGTGTCGTCCCTCCCTCAACTCGCTCAAGTGAATTTATAATGGGAATGGAAACAGGGTTCTTGATTTATGTCAAAAATTACCGGATAACATAACAGATTGGTCTCCACGGGCTCGCGCCAGTCTTAAGACATACCTAGGAATGAGTTTGGATGGATGAGTAGGAGGTGCCCCGTACGGGCTAACAGTTATAGGCCTTATGCTGCTTCCTGTATCTTAACACCCCGGGAAGAAGTTGGCACCGAGACTATATTGAAGGAGAAAAGGATGAAAGGGCAGAAGAGAGAGCGGGGTAGAGCTCGCGAGGCATGCCAGCCGGGTTGGTTGTCAGGTAGGTGCCCAGGGTCATGGTAACAGAAACCCTCAATGCTCACACCCTACACGGGTCACCAAGTAGAATGGGCAGAAGTTGTGGAAGCCACCTCCATCCACAACTTTAAGGCAAGATTCGATGAAGAATTCGACCGTCACAATAGATAGAGCATATAAGGCGACAGGCACAGGAAGGCAAGGGTTTAAGGAGGTAAACGCGGGAGATGAGTATGGTAGAATACGAAGGCCAGGTGTGTGTGGTGCAGATGCTGGCTCAGGTACGGCTACGCGCAAAGGACTATAACGATGGCAACAGTGTGGAGGACGAGTGCCATGCCAGGAACATCACCTTGTACTCTACAACCTGACGCTCACACAACACACAGGGCAGAGGGTGTGCGTGCGTGCGTGTGTACTCACGTAGTTGTACTCCACCTAGTTGTGCTTGCGGGGGTTGAGCTCTGGGCTCTTTGGTCCCGCCTCTCAACCGTCAATCAACAGGGTGTTCAGGTTCCTGAGCCTATTGGGCTCTATCATATCTACACTTGAAACTGTGTATGGAGTCAGCCTCCACACATTTACTTCCTAATGCATGTCCATTTGTCAACCACTCTGACACTAAAAAAGTTTCTTTCTAATATCTCTGTGGCTCATTTGGGCACTCAGTTTCCACCTGTGTCCCCTTGTGCGTGTGCCCCTTGTGTTAAATAGCCTGTCTTTATCAACCCTGTCGATTCCCTTGAGAATCTTAAATGTGGTGATCATGTCCCCCTAACTCTTCTGTCTTCCACGAAGTGAAGGTTCAATTCCCGTAGTCTCTCCTCGTAGCTCATAACCTCTCAGCTCGGGTACTAGTCTGGTGTCAAACCTTTGAACCATTCTCCAGTTTAGTCTTATGCTTGACTAGTATGGACTCCATGCTTGAGCCGCATGT
>WNGS01009631.1:20624179-20638828 GCA_020271785.1 Procambarus virginalis
AAAACACACACACACACACACACACACACACACACACACACACACACACATAATGTAATGAAGATAGGGGTAGGAAGCAGGAGACCAGATACAAGGTATCATTTGGGAGATGAAATACTTCAAGAGTCAGAGAGAGAGAAAGACCTGGGGTTGATATCACGCCAGACCTGTCCCCTGAAGCTCATATCAAGAGGATAACATCAGCAGCATATGCCAGGTTGGCTAACATAAGAACGGCCTTTAGAAACTTGTGTAAGGAATCTTTCAGAACATTATATACCACATATGTCAGACCAATCCTAGAGTATGCGGTTCCAGCATGGAGTCCCTATCTAGTCAAGCATAAGACTAAACTGGAAAAGGTTCAAAGGTTTGCCACCAGACTAGTACCCGAGCTGAGAGGTATGAGCTACGAGGAGCGACTGCAGGAATTAAACCTCACTTCGTTGGAAGACAGAAGAGTTAGGGGGGACATGATCACCACATTCAAGATTCTCAGGGGAATCGACAGGGTTGATAAAGACAGGCTGTTTAACACAAGGGGCACACGCACTAGGGGACACAGGTGGAAACTGAGTGCCCAAATGAGCCACAGAGATATTAGAAAGAACTTTTTTAGTGTCAGAGTGGTTGACAAATGGAATGCATTAGGAAGCGATGTGGTGGAGGCTGACTCCATACACAGTTTCAAGTGTAGATATGATAGAGCCCATTAGGCTCAGGAAACTGTACACCTGTTGATTGACGGTTGAGAGGCGGGACCAAAGAGCCAGAGCTCAACCCCCGCAAGCACAACTAGGTGAGTACAACTAGGTGAGTACACACATTATATATATATAATATATACACACATATAACCGAAAACTCCTCACCCCCATGAAGTATTCGAACCCAGACAGCCAGGGCTCCATGCACCTTAGCGTATCCAGTACTATACCAACTAGACCCAACCCGTCCTCGCAAATTCGTATAGTCAATATTGACTTATTAAATATGTGCATAGGTGACATACTTAACATAATAGTTTCCCTTGAAAAGCTTCATAGAAAACACTGACCTTACCTAACCTACTTAGTATGTTAAGATAAGCATCTTATTGCTTCGTAATTACAATTATTACCTAACCTATACCTATAATAGGTTAAGTAACAATTGTAATTACGAAGCTATAAGATGCTTATTTTAACATACTAAGTAGGTTAGGTAAGGTCGGTGTTTTATATGAAGCTTTTCAAGGGAAACTATTATATTAAGTATGTCACCTATGCACATATTTAATAAGTCAATATTGACTATACGAATTTGCAAGGACGGGTTGCTAGACCATACCTACTGTACCAAAAGGTTGGAAGTCGTGAGACTTTTACCCCAAACCCCGACAGCATTCGATGGTAAATTTTAGGGGGGTACAGATATTTCATGGAATTACCTCGCTGTTGGGGGGGGGGAGCCACGTGAGTAACACAAATGCGAAGAAGCTTGAATGGTCCCCAAGCCAATATGCAACCGAAAACTCCTCACACCTGATGGATATCCAACATTTGTGTGCAGTCAGTATGAGAGTCGGGCCGAAAGAGCAGATCTCGACCTCCGCAAGCACAACTAGGTGAATACACACACACACACACACACACACACACACACACACACACACACACACACACACACACACACACACACACACACACACACACATTTATGTCTCTCCTACTCTGGCAGGGTAAGATAGCTGTTACAGAAACTAGTGTGTTATTAAGCACTTAACCACTGAAGCTGATTAAGGTGCTTTTACAAGCTCAGGCTATAGTTACATGTGCAGACAGTACCGGGAAGGCGGCGAGCCAGCGGACAGGACCTGAATGCCACCCATGCCAGGCACCAAGAACACAGTTATCAAGAGAAAGGCGTGCGTGTGTGTGTGTGTGTGTGTGTGTGTGTGTGTGTGTGTGTGTGTGTGTGTGTGTGTGTGTGTGTGTAAGGGTAGGTGAGCATCGGGGTAATGATGGTACTAGGCAAGGGGCAGGTACACGGGCTCACATGATTAATGTTGTCTTACCTTCGTGAGGGAGGCTTCAAGACGTTGAAGAATCGCACCTGTTCCTTTATTCTCCGCCTTCACTATTCTCTTCCCTTCCCCCTACCTCCCTCCCTCTTGACACCCTTCACCTCTTCCCTCCCTCTACCTCTCCCCCTCGTTTCCTCCCCCCTTCTCTTTCCCTCTCTACCCCATCAGGTTCTCCCCAAATACGAGTATACTATTCCATGTAAGGAAGGGGGAAAGTCATTTATAAATGTGAAGGATAAACACCTCAACTGTTGTGGAGGACAAGAGAGGGTGTAAGGAACTTATATTTTTACTAGTTTAGATTTATATTGAATTCCAGTGAGATGACAATAATAATAATAATAATAATAATAATAATAATAATAAAAGTATTGATTTTATTACATGCTTTTGTCTATGTGTTGCAACCCAGGTACTTAGAGAATTATTCAGAAATATATGTAAATTATATCAATATATTTGTTTTCCCACAATATGTAGGGTTTCCACCCCTGGAGTACATTGTGTACTATTAGCCTGGAGTACATTGTGTACTATTAGCCTGGAGTACAGTGTGTACTATTAGCCTGGAGTACATTGTGTACTATTAGCCTGGAGTACATTGTGTACTATTAGCCTGGAGTACATTGTGTACTCTAGTGAGGTGTTCTGTCTCGCGAGCGTCCAGGTGTTCCTCCCTCATTAAAAGTAAAGTTGATACAATGATATCAAACAAAACAAAGCGGGGCGTATGTTGCACATCCTGCAATGCTGCGTCCCGTGCAGTGTTGTATACTGTGCAGTGTTACATATGTGCACCGTTGCATAGAAGACAGAGTTGCATATTTTAGTGTTGCATATCATGTAATGCCTGTGATAGTGAGGATAAGAGTGCAGTATTTCCATTAAAAGGCACAAATATGTCTTCAGGGTTAGCAACATAAATAATGGTGTGTCTTGCCATGTTACTCGGGTTCATTGTGCAATTTAAAATTGGTAAATTAGCAAACTATTTTATGAATGTAACAATTACGTGAGTTTTGGGGTTATGTCATTATTCAGCAAGATATATATATATATAGGCCTGTGGGGCCGCTCCAAGCAACAGCCTGTTGGACCAAGCTCTCACAAGTCAAGCCTGGCCTCGGGCTGGGCTTGGGAAGTAGAAGAACTCCCGGAACTAATATATATCCCCAATATATATATATATATATATATATATATATATATATATATATATATATATATATATTTAAAATATAGTATGTCATACCTCGGAACAAAAGTGGAAGTCTTCAAGAAAAACTGGACCGGGCCTGCGGGTCGCTCCAAGCAACAGCTTGTAAACGGGTAAAGTAGGACGTTGGATTTACATTTTCTGTCGAATGCAAAGAATAACAGTCAATCAACAAGATCAAGTCCCAGTGCAGTGCAATGTACCTCCTTGCACCACTGCTCTTTCTCATTCTCATCTCGGATATAGACAAAAATACTAGTCTCAGCTTTGTGTCATCCTTTCCAGATGATACAAAAATCAGCATGAAAATTTCCTCTGTAAAAAAAAACTCTGAAAAATTACATACCTTTCCACCTTAGTTATGGCGCAACCGAGGAAATTAAACGAAACACAGGGTACGGGACACAGACTTACTCATAGAAGGAAAACTCCATATGAAAGATCAGGGAATTATGTTGTCTGATGACCGGACGTTTAGTGAACATGACCGAGCAAATATAGCTGCGGCCAGGAAAATGATAGAGTGGATTATGAGAACGTTCAAATCCAGAGACCCCCACAGCAATGCTAATACTATTTAAATCACTGGTGCTGTGTCGTCTTGAGTACTCACCCTTTCAGAACAGGACAGATCTCTGAACTAGAGGGGGAATACAGAGAGCATATACGACACGCATAGACACGATATAACGCGTATATTATTGGCACCATTTAAATTCTCAATGTACTCTCTAGAAAGGAGACAAGAGAGTTATCAAATAATATTTCCATGGAAGCTACTGGAGGGCCAGGTCCTAAATATGGACAGTAGAATAACAACATGCTGGAGGGAAAGATACGGAAGAAAATACAGAATAGACCGTGAGGAGTAGAGTCCACTCCTCACGTTCAGAATCTCCTCACGTTTAGAATCTCACGTTCAGAACCTCCTCACGTTCAGAACAGTCTGAACATTAGAGGTCCACGACTGTTCAACACCCTCCCAGCAAGCATTAGAAATATTCCCGGAACAAAGGTGGAAATCTACAAGAAGCATTTAGATAAGTCCTTGCAAGAAGTGCCGGACCAACCAGGCTGTGGTGGATATGTGGGCCTGCGGGCCGCTTCAAGCAACGCCCTGTTGGACCAAGTTATCACAAGTCAAACCTGGCACCGGGCCAGGCTTGGGGAGTACAAGAACTCCCAGAACCCCATTTAGGTAAAATCCAGGTACCAACAGCCACGGTCAGAGAGAGTGAGTGGCCACGACAGCCACGGAGGAGGGATGCCAGCTAGCTGTGGTGTGTGGCGGCCGCCAGACTGGTTCAGATCCTGACGCTAGATATGCTGGTACAGACAGCCGACTTTATGGGCTAACGTGTTCCACTTTGTATTGAGGTTTGTAACTTATCTCTATGGCTTTAATACAATGTAAAATACGTGTATTGTAAAATTATTCAACTATATGTAAGAACTATATGTATTATTATTATCAAGGCTTGCCCAGAATTGCTCGAATGGGCTCAGTGGTCGACAAGAACTTGGGTAAATTGAAATAATTGACAAGATGGTGTCGCCCCGTGTGGCTTGGGTGGGGGCGTGTGCTCGGGAGGTGACAACGCCGTGTTTGGAAGGATACCAGGCCAGCACACGTAGTTCGCTCTCTCAAGGCCGTCCAATTTAAACGCTGTTAATATTTTATTTAATACGGTTAAAACGTATTAAGATAGAGAAAGGAGAGAGAGAGAGTAAGGGAGGGGGTGGGGAAGGAGAGAGTGAGAGAGAGGGGGGTGCAGAGAGAGAGACGGGGGAGGGGAGAGAGAGAGAGAGAAGGAAGAGGGGTGAGGAGAGAGTGCAAGAAAGTAAACAAAGCCCTGAGCGTGACTAGAGAGTATGACAGGAGGTTGGTGGGTGCGGGCGGGTGTAGGCTGCATGGGGTTGAGGAACCCGCTGCTGCCGCCTGCACAGCCTCAACTTGGCGCACACGTGTGCACAATAGCTCAGTTAATCCACACGAGAGCAGGACGGGAGCGTGCGCGCGCAGGCAACCCGTCAGCTATCGTAACTCCGACTATATTTCACCTTTCCACAACTTTTTCGTGTCCTCTACCTCGCCATTATCTTTCCTACCGTAAAAACTGCGGGGAGGGGGGGGGGAGGGGGGCAGTTGTTGTATCACTGCCCTGGTAACAGCCCCGCCCCTCTGTCGCCCCCTACACATGCACAGTTGGACAAGTTACAGCTGGAAGTACAGCATCAGCCGAGTTTGTAACTACGGGCCGCTGTAAGCAACAACCTTACCGATCAAGTTATCGTCAGACAAGCCTGGGTCCCCCTGCCGAACTTGGAGGGTAGAATTCTGGAAACCAACTACGGGTAAACTACATGTACACCATGTTACTTGCTCCCACTCTTCACCTCGTATACTTTCACTCGCAAGGGGTAACGTAGTGCGAACCTAAAGTAACCAATACTGCAATAGTGAACTTGTGCGCGCGTGCACACATTCCCTGTAAGGTGATGCATACAGTACTGTGGTGGAGAATGTTGAAGAATCAGGAGAGGACAACATCTGCCACCGAAAACTAACATAAATTCAAGGAAAGTTGGTTTGCCTAACACTGTTAATAACATATGATGACGCTAAAATTCGACAAGATGGAGAGAGGGATGGCCAGAAATGTTTCGCAGTCCTCCACAAGATACTGTTACGGCACAAGGAGACTCGAACCAGCGACCCACAAGTGCGGAAGACAAGCTCTTGTCAACTATGCTATGAACACGGCATGGAGAGTCAAGCATAATAGCCAGGATTCTTGGCTCAACACAGAGCTACCTGCTTGAGAGGAGACAATGACCTATTATTAAGAGAGATGCAGAATCTATAAGGGGTAGAGGAGATAAGAAACAGTGTCCCGCAGAGAATAGATTGAGGCCTAACCTGTTGTACTCTTAGTAAACGATATGTCTGGCAAGCTGTATTGCTTCATGTTTAGGTTTACAGTTGATTGAATGTTGCCAGCAGAAATAGACTACAGAAGTGTCCAGACAACTGGTTCCTGTACTCCATCCCCCAACACGAAAAACATGATCATATCGCAAAAGATATTCAGGTATTCAAAAGGAAGATTCTGTTCGACATGGCAGGACATCAACGAGGGAACTCAGGTAGGAACTTAGGTACTCGGGTTAACAATAGAGAGGTTTCAAAGAACTCACATTTCATCGCCTGTGTACCTAACACAATGCTCTTGGCTTTGGTAGGGTGGAGTCTGGGAGGGTAAGCGAGGTTCAAGAGCTGAAGCTTAACCTCGGCAAGCTCAAGTAGACATGTGCAAGAAATCTATTGTCCAAATAAATGAGAAGCAAGAATAGAGAATAGAGAGGCAGTTTGCCTCAATAATCAGTATGGAACCCATCTTCTCATTCATGTGTAAATGACTATCTGGGTGGAATCTTGCATCTTCATATGTTGCAAGACTGACGAAAATAATACGAACGGAGCAAGCTTGCATAATACTTCAGGATGACCAACCGGAAGAGCAGACGAATGACTTCTGGACTTTAACCAAGATAAGGGTAACGAAAATAGGCAAACGGTGAACTGGAGATAATTCCGTGAATCAGAGAAGATAAAAAAAAACTATGAATAGACAATGCCAGCGTTATCACCAGAGGCACACATTACCGCAGTGACATCAACGGTGTATATGAAGCTGTCAAACATAACAGGAACACTCAAGGGCCTAGATAACAAAGTTTTCAGTTCCTTTCCGCTACTTGTATGAGGGCCGCTACTTGTATATGCAGCCCCCGCGCGGAGATTCCATCTAGAGAAGCAGAGCGAAGATAATAAAATTCCCGGAGCTTGCCATAAGATTTGTAGAACCGAGAGGCCATGACTACGAGAAAAGATCTCAGGAGATCGAAGATACAGCACGTCAGTACAGGGATATGATGACAACATGAAAGGTTTGTAACTGTATTAACGGGATAAACAAAGCCAATATGATTAATATGCACAGTGGTGAAACAAGATGACACGGGAGGTGTAAAGAAGCACTTCGTTAGTGTGAGAATAGTAGTTAGGTGGAGTTATGTGAAGAGGTAGTCGAGGATGCCGCCAATCACAGCTGTCAAATTAGTTAGGACGAAAACCTGGAGGATTGAGAGTCATTGCATCAGGCGACCTACAGTTGATGCTCATCTGGTTGATACCTGGTTGATGGGGTTCTGGGAGTTCTTCTACTCCCTACTCTACTTCTACTTCGATGACTTGTGAGAGTTTGGTCCACCAGGCTGTTGCTTGGAGCGGCCCGCAGGCCCACATACCCACCACAGCCCGGTTGGTCCGGCACTCCTTGGAGGAAGCAATCTAGTTTCCTCTTGAAGATGTCCGCGGTTGTTCCGGCAATATTTCTTATAGTCGCTGGGAGGACGTTGAACAGCCGCGGACCTCTGATGTTTATAGTGTTCTATGATTGTGACTATGGCACCTCTGTTCTTCACTGGTTCTATTCTGCATTTTCTTCCATATCGTTCACTCTAGTACGTTGCTATTTTACTGTGTAGATTAGGGACCTGGCCCTCAAGTATTTTCCATGTGTATATTATTTGGTATCTCTCTCGTCTCCTTTCTAGTGAGTACATTTGGAGAGCTTTGAGACGATCCCAATAATTTAGGTGTTTTATCGTGTCTGTGCGTGCCATATATGTTCTCTGTATTCCCTCTATTTCAGCAATCTCTCCTGCTCTGAAGGGGGAAGTGAGTACTGACCAATACTCAAGACGGGACAACACCAGAAGAGTACAACCATTGTGATGGGATCCCTGGATTTGAAAGTTCTCGTAATCCATCCTATCATTTTTCTGGCTGACGCAATATTTGCTTGGTTATGCTCCCTAAACGTTAGGTCGTCTGACATCAGTATTCCCAAATCCTTGACATGCTGTTTACCTATTACCATGCTGTTTACCTATTACCATGCTGTTTACCTATTACCATGCTGTTTACCTATGACCATGCTGTTTACCTATGACCATGCTGTTTACCTATGACCATGCTGTTTACCTATTACCATGCTGTTTACCTATGACCATGCTGTTTACCTATGACCATGCTGTTTACCTATGACCATGCTGTTTACCTATGACCATGCTGTTTACCTATGACCATGCTGTTTACCTATGACCATGCTGTTTACCTATGACCATGCTGTTTACCTATTACCATGCTGTTTACCTATGACCATGCTGTTTACCTATGACCATGCTGTTTACCTATGACCATGCTGTTTACCTATGACCATGCTGTTTACCTATGACCATGCTGTTTACCTATGACCATGCTGTTTACCTATGACCATGCTGTTTACCTATTACCATGCTGTTTACCTATTACCATGTTGTTTTACATCCTCATCCCTGTGAGGATGACTCTTGTGAGTACACACTCATACTCTCATGTGTTTCCCAAATTGAGTTGTGATGTTCAGGTTGTTTAGTGACTTTACTCAGCGCTTATTTACGTATCACTAACTTGAAGAGAATAAACGGCTTATAGGAATGAGTATTGCAATCTCCTCGGGGGCTTGGCACCTTGTAATCTTGGTGTTGGGGGGGGGGAGAAGCCACGAGATAATACGCTATCTTAACCCCGGAAAGGTGGGATTATCGCCGGACAACTCCACCCATGTACGTTGTATGTACGTACTGTACGTACGTACTATTAATACGTACGTATAACCATGTACTATTACGTTGGTTTGGTTCGACGGGTAACCCTGGTGTGCGGTTCATTAATCCACCTCCACGTCCCAGCTCCACGTCCCAGCTCCACGTCCCAGCTCCACGTCCCAGCTCCACGTCCCAGCTCGTCCTCCCATGACGAAGTTGTACCCGTCAGGACTCCAGGGTGATTATGTTGGCGACGCGTCCCTTCGTGCAGAGCGCTACACGACAGCCGCTCAGCTGGCAGTAGCTGAGGTTAAGTGGATGGGTCATTATGGTGGTGAGGATCTGAGCACGGGTGGTGAACACCTGATGGTGAGCATGTCTTGGGCTCCTCTTGCCTCCCGGTATGAGTGCGTGCGTGGGTGCATTGTGTGCGTGCCTGTCTGTGCGTCTGTGTGCGCGTGCGTGGGGTGCATTGTGTGGGCTCCTGTCTTTGCGTCTGTGTACTTACCTAATTGTACTTACCTAATTGTGCTTGCGGGGGTTGAGCTTTGGCTCTTTGGTCCCGCCTCTCAACTGTCAATCAACTGGTGTACAGATTCCTGAGCCTACTGGGCTCTATCATATCTACATTTGAAACTGTGTGTGGAGTCAGCCTCCACCACATCACTGCCTAAAGCATTCCATTTATTAACTACTCTGACACTGAAAAAAATCTTTCTAACGTCTCTGTGGCTCATCGGGGTACTAAGTTTCGACCTGTGTCCCCTTGTTCGTGTTCCACCCGTGCTGAAGAGTTTGTCTTTGTCCACCCTATTAATTCCCCTGAGAATTTTGTAGGTAGTTATCATGTCTCCCCTTACTCTTCTGTATTCCAGGGATGTGAGGTACAGCTCCTTTAGCCTTTCCTCGTAGCTCATTCCTCTCAGTTCCGGGACGAGCCTGGTGGCATACCGTTGAATCTTCTCTAACTTTGTCTTGTGTTTAACTAGGTATGGACACTCACCCACACACAGGGGTGTGTGTGGGTGCGTGCGTGCATACGTTTACTATTTGTATCTGCAGAATCTAGCTATTAGCTCTTGGACCCCCGCCTTTCTAACCATTTTTTTTATTTTCCTCTAATACGTCTATTACACATATTTCACACACACGCGCACACACCCCAGGAAGCAGCCCGTAGCAGCTAACTCCCAGGTACCTATTTACTGCTAGGGGAACAGGTGCTTCAGGGTGAAAGAAACTGTTTCTTCAAACCCATTTGTTTCTGCCTCTGCCGGGGATCGAACCCGGGCCCTTAGGACTTCGACCCCAAAGAGCTGTCCACTCAGCCGCAAAGCCGTGTGTTTGTGTTTCAAAATTAAACTAGACTTAAACTAAACCTCTTTAGTTTAACCTCTAACTAGAGGTTAAATTAGTTGAACTAGAGAAAAAATAAAAGCTAGTTCCGAGCTTTTACAGGTATGGAACGAGGCTCGTACCAGAACTGCAAGGATTAAATTCTGAGGACTGTTAGAGAGTTCCTCTATCTCTCTCTTACACAACTTAATGGGCCACGACGGACCGAAACGTCGTCGTTCCCATTATTTTCAGATGTGTGGGTTTTGAATCGTCACTTCAACCGCGTTAGTGTGCCTCATCGCGTGGAAGGGGTCTGGTTGATACCTGGTTGATACCTGGTTGATGGGGTTCTGGGAGTTCTTCTACTCCCCAAGCCCGGCCCGAGGCCAGGCTTGACTTGTGAGAGTTTGGTCCACTAGGCTGTTGCTTGGAGCGGCCCGCAGGCCCACATACCCACCACAGCCCGGCTGGTCCGGAACTCCTTGGAGGAATAAATCTAGTTTCCTCTTGAAGATGTCCACGGTTGTTCCGGCAATATTTCTTATGCTCGCTGGGAGGACGTTGAACAACCGCGGACCTCTGATGTTTATACAGTGTTCTCTGATTGTGCCTATGGCACCCCTGCTCTTCACTGGTTCTATTCTGCATTTTCTTCCATATCGTTCACTCCAGTACGTTGTTATTTTACTATGTAGATTTGGGACCTGGCCCTCCAGTATCTTCCAGGTGTATATTATTTGATATCTCTCTCGTCTTCTTTCTAGTGAGTACATTTGGAGAGCTTTGAGACGATCCCAATAATTTAGGTGCTTTATCGCGTCTATACGTGCTGTATATGTTCTCTGTATTCCCTCTATTTCGGCAATCTCTCCTGCTCTGAAGGGGGAAGTGAGTACTGAACAGTACTCAAGACGGGACAGCACAAGTGACTTGAAGAGTACAACCATTGTGATGGGATCCCTGGATTTGAAAGTTCTCGTAATCCATCCTATCATTTTTCTGGCTGTCGCAATATTTGCTTGGTTATGCTCCCTAAACGTTAGGTCGTCAGACATCATTATTCCCAAATCCTTTACATGCTGTTTTCCTACTATGGGCACATTTGATTGTGTTTTGTACCCTGTATTATGTTTAAGGTCCTCATTTTTACCGTACCTGAGTACCTGGAATTTATCACTGTTAAACATCATATTATTTTCTGATGCCCAGTCGAAAACTTTATTGATATCAGCTTGAAGTTTTTCAATGTCTTCAGCCGAGGTAATTTTCATACTGATTTTTGTGTCATCTGCAAAGGATGATACGAAGCTGTGACTTGTATTTTTGTCTATATCTGATATGAGAATAAGGAAAAGCAGCGGCGCAAGGACTGTACCCTGAGGTACAGAGCTTTTAACTGCACTTGGACTAGATTTTATATGGTTGACCGTTACTCGCTGAGTCCTGTTTGACAGAAAACTGAGTATCCAGCGTCCTACTTTACCGGTTATTCCAATTGACTTCATTTTGTGTGCTATCACGCCATGGTCACATTTATCGAAAGCCTTTGCGAAGTCCGTGTATATCACATCAGCATTCTGTTTTTCTTCTAATGCCTCAGTGACTTTATCGTAGTGCTCAAGTAGCTGTGAGAGGCACGATCTTCCCGCTCGAAATCCATGTTGGCCTGGGTTGTGAAGGTCATTGGTCTCCATGAAATTGGTGACCTGACTCCTAATCACTCTCTCAAATACTTTTATTATGTGCGATGTTAGTGCAACTGGTCTATAATTCTTTGCCAATGCTTTGCTCCCTCCCTTGTGTAGAGGGGCTATGTCTGCTACTTTAAGTCATGGTTGTCATGGTTGGAAATTAACATGGCTGATAGAAAGAATTTCGTTAGCATGAAGTATGCAGCAATGGAAATGACTAGAAGTTGAGCCAGTAGATGCTAACGCTAAATATCCAAACGTTCTCTTTTGTAGACGTGACGAAAAAAAAGGCGGGTCGGAACTCACTGCAGATATGCGGGGCTCAAGAATGAGCGCTCTACCCAGCAAGCGCATTTAGGTATGCAGGCAAGCACGTACATGCATATTTTTTTATTTTTATGAGGCGAAACCAAAGAGCTGAAGCTCAACCCCGCCGCAAGCACAAATTAGAGGAGTACACCGACCACCCGTCGTCCCTCACCCTTCTCCATCACCCCTAATTAATAGCAAAAAGCAGTGTTTAAAAAGAGTGCGGAGCGCACAAGATGGCTTTATATATACTTCCTTGACGGGCACGAGAGAGGTTATTGAGGCCACCACAGTGCCTGTTGACCCACCAGCGAGTATACATTCATTGAACACTTCAGGACACTTCTCTTGGCACTTCTCTTCTCTCTGGCTTCCACTGAGAAGCTGTTGGGGGCCACGACGCTTGAGTACCTGTAATTTATCTCAAGGTCACCTGGCGTACTCTTGCTGTGGGATGGACGGAGGTCGTAAGGCTCAGACTCCACACAAGATAATATTAGACACTCGACTAAGAGCATTGAATAACTCTTGCCTCGGAACGAGTAAGTTATAGGCGCTGGCGACGTGACTCGCTTACTCAATGTGAGTATTCAGAGTATCAACAAGATTAAAAATAAAAAAGGGTTGGGTATTTCCTCCCTGGATACAGCACCACCGAGGTTGAGGGTAGTAGGTAGGGAGAGGCTGGAGAGGGGGGAGGGTGTGTGTGTGTGTGTGGGGGGGGGGGGGGGAGAGAGGTTGACGCGTCACTGGTCACGATCAAAGGAGCTTCAGGAGGAAGCAGCGACAGAGCAGTTCTGGTCTTCTGAAGCGGAGATCATGTCATTGGAAGGGTGGCGGAGTGAAGGGGTAGGTAGGTTGGCAGGATGAACACCTTACCATGGGGAGGGGGGCATGTTGGTAGAGTAGGCAACACTGGCGCGCGAAATAATTCGGCGTTTCACGACTCTGTTAGATTGACACCCAGTAACCTGTAGTTTGTCCTTCCTTAGTGGCTCTTGTTAGATGACACACCCCGTGACACACACACACACACACACACACACACACACACACACACACACACACACACACACACACACAGACACAGACACACACACACACACACACACACACACACACACACACACACACACACACACACACACACACACACACCACACACACAGGTGACAAAGATTAAGCAAGAAAGAGAAGGATGGGCGGACTGCATTTTTTTGGACTGTCGGAAAGCCTTTGACACAGTACCCCATAAAAGGTTGATGCACAAGCTGGAGAAACAGGCAGAAGTAACTGGTAGGGCGCTCCAGTGGATAAGGGAGTACCTAAGCAATAGGAAGCAGAGAGTTATAGTGAGGGGTGAGACCTCAGAATGGCGTGAAGTCACCAGTGGAGTCCCACAGGGCTCTGTGCTTGGACCTATCCTGTTTCTGATATACGTAAATGATCTCCCAGAGGGTAGACTCATTCCTCTCAATGTTTGCTGACGACGCCAAAATTATGAGGAGGATTAAGAAAGAGGAGGACAGTTTGAGGCTTCAAGAAGACCTGGACAAGCTGCAGGAATGGTCGAACAAATGGCTGTTAGAGTTTAACCCAAGCAAATGTAATGTAATGAAGATAGGGGTAGGAAGCAGGAGACCAGATACAAGGTATCACTTGGGAGATGAAATACTTCAAGAGTCAGAGAGAGAGAAAGACCTGGGGGTTGATATCACGCCAGACCTGTCCCCTGAAGCTCATATCAAGAGGATAACATCAGCAGCATATGCCAGGTTGGCTAACATAAGAACGGCCTTTAGACACTTGTGTAAGGAATCTTTCAGAACATTATATACCACATATGTCAGACCAATCCTGGAGTATGCGGCTCCAGCATGGAGTCCATATCTAGTCAAGCATAAGACTAAACTGGAGAAGGTTCAAAGGTTTGCCACCAGACTAGTACCCGAGCTGAGAGGTATGAGCTACGAGGAGAGACTACGGGAATTGAACCTCACTTCGTTGGAAGACAGAAGAGTTAGGGGGAACATGATCACCACATTTAAGATTCTCAGGGAATCGACAGGGTTGATAAAGACAGGCTATTTAACACAAGGGGCACACGCACTAGGGGACACAGGTGGAAACTGAGTGCCCAAATGAGCCACAGAGATATTAGAAAGAACTTTTTTAGTGTCAGAGTGGTTGACAAATGGAATGCATTAGGAAGCGATGTGGTGGAGGCTGACTCCATACACAGTTTCAAGTGTAGATATGATAGAGCCCAATAGGCTCAGGAAACTGTACACCTGTTGATTGACGGTTGAGAGGCGGGACCAAAGAGCCAGAGCTCAACCCCGCAAGCACAACTAGGTGAGTACAACACACACACC
>WNGS01009631.1:20668698-20679948 GCA_020271785.1 Procambarus virginalis
TATAACACGAGAACTATCCGGATGTTCCTTAGGCGACGTGAGAAATGGTTCCACCACTGATTGGTCAGTGTCACCTATGTTCCCCTAGCGGGTTGTTGGCTGAGATTTTAGATTTAGCTACTCAGAACGAAATGTCCATGTAGCATGGCTATTGGTGAGCCAGTGATACCTCCCCCACCGGTCATTGTGTGAACTTTTATATTGGAGGTGCGAGGGTGGTCATATGCCTGAGTGACACTTGAGGTGCACTAGAGCAAGGGTACTGTACATAGGTGGAGATTATTAGCAGGTAGGTGACTGACGATACTGCCATGGAATGGAAAGCTGTGTGAGAGGTCAGGTGTGTGCGTGCGGGGGCGTTACCAGTACTGGCAGCTTGTCCAAGGTTGACCACCTCTGACCCGCCACCTAAACTCAAGGAAGTTTATATTTCACCTGACAGGCAATACAAGTGCTTTATGGAAGTTAGCCATGCAGTCCTGCGTCCATTATGGCAACAAAATTTAACGGTAATTCCATCAAAAGCTGCAGAAAGGTCAACTTGTGTCAACACAGCCGTTGGCTATCACACGAGAAGGAAGCGTCCGAACCGATAGTCGCATTCTGAGAACAATTGAAGGGGTTTGTGCTTGTTGATATACATGCTTTCATGCGTTGTGTACGGGGGAGGGGGGACTAGCTCTATAGCCACCCCATCACTTGCACTGGTCGGTACATCAACTGCCTCGTTTCTTGCAGTCGGTGTTCGACCCCGATGGTCTAAGTGGTTGGACATCGTTTCTCTCCCCTGTCTTATTTATCCTGTTCCCTGTCATCAAATCCCTTCCAAGTGCTATATAGTTGTACTGGCTAGTGGTCCTTGCAATTACTCCTACCCGAGCCGTGGAGCCCCAGCTCCTAGCTGTTGTTCAAGGAGGGTGCTTAACGCTTCTGACATTTCAGTACCTTGTAATTTTTGCTCTTGGAGCTGCGAGTGGTGACTGTTTCCAGAACTTCTGGCTCCAGTTTTCCCGTGTTTACCACTCTTAACAGCTATGAGTATTTCCTACTTACCGCTCACTTATCTTGCGCTCTCACATGCCACCTGTGCCCTCTCGTTCGTGCCCTAACCCGGAAGACAATATTATCTTGTTTACTCACTCCAGTACATTACATGTTGTGATCATATTGCCTCAAGTCCACTACGGGCTCACCATAGCCGGTGCTACATGGAACTTTTGTTCCAAGTAGCTGATCTAAAACAACAGCAGCACGCAGCAGCTGTCTCGAGTCCTTCACTCTCTTCTAACCGTCTTAGATTTTGTTCTTGCCGCATGTGGCTCGTGCTCTTTGTATCTATTTGTGTACGTGCGTTAGCACTTGTATGTCTGTATGTAAAGTGTGTATGTGTGGGGGGGGTGGCAGATGTGTATGTGTTGAGCTGATGCTGCCTGTCTGTTGTACGAGTGCTTGCATTGGGGTAGGTGCTGGCTGCCTGCTGTAAGAGTGCCTGCAGTGTGTCATCGTGAACGAGTTTTTTGTGGTGTCGCAGCGGCAGGTATTGAAACCCTCGGCCGAGGCGGTCCCCCAAGGCTCTCTCTCACCGCCCCCGCCGCTTGCTGCTGCTCACCGCCGTCAAACAGCGGCGGCGGCGTGTTGGGCGCGCCAAGCACTCCTGCCTGCAAGTATAACTTTTAGTGAGCACCGCCACAGGACGGAACGTAAACTGGGAGTGTTCATACGAGGAGGACCCGGTGCTGGAATCGGGATGGACCGTGCACCTACTTCTGCAGGATATTTAGTGTGGGCGGGGGGTGGGGACGTGACTGTTGCGGGAGTGTTTATGGGCGGGAGTGGGTGTAAGTGTGTGTGAGTGAAAAGGGGTGAGTGGGTGGGGGAGGTGTCATTGAGGTGGGGAAATAGGAAAGAAGAAACACAATGAGTTAGTGGAAATCAGTAGGTGGACGTGCTGGCCTGCACGCCCTCCGCGCTGCCTCACGGCTCCTGCTCACCTCACTCCAACACTTCCTAATTATGAAGAAAAGTAATAGAACATTCACACACTTCCGTCATTTCTGTAGCCCGTGCTACATGGACACTTCGTTCTGAGTAGCTAACTCTAAAACAACAACATTCGTCATTTAGGGGCCCACCATAAATCCGTGCTATATGTAAATTTTAGTTACAGGTTGCTAAATCTTAAATAACAAGAACAATTCATCATGAATTAAACCCAGACCATTGGTCTTGGTGCTGAGTTATTACGGTAATCAGGTTAACACCTGTAATTAGAACAATTTCTTTATCTGGTGAAATGCAGTTTAGTAACCTTACCTTTGGTGTATTGAGTGCCGCAGTGTAGCTTGAAAGTGCATATGTGTTGCTAACCTTCGCCCCGGCGCAGGCGTGGATTACATGATAGGTAAATGAATACCGTATGTAACTTGTTCATTGTAACTGTAATTTATTTATAAGATGGGTCTGGGGTCCATAACACATTTAATTAATTAACCAAAACTGATGGCGGAAAAAGTGACAGTAGTGGGACGGCGGGAGACAGAATGCCGTGTGAGGTGAGAATCAGGCCGCGGTATATTTAGACGGGTGGTACCGGCTGAATCTTGTTCATTCACTGGCTTGCCGCACGCCGCCGTCACAGTGTTCAGCCCCTCTCTGCCTCTCTCGGCGACCACACTCACCGTCGTGCGCTGGGTAGTCCTCCACCTGTGCCAGCACCCCACCTCTCACCATGTGCAAGTGGTTCTCGGAGCGGGAGGTGTGCACCGTGTGTGGTGAGCCTCCGCCTTCCCTCCCACCCGAAGTCGTCGTCTCTCTCCCGCCCGAAGTCGTCTCCTCTCTCCTGCCCGAAGTCGTCTCTTCTCTCCCGCCCGAAGTCGTCTCTTCTCTCCCGCCCGAAGTCGTCTCTTCTCTCCCGCCCGAAGTCGTCTCTTCTCTTCCGCCCGAAGTCGTGTCCTCTCTCCCAGAAGACGTCACTTTACTTTCTGTAAGCGATCAAGGAAGTCTGGAGGAACGGATCGTCATAATGCCACATAAGCACATTTCTCCTGATTGGCTCTGCCGAAATGATCTTGCAGAGGTCATGAGATACCGCGGTGGACGTGACGAGTCAGAGGGTGACCCGGTGACCCCAGGAGCATCGTTTATGGAAGTGTGCGTGGCCCAGCAAGACGCGGGGATCATTACGCCAGGGAAGGCGTGTGTGCCGGCGTTGGGCGTGCAGTGTAGCTGTGAGGCAGAAGCCACGCCCACACGCCCACCTCCACACATGGCCGTCAGCCCCACGTGCTCTGGCCACGCCCTCGGGGTGGAGACGCCCCCTCCCGATAATGAAGGTGAGTCTCCCATAATGTACATTTGTGTAACTAACCACAAATTCTGATTTAAAATTGGTTAAACGGGCGATTAGAGAGAGAGAGAGAGAGAGAGAGAGAGAGAGAGAGAGAGAGAGAGAGAGAGAGAGAGAGATTTATGTATATATTTTAATGAACTTTTACCTTGGTGTGTTTAGAAAAACTTGCTTGTGATAGGTCATTGATGTTACGTTCATTACGATTTGACTTATTTATGGGTGTACAGAGACTTGGGCCAAGGCCTTACTCCACATTTTGACATCGTACAAATCTGTGGCACTCTTAAGTGTACGGGATGTTGCACTCTGGGGACACACTAGGATCACGCTGCAGTCAGATTCACGTTTAAGACTTCACACACCAGCTCCACGATAATTATGGCTTGGACGTTCACGTGTCGACGACGTTTTTATTAAAGTACTTTTTCTAGCTGAACTAAAACCATTAAGTTGTGGGGCTTACCTGCTTGATGGGGGTTCTAAGAGTTCTTCTACGCCCCAAGCCTGGCCTCGGGCCAGGATTGACTTGAGAACTTGGTGCAACAGGCTGTTGCCTGCAGCGGCCCCGCAGCGGACATATCCACCACTGCCCGGTTGGTCCGGCGTGTGGTGGACTGGGTAGATAATTACATATGATACATTGAACGCGAAGCGGGATGAACCCAGTCTCCACCTCTGGTGTTACTGGATCAGCCTGGCTGTGATGGGTAGGTGTGGGCCTGACAGTGAGGTCAAGCAGCCTTGCAGACAAGGCAATCACCAGGAACGGCTGCGGGAATCTCTCCATATCGCCAGCATGTAGCGATACATGCTCTTACGGGTCTGCGGGCCGCTCCAAGCAACAGCCTGGTGGACCAAACTCTCACAAGTCAAGTCACCCAGAACCCCATCAAGCAGGTATGTAAACAGGTATGAACACTTCGCTGCTAAGAGACAATTCCATAAACATTAGGAGCCCAAGACCTTTCACCACCCTCTTTACGCAAGGGGCGTAACAAGCCTATCCCTCTGAAGTGTTCAAGAGGGAATTATTTTGTATTATCACCTCCGACGTATACCTGATCAACCGGGCTGTAAATGACGAGTCTAGCTGCGAACAACGGCGTCTAACAGCCTGGTTGACCAGACCACCAACCAAGAGTCTTGGTCAGAGACGGGCGGAACATTGATCCTCGGAGCCACCTGGTGGTAAAGCAAGCTCTAACACCAGCATGACGACCTGATACAATGATGTCCTCGTCAACAGCATCATGAGTCCTGCCTAACAGAGTCACCCAGACTCGCCTCAATGCTCCCACGGGCGAGTCGTCATCATTTGACTATGAAACACGCTCTTCCATGCAAGAAAAGCACGCACACATTGAGAACCCAACCTCAGCCCCAGACTCCCTATCCATCGTCCAAAACGATGTGGGTATCATAATTTTGGAATTCGCAATTACGTGTTCGCGAGAATTGTACTCTGCAGTACTAGTGGGAACCCCCCATACCTACATGTTGATAACTGTCCAACGACGTTGCCAGAAAAACAAGAGAACCATACCAAGTAGCACAAGAATCGTCTTGACCTTATTAATCTACTTGCTGACTTGTGGCAATTTGCCGCCAGCAGCATGACCTAACATCACTTATGGTCACTCTCCATAACTGAAGCTTGTACAAGCATGAAAAGAAGAATCTAATTCTGAAGAACTGGGGATTTAAAATCGAGTCTGGAGACGCACTATGAACTTCAATAGTCTTGCATTTTATGCTTTTTGACTTGACCGAATCGTGTGGCCCTGTGCAGCCAGCCAGCAGTGATTGTGGCCCTGTGCAGCCAGCCAGCAGTGATTGTGGCCCTGTGCAGCCAGCCAGCAGTGATTGTGGCCCTGTGCAGCCAGCCAGCAGTGATTGTGGCCCTGTGCAGCCAGCCAGCAGTGATTGTGGCCCTGTGCAGCAAGCCAGCAGTGATTGTGGCCCTGTGCAGCCAGCCAGCAGTGATTGTGGCCCTGTGCAGCCAGCCAGCAGTGATTGTGGCCCTGTGCAGCCAGCCAGCAGTGATTGTGGCCCTGTGCAGCCAGCCAGCAGTGATTGTGGCCCTGTGCAGCCAGCCAGCAGTGATTGTGGCCCTGTGCAGCCAGCCAGCAGTGATTGTGGTCCTGTGCAGCCAGCCAGCAGTGATTGTGGTCCTGTGCAGCCAGCCAGCAGTGATTGTGGCCCTGTGCAGCCAGCCAGCAGTGATTGTGGCCCTGTGCAGCCAGCAGTGATTGTGGCCCTGTGCAGCCAGCAGTGATTGTGGTCCTGTGCAGGCAGCAGCAGGATTGTGCCCTGTGCAGCCAGCCAGCAGTGATTGGGCCCTGTGCAGCCAGCCAGCAGTGATTGTGGCCCTGTGCAGCCAGCCAGCAGTGATGTGGCCCTGTGCAGCCAGCAGCAGTGATTGGGCCCTGTGCAGCCAGCCAGCAGTGATTGTGGTCCTGTGCAGCCAGCCAGCAGTGATTGTGGTCCGTGCAGCCAGCCAGCAGTGATTGTGGTCCTGTGCGAGCCAGCTCAACAGTGATTGTGGCCCTGTGCAGCCAGCCAGCCAGCAGTGATTGTGGCCTGTGCAGCCAACCAGCAGTGATTGTGGCCATGTGCAGCCAGCCAGCAGTGATTGTGGCCCCCTGGCAGCCATCCAGCAGTGATTGTGGCCCTGTGCAGCCAGCCAGCAGTGATTGTGGCCATGTGCAGCCAGCCAGCAGTGATGTGGGGCCCTGTGCAGCCAGCCAGCAGTGATTGTGGCCCTGTGCAGCCAGCCAGCAGTGATTGTGGTCCTGTGCAGCCAGCCAGCAGTGATGTGGCCCTGTGCAGCCAGCACAGCAGTGATTGTGGCCTGTGCAGCCAGCAGTGATTGTGGCCCTGTGCAGCCAGCAGTGATTGTGGTCCTGTGCAGCCAGCCAGCAGTGATTGGACCTGTGCAGCCAGCCAGCAGTGATCGTGGCCCTGTGCAGCCAGCCAGCAGTGATTGTGGCCCTGTGCAGCCAGCCAGCAGTGATTGTGGCCCTGTGCAGCCAGCCAGCAGTGATTGTGGTCCTGTGCAGCCAGCCAGCAGTGATTGTGGTCCTGTGCAGCCAGCCAGCAGTGATTGTGGTTCATGTGCAGCCAGCCAGCAGTGATTGTGGTCCTGTGCAGCCAGCCAACAGTGATTGTGGCCCTGTGCAGCCAGCCAGCCAGCAGTGATTGTGGCCCTGTGCAGCCAGCCAGCAGTGATTGTGGCCCTGTGCAGCCAGCCAGCAGTGATTGTAGCCCTGTGCAGCCAGCCAGCAGTGATTGTGGCCCTGTGCAGCCAGCCAGCAGTGATTGTGGCCCTGTGCAGCCAGCAGCAGTGATTGTGGCCCTGTGCAGCCATCCAGCAGTGATTGTGGCCCTGTGCAGCCAGCCAGCAGTGATTGTGGCCCTGTGCAGCCATCCAGCAGTGATTGTGGCCCTGTGCAGCCAGCCAGCAGTGATTGTGGCCATGTGCAGCCAGCCAGCAGTGATTGTGGCCCTGTGCAGCCAGCCAGCAGTGATTGTGGCCCTGTGCAGCCAGCCAGCAGTGATTGTGGCCCTGTGCAGCCAGCCAGCAGTGATTGTGGCCCTGTGCAGCCATCCAGCAGTGATTGTGGCCTGTGCAGCCAGCCAGCAGTGATTGTGGCCCTGTGCAGCCAGCCAGCAGTGATTGTGGCCCTGTGCAGCCAGCCAGCAGTGATTGTGGCCCTGTGCAGCCAGCCAGCAGTGATTGTGGCCCTGTGCAGCCAGCCAGCAGTGATTGTGGCCCTGTGCAGCCAGCCAGCAGTGATCGTGGCCCTGTGCAGCCAGCCAGCAGTGATTGTGGCCCTGTGCAGCCAGCCAGCAGTGATTGTGGCCCTGTGCAGCCAGCCAGCAGTGATTGTGGCCCTGGGTGCATCAGGGGTAGGGAGAAGAGAAGAGGGGGACTCATGTTTCAAGGACGACACTATCCGGGTGGTGGCTGATTATGGTGAGGTAGGAAGCAGGTCGTTGCTCGCTACAAAAATTGTACACGTTGAAGAGGGTTTGATATTATGCGGAGAGAGGAAACCGATGTGATTGTGGTGGTTGTGCTGGTGATGGAGGAATGTGAGGTAGGGGTGGTTGTGGTGGTGGGGTAAGTGTGTTGATACTGGTGGTGGTGGTGGTTGAGCTCCCGCTGCTCCTGGTGGTGGTAGTGGTGGTGCTACCACCGCTGCTGGTCTTGTCCGGTGAGGACAAATGGTGGACAGTGAACGAGGGCTGCCTGTTGCGTGTCGTGGTGCGCCAACTGTCCTCCCCCACACACGGGACTCGTCGTCTCTCTCTTACTGGCCCGTCCGCTGCTGCTGCTCCAGCTCTCCTCGGCGGGATCGCTCTCTATACACCTACCACTGCTTCTGGGATATCACCTTCAGCTCTTGGGTCCTGCCTGGATCTTCTGCCGACTTCCGAACAAGTTTCCAAACGCTATAAACACTTTCATATCTAAATTTGATGCCGTGTAAGGGATTCACCTCTACCATAACTCATCACAATATATTCCATTTTTGTTCTGCCGTAATACTGAAACATTATTTCTGATATCCCTGTGACTCGTTCTGGGACATAGTTCAAATGGAGTCCTCTTGTATGGGAGTTACCATAGCAAATAAGCTGCCCTTAGTATCCTCTCAACCCTCTTTGAGTATTTTGTGTGTGGGGAACACGTCTCCTTGTATGTCTCTTCCCCATAGAAACGTGAGGTTTAGTTTCAGTGTAGTCTTAGCTTGTAACTCAAGCCGCTCAACTCGGGCTGGTCTGTTGGCATACATCTGGATTTTCTCCAGCTTCGTTTTTGTGTTCAAGCAGATTTGTATTCCAGTCCGGCATCTGGCACGTGGCGTATAGGATCCCAAAGGATTCCTTGCTCAGATTTCTGCGGGCAATCCTTATGGTGCCAGCCTGACAGCTGGGTGGACAGCGCTTCGGATTCGTAGTCCTGAGGTTCCGGGTTCGATCCCCGGTGGAGGCGGAGACAAATGGGCAAAATGTCTCTTTCACCTTGATGCCCCTGTTACCTAGCAGAAAATAGGTACCTGGGAGTTACAGCTACTACGGGCTGCTTCCTAGGGAGGGGGTTGTAACAAAAAGGAGGCCTCGTCGAGGACCGGGCCGCGGGGACGCTAAGCCCCGAAATCATATCAAGAAGATCTCAAGATAACCTTGCGTATGTGGGTGAAAATATCCGGTTGACGTGCGCTTGAGATATGCTCGTGATCCAAGCAACCGGCTCTTATTATCTTGCATTTGATGAAGTTGAACTCTAGAAGGTACTTGGGGGGGGACCAGTCTTACATTTGGTCTCGGTCTTCCTGTAGCTTCTCGCACTCCAGTCCCGTGTTTGTCCTTCATCAGCTGTGTTTACCTGGCTCTTGGGCACAACCAGGTAAGTCTACCTCTTGGCCACCCAAGCCTCGCTTCCCGACAATAGATTGCCGATTCTTTCTGCGCATGTGTACTTACCTAGTTGTACTCGCCTATATAACTAACTAGGTAGGCGTACTCACCTATTTGTGTTTGCTGGGGGTTGAACTTTGGCTCTTTGATCCCGCCTCTCAACCGTCAATCAACTGGTGTACAGATTCCTGAGTCTACTGGGCTCTGTCATATCTACATTTGAAACTGTGTATGGAGTCAGCCTCCACCACATCACTTCCTAGTGCATTCCATTTACTATCAACTATGACACTGAATTGTTTTTCTAATGTGTCTGTGGCTCATTTGGGTATTAAGTTTCCACCTGTGTCCCCTTGTTTTGTGTGTGTGTTGTGTGTGTGTTGTGTGTGTGTTGTGTGTGTGTTGTGTGTGTGTGTGTGTGTGTGTGTGTGTGTGTGTTTGTGTTTGTTGTGTGTGTGTTTGTTGTGTGTGTGTTTGTTGTGTGTGTTTGTTGTGTGTGTGTGTGTGTGTGAGCGAGCACGAGTGTACGTGCACGAGTACATTAGAGAGGGTGTATGGGTGTATAACATACACCCATACATCCATGTGCGTGTCTTGTCGGTGCCCGAGGAAGAAACAGCCACGGGTGGCTGTTTCTGGTGATGAACCCCTTAGGGCAAAAAAGTTCGGCTGTCCTTGCTTCTGCTGCTGCTACACCTGCCACGTCTGCTGCTGCTGCTACTTCTGCTGCTGCTCCTGCTACTTCTTCTGCTGCTGCCAATGCTATTGTTACCTCTGCTGCCGATGCTACTGCTGCTACTACTGCTACTGCTGCCTCTGCTACTACTGCTGCTACTGCTGCCTCTGCTACTACTGCTGCCTCGTGACCTCGGGCCTCCCGTAATCCATCACGCCAGTTAGCAGAAAGTGTGTTGCATGTCGCCACAGACACCAACATGCACAGTGCCAATAACAACAGCACGCGCGCGCGTCAACAATCTTGAAAAGCAACCGGATTGATATGATATTCTTATACGACTTGTATATTAGTATATAATTGAGCGCGGGTGTATGGGGGGGGAGGCAGCGGGTGTATGAGGGGGGGGGGGCAGGTTGTGAGCAGAGAGGGTACAGCCAGCATCAAAGCTGCCAACCTCTTGAACAGGTCAACGGGCCCCTGCCGTAGTCATAATCATCATCACGTCATCCTCTACAGGTTTATGGGCCCCACTCCGCGCAAATAGGCGTGGTAAACGTCATCAGAATCTGGTAATTGGCCTCTACAGGTCGTTAACATCAAGGGAGGCGAGGTTCCTGCCGAGCGAACAGGCCTCTGGGATGAACAGGTAGTGAGGGGTGCTTCGGCTGGAAGGAGAATTACTTGAGCATTACCTGTAGAGCAGTCTTCGGGATGCGTTGACTCCTAAAGAGATTCCCTTTTGACTCGTGAGTATGGCGTTCAGGTGATCATTAGGTAACCTGCTACTGTCATGGGAGGTAAACACGAGTGTTCTAGTGGAAGCTACCCAGGCTATACAGTAAAGAAATATTGCCGGAACAAAAGTGGACTTCTAGTAAAGCATTACACACGCTCCTACAACAAGTGGCGAACCAACCGGGTTGTAGGGGACGTAGTGGCTCTGCGGACTGCTCCAAGCAACAGTCTGTTGTGCCAAGTTATCACACGTCAAGTCTGGCCCCAGCCTCGGTCTTGGGATATAGAAAAAGTAGCAGAACCCACTCCAAGTATATAGTTTAAGGGCGTACACGTCGTACCTAACTACACTTCTACCCTATAAATAGCCGTAGAGGTTCTGGGTAGACTGGTACTTGTTAACGATTTTGAGAGTCGTTCTAATGTAAGATGGAGAGACTTTTGATATATCTGGAAGATTATTCAACACTGTCGTGAAGTCATCAAATTGTCAGTCACAACAAAAATTCAAACGTTTTGATATTTGATATAAACGAAATATGATACGAGGTCAGTTTAACGTAGCTCGACCTACCCACTTATAGGGAACCTATGATCACTATGTACAATGTTGTTTAAGATTCGCTACCTGGAACAAAAACTTCCAAGTAGCACGGGCTATGGTGAGCCCGTAGTGGACGTATAAGTACTGAAAGGTTTAGATAAAATGAACAACGATAGCCTTTGTCGAGTGTAAAAAGTTGGGAAGGATAACATTGGGAAAAGTTGGAAAATAAATTGAATCAATCGGATGGTCCATTCTGAGAGCAGCAAGGTGGGGTGGGGGGGTGAGGGGTCAGTGTGAGAGCAGCAAGGTGGGAGGGTGGGAGAGGGGAGGGTCAGTGTGAGAGCAGCAAGGTGGGGAGGGTGGGAGAGGGGTCAGTGTGAGAGCAGCAAGGTGGGGTGGTGGGAGAGGGGAGGGGTCAGTGTGAGAGCAGCAAGGTGGGGGGGTGAGGGGAGGGGTCAGTGGTGAGAGCAGCAAGGTGGGGGGGGGGGTGAGGGAGGGGTCAGTGTGAGAGCAGCA
>WNGS01009631.1:20691729-20703414 GCA_020271785.1 Procambarus virginalis
AAAGATTGTTATATTGCAAGGTTAAAGCTATGTGTCTGTAATTTGTTTTTTTGTCATCTGCATTACGTACCTTCTTGGTGAAGTGGCATTGATTGACAGTTGAGAGGCGAGACCAAAGACTTCCGAAGCTTACGCCTCTCAAGCAACAACTAGGTGTAGTTGAGTACTCTCAACACCCATGGACCACCATCACCTGCCACCACACCACTAGCTGCACACCCACCACATACTGACCACACACATCAGCGCACCACCACACCACATTCCGCTGCACCACCCTAGCGCACCACCAACATGCTGCACCAACACACCACCATCCACCGTGCCCAACCATCCACACCACTCAGCGCACCACCACACCACATTAGCTCACCACACGACACCACCCCCACCACCATCTCAGCTCCCACCGCCACCTCACCTCCCACCACCACCTCATCTCCCACACCACCACCCACCTCCCACCACCACCTCACCTCCCACCACCACACCTCACCTCCCACCACCATCTCCCCACCACCACCACCTCCCTCCCACCACCACCTCACCTCCCACCACCACCTCACCTCCCACCACCTAGTCTAAACACAGGCGTGAGAGGTAACACACATCTCGGTGACCTCGCTAGAATAGTGGGTTTAATTTTGCTCTGGGTCGTCCTTGTCGGCTTTGGCTAAGGTGCACTGATTAGTTTCTGGGGGTTGTCTCGCTAACGAGGGGTCAGATGACCTGACCTTCAGTTAACGTGACGAAGTGAACCATTCATATTTCTACAATATTCCGGGACTATCATACAGTCTCGCGGATTTTTTATTTTTTTTCGTGTTTCAAGTTTGTGCCAATAGAAATGTTTTCCGCATAACTAGTCCCAGTCATCCGGGTCTTCTTCTCCAACCATCAGGTCTTCTTCCTCAACTATCCGGGTCTTCTCCCCCAACCATCCGGGTCTTCTCCCCAACCATCCGGGTCTTCTCCCCCAACCATCCGGGTCAACTCATCTGTATCAGTGTATCTCATAGGAATTCGCCAAAAAATATTAAGATTTTCCACGTCTGTTTTCTCTTGTTCTTCGCATTGCCTTTGTTTCTAAGAGGTCCGCCGGCCTTTAAACGCACGTACGTACGTACGTGGGTGGGTGTGGGTTGGTGGTGTGTGTGTGTGTGGTGTGTGTGTGTGTGTGTGTGTGTGTGGTGTGTGTGGTGTGTGTGTGTGTGTATGTGTGTGTGGTGTGTGTGTGTGTGTGTGTGTGTGTGTGTGTGTGTGTGTTGATGTTGCATCAGGTTGCCGCCAACCGGCCTCCAAGCCTGTAGTTTTTGTTAACGATGGGTCAGGGGTTAAGTTCACAAGGCCACGCGTAGCCATGAGCCACAGATTGACTGGAGAAGGCCCGCGCGGCGGCGGCGGCGGCGGCGGCTCCCATTGTCGGCGGCCTACTCTCTTCAGGCCTCGCTGACTCCAAGCGGACTCTTCAACCACTCGCTGATTTTCGCCAAGTTTGGTGTTGAGGTAATTTCTCGGTATGCGACTCACTGTAATGAAAGCCCGAAGGTGCATGACTGCCAGTTTTGCCGTAGGACGAGCCGAGACCATGGTGTTTTTTTTTATGTTGGTAAGTTCATTTCTCACGGGAATGGTTGGAGAGCCTTGCGTCGTGGGGAGCCCCAGCGAACGTAACTAAGCCAGGGTGGTCTCCAGCTGGCTGACGTGTATGTGTGGGGATGATGCGGCCGCCTCGTCCTACACGCCACTTATTTAAATTTGCATCTGATTATAGTGTGTTTTTTTGTCGGTCTTTGCTGGTTCCAGTGATATAGCATGTAATTGTACGTTGACACTAAATGGGTTGTGTAATTTTAGGATCTCTTGAGGTGATGTGAATGGAGGGGGAAGGCATGGTGATGAGGGAGTTGTGTAGTACAATGAGTACTTGTGGCCAGGGAGGAAACGGTCTCCGGATTCATTGAAGATTAAGCCACCCAAAAGGTGGCACGGGCATGAATAGCCCGTAAGTGGTTCCCCTTTTGAGCCATTACCAGTATCAAGAGCTGATACTGGAGATCTGTGGAGGTGCGACTGCACCCTTCGTGACGGGAGATGCCTCCCGTCGAGCGGTCTCCGGGTTGTTGTTGTTGTTGTTATAGATTCAGCTACTCGGAACAAGTTCCAAGTAGCACGGGCTATGGTGAGCCCATAACTTACCTGGCACAGGAGCTGGGCAAGAAGCACGGGCTATGGTTAGCCTCGTGGACAGGAGATGTCTCCCGTGAAGGTCTCCGGGTTGGCTTTCTGTTAATATACGTGGACACCCCTCTCGTTACATTACAGGCTATTCATGCCCGTGCCACCTCTTGGGTGGCTTAATCTTTCATCAATCAATCAATCACGTTATATCGACACGAGTAAGCTTACACACAACACACACACACACAAACACACACACACCCACACACACACACACACACACACACACACACACACACACACACACACACACATGGTGCCAGGTAGCCTGGTGGATAGCGCGCAGGACTTGTAATTCTGTGGCGCGGGTTCGATTCCCGCACGAGGCAGAAACAAAATGGGCAAAGTTTCTTTCACCCTGAATGCCCTGTTACCTAGCAGTAAATAGGTACCTGGGAGTTAGTCAGCTGTCACGGGCTGCTTCCTGGGGCGTGTGTGGTGTGGTGTGAAAAAAAGTAGTTAGTGTAGTTAGTAAACAGTTGATTGACAGTTGAGAGGCGGGCCGAAAGAGCAAAGCTCAACCCCCGTATAATACAACTAAGTGAATACACACACACCACGTGGAACGCCAGTCAAAAACTGCTTTGTGGAAACCTTAGGTGTCACCACAGTGTGATGTTTAGCTCATTGTCAAAATAAAGGGCCGGGGGTGGGGGGGGGGTTCACAGCGCTTACCTTGTGATGGTCCTGTTGGTAATAGGTCCGATACTTCCCTATTAGACTCACCGGAATCACAATATGACCTGTTGTCCACTTTACCGCCTTCGAATTCACTTCTAGCCTGTATTGTAAACACTTAAAAAAATCAACGTGGGCCAAAACGCCTTTCCTAACCTTACCTTACCTAGTCCTCATTATACATAAGCCAACAGTCTATAATAATATAATTTATATTTGGAAAAACATACTTTTGTTATACGTCAGTAAGGGATTCATTGAGTCAGTTGTCTGGTGTATAATCAATTACCGACATAACGATTTATATAAGTCAATATCTTGATCTCTAGCTGGGTCAGGAGGATGGGTGTGATAGCCAACCTGTCTTTAAGTCTATTAATTATTCAGAAGCACATGTTCATTCTTTTTATTTAGAATTAATTTTAGATTTAAAAAACGAACTTGCTCCAAACATTTTATTATTGAGTATGGCGGAAGTTAAATACTGACATGGCGTAACATAACCATGCGCGCACGCGTGCGTGCGTGCGTGCGTGCGTGTGTGTGGTGTGTGTGTGTGTGTGTGGTGTGTGTGTGTGTGTGTGTGTGTGTGTGTGTGTGTGTGTGTGTGAAAAATTAGTAGTTAGTAACAGTTGATTGACAGTTGAGAGGCGGGCCGAAAGAGCAGAGCTCAACCCCCACAAGCACAACTAGGTGAATACACACACTCTAAAGGTAAATTTTTATCTTGAACATTTTAATCATATAAATATCAACACAAGAGAAATGACGTACAAGTTTGTTTATTGTCATCCAAACGTTGCTGAGGTAATTCTCCATCAACAGTGCTTTGAAATGCTAGAGCATTAATGCAAACAGTCAAGCGTCAAGGTCGTCGAATACTTATCAACTGGTCGCCAAGTCATGTAGGAATACCAGGGAATGACATTGCAGATGTAACTGAAAAACTTGAAAAACTAGGAGGAAGGAAGGAAGGTAGACATACCATATCTTGAGGTTATCTTGAGATGATTTCGGGGCTTTAGTGTCCCCGCGGCCCGGTCCTCGACCAGGCCTCCACCCCCAGAAAGCAGCCCGTGACAGCTGACTAACACCCAGGTACCTATTTTACTGCTAGGTAACAGGGGCATAGGGTGAAAGAAACCCTGCCCATTGTTTCTCGCCGGCGTCCGGGATCGAACCCGGGACCACAGGATCACAAGTCCGCTCGGCCGACCGGCTCCCATAGTTATTGTCATGTCTACCTGCCAGATAGAATGATCCTGATTCATCAGATCCTGATGAAGCAGCAGATGCTTCATCAGAATGTGCGGATTTGTACAAGAATTCAACCATCTATGAGCCACTTCTTGTGATGAAAGGGAACAATAGAAGAGCAGAAGTGCACTTAGACCACATCAGGCTCGGATACCCACGTACGTGAGAAATAAGCTTACAGGTTCCCGAAGGAGAGAGGAAATGTCAGCACTGTGGAGCTCGACAGATCACCGGAACATTAACACAATGCCGAGTCCCACTGAACCAAATATGATTTTCGCCGAGATTTAGCAGTGCAGAAGTTGTTGAACACACTGGACCTAACCTTACGGAAGCCGACATACGAGTCATATATACTCAGACCGGTAAATGTCCACCATAATGTCCACAATGAACATAAACCCTCACATGTACCGTGAGGGTGCTGGAGTAGCTGCAGGTGACGGGCACATTCCGGGTAGGTGAGGGTGGGGGAGGGGGAGCCTGCCCGCTGCCTCGCACCCCACCACCATCATGACACAGGTAAAAACTGGTAGAGCGACCAGTGGTGGCGAGGTCAGCTGGTACCCCACACCACACACCTGCTCCACAATGAATGGAATCATTCTTTGCCACGCCCACCCGCGTCTAGGTCTGGAGACCCGCCCACCGTGTGAGCCCTCATCACGCGTGACGTCACGAATTTTCATCAGTGGGTGTGATCATTGTGATCAATGTGATCATACTCAATTAAACGTGAATACTGGACAGAAATCCGTCTTTGGTTACGCGGAGGACTATGGAGTGTTTACCATGCCGTGGTTCCGAGGATCAACATCTCCGCGGCCCGATCTCTGACCAGGCGGCCTGGTTGGTGGACTGGTTAAAACAGGCTGTTCGACGCAGCTGCGCGCAGCCTGACGTGGCAGTCACAGAGGAACAAGGCAGTACATGTGCGTGCTGATGCGTTCAATCCCCGACAGTCCAAGTGGTTGGGCACCATTCCTTCCCCCCGTCCCACCCCAAATCCCTATCCTGACCTCTTCCCAGTGCTATATAGTCGTAATGGCTTGGCGCTTTACCTTGATAATTCCCTCTCTTCTCTCTCCAGTCCCGATATAAATTTTGTGCCAGAAATGTTATTTTGTTCTTTTTGCAAATGAGGGGAGAGCAGAGACTAGAGTGTAACTCGAGTGTAATAATAGAGCAGAGTTTAAGTGTAACTCGCTCTATTATGTCAAGTGGGACCAAGATGGGAAGGTCGACCTCAGTCTCCAAGATGCTGCTGCTTTAGGCTCTACCTGTACCTTGGACCAATAGCATTGGTGTTAATTCATGTTATAATCATATTATTCTATGAACGAGCTAAGTGTTGGATAGACATTTAGTAATGTTCCTCAGAATGAAGCTCTTTTTCCGGATAGAATTTTAAAGTCCATTGGGTATTATTTGATGCCGAATTAAGGAATCTCGCTTTGGAACGCAAACTAGAGGCCAAGAAGCAATTGTTGTTACTGTGCGCGTCTTGACTCCTTGTGGTGAGTCATATACAGCTTCCACAGGTGCCCTGTCATCTGGGGGACAAGTGTCGGGAGTTAACACATTTCTTCGTCCTCAAGGACGTACAGTCATGCGTGACACAGGTTCTGCGTGCAGGAACCCTCATGATATCATAAGACACCTTCACACGAGCGGAAGTAACGCGAGTTGGCTGGAGTGGTACATATCTTGGAGGGCCAAGATACTACTTGACCCAACACTAAGGGACTACTTGTCGTAGGTGTCGCTCACTTTACTCAACCTGTCCTCAGGGAGATCTCTTCTTGGGAATGGCTACATAATTAGGCTATTATCTACTCTGGCCATGGTTAGGTTAGGTTAAGATTACTTTAAGTTAAGGTTTGGTTTGGTTAGTTTCATTAAGTTTGGTTGCGTTAATACGTATATATATTAATCCGTTTATTTGACGATAATTGGAAATATGAAATTCAAAAACTATTTGAGTGTGCCTGAGAATTCCGTTTACAGAAAACCAGTTCTAATTTGATGCAATAAAGTTTATAATGTACTCCATAAATGTGACTTGCTTAACCTATAGAGCCCAAAGGGACAGTTTGAGCTTACAAGAGGGAGTACCTGGCTGTGCTCGGGTCTCTCCCCACCCCCCTTATCATATTTTTTCTACCCCCCTCTCCTTACCTCTGCACCTCTCCCAATGGAGACCACTATAATTACTGGGTGGGTATGAGGACCACTCACGGGAGACATCTCCCGTCACGCAGGGTGCAGTCGCACCTCCACAGATCTCCAGTATCAGCTATTGATACTGGTAATGGCTCAAAAGGGCCACCACTTACGGGCTATAATGCCCGTGCCACCTTTTGAGTGGCTTAATCTTCATCAACCAATCAATCGAATAGCACGGGAGACATCTCCCGTCACGCAGGGTCCAGTCGCGCCTCCACAGATCTCCAGTATCATCTCTTGATACTGGTAATGGCTCAAAAGGGCCACCACTTATGGGCTATTCATGCCCGTGCCACCTCATGGGTGGCTTAATCTTTATCATCATCATCATCGAGGACCACTGGCCACACAGCACCGCTCCTGTGCCAGGTAAGCTACGGGCTCACCATAGCCCGTGCTACTTGGAACTTGTTCTGAGTAGCTGAATCTATAACAACAACAGAGGACCACTTTCACGGACTATTCATGCCCGTGCCACCTCTTGGGTGGCATAATCTTCATCAATCAATCAATCTCGCTCCCTACCACAGAGACACTTCAAGATGTTACACGACCAAAGACCATATAAATATAACTGATATCAACACGAGCGCACTAAATTTTGAAAGAGAGATTGAAAACATGCCCATGCACTCGGCCCCAGGTCCAGACTCATGGAATTCAATATTTATAAAGAAATGCAAAGTGCCGGTAGCACAGGCACTCAGTATAGTGTGGAGGAAGAGCTTGGACACGGGGGAGATACCAGATGCACTTAAAGTAGCAGACATAGCCCCTCTACACAAGGGAGGGAGCAAAGCATTGGCAAAGAATTATAGACCAGTTGCACTAACATCGCACATAATAAAAGTATTTGAGAGAGTGATTAGGAGTCAGGTCACCAATTTCATGGAGACCAATGACCTTCACAACCCAGGCCAACATGGATTTCGAGCGGGAAGATCGTGCCTCTCACAGCTACTTGAGCACTACGATAAAGTCACTGAGGCATTAGAAGAAAAACAGAATGCTGATGTGATATACACGGACTTCGCAAAGGCTTTCGACAAATGTGACCATGGCGTGATAGCACACAAAATGAAGTCAATGGGAATAACCGGTAAAGTAGGACGCTGGATACTCAGTTTTCTGTCAAATAGGACTCAGCGAGTAACGGTCAACCATATAAAATCTAGTCCAAGTGCAGTTAAAAGCTCTGTACCTCAGGGTACAGTCCTTGCACCGCTGCTTTTCCTTATTCTTATATCAGATATAGACAAAAATACAAGTCACAGCTTCGTATCATCCTTTGCAGACGACACAAAAATCAGTATGAAAATTACCTCGGCTGAAGACATTGAAAAACTTCAAGCTGATATTAATAAAGTTTTCGACTGGGCATCAGAAAATAATATGATGTTTAACAGTGACAAATTTCAGGTACTCAGGTACGGTAAAAATGAGGACCTTAAACATAATACAGGGTACAAAACACAATCAAATGTGCCCATAGTAGGAAAACAACATGTAAAGGATTTGGGAATAATGATGTCTGACGACCTAACGTTTAGGGAGCATAACCAAGCAAATATTGCGACAGCCAGAAAAATGATAGGATGGATTACGAGAACTTTCAAATCCAGGGATCCCATCACAATGCTTGTACTCTTCAAGTCACTTGTGCTGTCCCGTCTTGAGTACTGTTCAGTACTCACTTCCCCCTTCAGAGCAGGAGAGATTGCTGAAATAGAGGGAATACAGAGAACATATACAGCACGTATAGACGCGATAAAGCACCTAAATTATTGGGATCGTCTCAAAGCTCTCCAAATGTACTCACTAGAAAGAAGACGAGAGAGATATCAAATAATATACACCTGGAAGATACTGGAGGGCCAGGTCCCAAATCTACACAGTAAAATAACAACGTACTGGAGTGAACGATATGGAAGAAAATGCAGAATAGAACCAGTGAAGAGCAGGGGTGCCATAGGCACAATCAGAGAACACTGTATAAACATCAGAGGTCCGCGGTTGTTCAACACCCTCCCAGCAAGCATAAGAAATATTGCCGGAACAACCGTGGACATCTTCAAGAGGAAACTAGATTTATTCCTCCAAGGAGTTCCGGACCAGCCGGGCTGTGGTGGGTATGTGGGCCTGCGGGTCGCTCCAAGCAACAGCCTAGTGGACCAAACTCTCACAAGTCAAGCCTGGCCTCGGGCCGGGCTTGGGGAGTAGAAGAACTCCCAGAACCCCATCAACCAGGTATCAACCAGGTATATTTACTCCAAATATCTACCACTTACGGGTTACTCGTGCCTGTGCCACTTCTTTGGTGGCTTAATCTTCATCAATCGATCGAGGACCACTAACAGGGTGGGTGGGGGGGGGACCACTGCCACTAACAGGGGGGGGGGAGGGGACGGGAATGGCGGATAGAAAATATGAAACGGAGTAATGATTATATATATATATGTATGACAGGTAGAAAGCTAGGTGTGACACATATTGAACAACATTACCTTCCCCCCACACACCGCCACGCCCATCCCTACCACCTCCCCACCCTCCCCACACACACCGCCCACCACCACCTACCACCCAGACGCTCCCCACCGCCACTCAAATATGGCGGGAAAAAATAATAAGCTGGGCAGATTGTCCAAAAAGCATTTGGCACTGTTCTTCCTGAAAGACTGTTGTGCTGTACAAGATGGAGACGCAGGCTGGCATAACTGGAGAAACATTGAGGTGGGTAAAGGAGCGCCTGAAGGACAGAAAGCAAAGGGTCACAGTCAAGAGGGAGATTAAAAGATGGAGTAATATAACAATTGGGGGTCCCGCAAGGCTTTGTCCTGGCGCTGCTGTTCCTAATTTATGTGAACGACGAACCCGAGGTAGTGAGTTCGTGCCTGTCAATGTCTGCTGTGGAATGTAAAAACGGAGGACTTCAGGAAGTTTCAAGAGGACCTTGACAAACGCCAGAAGTGGTCAAACAAATGGCTGTTGGAATTCAGTCCCAACAAGTGTAAGGTAATGAAGATGGAAAAGGGAGAGAGTAGGTCAGAAGGCATCTACACCATAAGGGAAGGGCAACTACAGGAATCGGAACGAGAGAGATTTGTGAATGGATATCATTCCACACTAACACCGGAAGCACACCCAAACAGGATAACATCGGCAGCATATGGGACGCTGGCAAACATTACAACATCGTTTAGTAACCTTAACCAGAACGTCAATGCAGTCTACAAGACATTTATTAGACAACTAATGGAATACGCATCACCGGCATGGAGTCCGCACCTTGTAAAGTATAAAACCAAAATGTAAAAGCACAAAGGTTTGCAACATGACTGGTGCCAGAGTTAAGCTACAAGAATAGGGTAATAGAACTAAATCTGAGAACCCTAGAGGATAGAGAGGGGATATGATCACAACATACAAGATACTGAGGGGATTAGATAAGGTGGACAAGGGTAGCCTCTTCATATTGAGAGAAAGTAGAACAAGAGGACACAAGTGGAAGCTGGGAACGTAAATTAGCTGAAGGAATGTAAGGAAATACTCGCACCCTGTACGGGTGGTCAAGTGGAATGCTCTGAAAGATGTGGGTTAGCAGCTGTCTAACTCCCAGGTACCTATTTAATGCTAGGTGAACAGGAGAATCAGCGTGAAAGAAACTCTGAACATTTGTTTCCGCCTCCACCGGGGATCGATCCCGGAACCTCAGGACTACAAATCCCGAGTGCTGTCCACTCAGCTGTGGAAGTCAGCCATCTCCATCCGCAACTTTAAAGACTAGATTCGACAAAGAATTTGAGAGTCAGAATTGTTAAATTGTAACGCAACAGGTACTAGAAAGCCAGTAGGCGAGGCAATATAGAGCTAGACTTCACCACCTTGTAGAGACTGTTAGGCACCACCCCCTCAATCACAACTTCCCCCACTACCACCATCAGCACCACCCACCACCACCACCTGCTCGAGGAAACGACCAAATTACATGCAAGTACGCGAGCGAGAAGCCCTCAAGGCACTCCACTCTGGCGTATTTTGGGCTCTGTACTTGGGTACGAGTCCGTTGTAGTAGTAAGACTTTCAGCTCTTGCAGAAAGGCTCTCAGCTCTAGTAGAACAGCTCTCAGCTCTAGCAGAAAGGGTCTCCGTACCAGAATCATGTCTGTGGGTTGTCATGGGATTGGCTTTATCTGTAACTTGCTACCCATTACCCGCTGGCCTCTGGTGGTGCTGTCACACACTAAAAGTGGTGGCTGTGATGCGAGATGTTGGTGGGGTGTGATGACTAGTGCAGCGCCTCGCGGGGAATGCAATGACCTGCATGGGAACATGGCAGGGCCAGCGAGAGCCAGGGAGCAGTAACGCGGTTATTCACACTGCGCCAATTGGCTTGTTCCGAAACATTATGAGGGATTGTTCGCCTGTGGTAATATTCGACAGGGAGCTCGGTGTGGTGGATAAAATGTAGGAGGGGTGTAATGGTGCAATCCGCGTTAATCCTACCACCTAATCCCACCACCTAATCCCTTTCCCTCCCCATTTCCTGGTTATGAATGAAAAACTTTTGTACGTAATACAGGTGATTGTGTTTAGACCTTTCTTTTTTTTAAGTGTTTCTCTCTTTCCCACTTGGTACTGCATTGTCGTCCCGGCTTGGCGCCTTCCTTTCATAATTATTTACTTCCACCCTCCCTCTTCCGTGTTCGTACCTCACTTCTAAATCATTTACCTCCGTTTCGCAAATACAAATAATTGTCAACAAACTAAAATACCTGACGTATCCTAGGTCTAAATGCACGCAGGATTGTATTATACATTAAGAGATATATATATATATATATATATATATATATATATATATATATATATATATATTATATATATATTGTATGTAATGTATGTGATGTATTATTGCTTGAGAGTTACTACCTGTGGTAGATGAACTGCTCTGGTTTTATAACTTGAGATTTAATTGATGGTAAAGGCACGAGATATGTGCACTATGTAAAAAGTCATGGGATTGGCTTTTTTTGGTCCAACTTGGCGGGAGTCAGACTGAAGCTCAGCCACACGTGAACCAATGAGAATGGTTCTATCCAGGTGTTGGTGTATTCTTACTGAAGGAGACACTCCATTTGCTGGCACTAAGATGCTCTGACCTGCTGCATGTTGTTTACTTGAGTGAGGTCAGAGGAGATCACAGTGGGCTGCCGACTCCTCGTAGCTGCGAGTACCATGTCTTATAATTTGACACTGACGTCTTATAACTGACATTGACGTC
>WNGS01009631.1:20704414-20720049 GCA_020271785.1 Procambarus virginalis
CAGGACCATTTATGTAAGATACCCTGTGGTACCCAGAGAGACATGATCGAGGTATCCCTGATTGTTGACACACCATATGTTAAAAGGTAAAATACGAGCGGTGAAATGCAAGGACGCTGTATATGGGTGTGTTGGGAAACGCCCCTGGAGGTGTCAAATCGTAAGAGTCGGTCCTGTGGAAGTGACCACAGGAACGGGACCCACACCAGCTGGAGGGTGACGTCACGCGCCAGTCAGCTGGTAGCCAAGCCATGGCGGCTCCCCGGCTAAGGAACAGAAGGCAGCAGAGGCGCAAGGAAAACGGGGGAAGCTGCCTCCTTTCCGCCAACAGAAAACGGGATCTAGTTCAAAGGGACCCGCGCGGTCCGCTCCAGCTGGTAGCCAAGTCACGGTCCACATACCCAGCCCAAGGAAGGCGGCAGGGTAGCAGGGCAAGAGGAAGTAAGAAATCTTCAAAGCGGAATCGGGAGGGGACAGGGCTAGTTCCCCACCCAGTACACACTGCATTATTGCAGGGGTGTCGGTCATCAGTGATGACAGCGAGGTAGGTCAGCCACGATTGTTAATCGCAAACAGAACGAGACATACAAAGACGTAAAGATTAGCGATCGACTGACTCCAGAACAGAGTACACAGGCCAGACAGCTGACGAAGGAGTTCAGTGGCGTACTCTCGGATGTTACCAAGGTAGCTAATGTGGAAGGTTACCGAGTACCGCTAATGGAAAGACAGGCGGTACGCACCAAACCTTATCCTGTTCCCCATCACCTAGTCCCCCAGGTCAGGGCTGAACTGAAGGAGATGGAAAGAGAAGGTGTAATTGAAAAGTCTACTTCCCCCTATTCCAGCCCCATGGTGATAGTGAAGAAACCTGAGGGGGGAGTAAGGATTTGTCTCGACTTCAGGAAATTGAACTCGGTCATAGAGTTCGATGCAGAACCCATGTTTAATCAAGATGAGATTTTCGCTAGGCTAGCGCCAAGCAAGTATTTCTCGAAGCTGGATCTGACAAAGGGATTCTGGCAGATCCCACTGCATCACGATAGCAAAAGATGCACAGCTTTTATGACTAGTGAGGGGCTGTATCAATTCACTGTTCTCCCATTTGGGCTGGTGAATGCCCCGCAGTGTTCAACAGGACTATGAGGAAGATCCTGGGGGCATCGAAGGAGTGGAAGTATTTGTGGATGATGTACTTATTCACTCTCACTCTGGGAGGAGCATCTGCAGCTCCTGAGACAGGTATTCTCACGGCTGCAAGGAGTTGGCATGGTCGCCAAACCTACCAAGTGTGAGGTGGGATGCGCCGAGGTCAAGTACCTGGGGCATGTGATCGGTGGAGGCTGTTCCAAGCCTCTACCTGATAAGGTACAGAAGATACAGGATGCTGTACCACCCACCACCAAGACGCAGGTGAGGTCATTCCTTGGTCTGGTGGGTTACTACAGGAAGTTCATTCCGGACTTCGCCTCTGTAGCCTATCCCTTAACAGAGTTGACAAAGAAGGCTGCTCCTAATAAGGTCAACTGGACGGGGGAGGAAGGCGCTTCTTTTGCTTGCTTGAAAAAGAAGATGGTCGAGCAGCCTATCTTGAGGCTGCCCGACGAGGATAAGGAATACATCCTCAGAACTGATGCTTCCAACACAGGAGTGGGAGCCGTACTTCTGCAGGAGCATGACGGCCTAGTGTGGCCGGTCGCCTACTACAGCCGGAAGTTGAGTGACGTAGAGCGTCGGTACTCGACAGTCGAGCGGGAACTGTTAGCAGCTGTGGTAGGCATAAAAAATTCTATCAGTATGTGTATGGAAGGCGGTTTACCTTCCAAGTAGACCATCAGCCTCTGAGCCACTTGGGTACATTAAAGAACTCTAATCCTAGGATTATGCGGTGGGCCCTATTCTTACAACAGTTTAAGTTCAGGGTCGAGTACATCAAGGGGACGGAGAATGTGGGTGCTGATTGGTTGAGCAGGTCGCACACGCCAGAGGAGCAGGTTAGTGACCCGGGCTCGTGAGTCAGAGGTAAGCGGTCTGCACTTAACAGCTGAGGAACGTGATGATGCGTCATCAAGGCCAGAGGAGAGTGAAGATAGTGCCTCTCCGGGTAGTCCATCCCAAGGTGTTGCTAGTGTGTCCGGTATGACACAGACTGAAGCCGGAGCTGCAGAGCTTGGGGTCCAGCCTAGCTTCGAGGCGTCGAGCCGGCTAGAGCCTGGCCCTGAAGCCGAGCACCCCTCCGCGCCTAAGTCAGGTAACACTACCCAGGACGAACCGGAGGAGTCACCCCAAGTCTCTCAGGGCGACGACGCATAGAAAACGGAGTCTCTACCCACTACTACCCAGCCGGAAGTGAGCTGTCAAAGTGTATGTGACAGCTCGTGCACAGTGCACCCTCGAGCTGGTAAAATGGTGGGGTGTATTTCGCTTCCAGTGAAATAAACCCTTAGTGGGAGGTTGATGTCAGGAGAATATTTTTCCTGCTCTCTCGTGCACTGAATGAAGTACGAAATTGCATAGTGCACCAGTGATGTGCACCATGATTCAACTTTCTGATAAAACTTTTCCACAGTCGTGTTGGGTGTCAATGGACAGCCCAGGACATATGCTAGCTAGTGATGTCATTCTGATCGCTGTATCAGGTCTGTGAAGGAAATTACAGGAGGGAGTTGATTTCAGGGAGATTTGGTACAATTCAAGTGTAGAGAGGGAGGTATGGGGGGTTAACGGCTGTAGACCAACCCCCCTATCACGTGTCCACCTCGTGAGCGGGGGGGGTAGCGTCATGAGGCAGGTGCGCCATTGGCCGAGGCCCTGGGCCTCAGGAATGCTGAACCGTGATTGGTCAAGACGCTGAGGGGTACCACATGGTACGCTTGAGGCCGACTTGGCGGGAAAAGTCATTCTTACCTCATACGCTTGCTAGGGAAGACGTATCTTCCCGTGCTAGGCCAAGCCACGGGAAATACCGCCTGCAACGTTACTAAAGTCACGCCTATATTCGTGCTATCTTGCCGTGTGCCGTCCGTAAGAATCCGGTAATCGGGAAGGTGCATGAACCTACCGTACCAGTGTGAACTTTGTCGCCTAAGCGCGGGATAGTGAGACGCCATCTTAGAGCAACTGGACTAGGTGAGGCCGTTAATTATCGCGCTAGGATAGTGACATCAGCCGTCTAACGCATCTGTGCGTGAAGGTACTGCAGTGAGACGTGCTAGAGAAGGTTTCAGTGTTATGAGAGAAGCCTGAAATACGAAACTCTGAGAAAACGAACGAACAGTGTAGAACTCTGTCGCGTGTACCGGTGTAGCACCGTGTACCGTCGTATCCTGGGGTACCTTGTCAAGTGGAAGGGCGTGGTACCGCATCCCCGCTGTGTATATCTGTTGTGCGCACACCCTGGTCGGCCAAGGCCTGAGTGCCCGCGACACCTGGTCGCTGTGTGTGGAGCTAAAACCCGTGGTCGACGACCCTGTGCTCCACCTGACCACGTGTAGGAAGTGAGGACGTCTACGTCATCATCCAGCAGCAGCAGTGGGAGTGCATGAGGGTGACGAATGTATGAGTGTGTGTAGCGGGCCCGCATGTGATGTAAGTACAGTACACTGTTTCAGTTTGGGTAATAAAACTCTGAAGCTGGGTTCGTCCCCAGTGTTCCGTCTATCCTCTGTCCCTGTGACCACCTAGTGAGGTGAATGGGAATTGGAGACGTGTGAGTTACCCTGTTTGACGTCACCAAGTTGAGGTTGGGCCCAACTGTGATTTTGACGTGTGTGAGGACACAGAGAGACACATCCAGTGGTGGAGTACAGTGAGTTAATTGCTTCTATGTTCTCTATGTACCGTGTATGTAATTTGCTGTAATTTGATTCCCTTTTTCAGCAGTGAAAGTGGTAACAGGGAGGTTTCCCTTGGTTATAAATAATTTTCATTATTATATTGGCCAGCGCTTATTTTACTGTTGTGTGGTGGTAAAGTGTGAATTATTGGGGAATAATTTACTGGGTAATCATTTACAAGTTTTGCCGTGAGTGGCAAGGATGTACTGTGTTGTACTGTGATGTACTGTGTTGTACCGTGTGTAAACCGTAGACAAGTTGTCCTTGGTGGAAGGCGTTGTGTACTGTGGAGGATTCCGTGAGAATTAAAGTCAGTTAACGTCACCGGGGGTCACGATTTACTTAACGAGGTCACTTGTTCGTTGAACATTGTTGAGATTAACGTAGAGACGTGTAAAGGCAACAGTCACAGTGAAGTTCACGCCGTGGAGGAATTGTCAAGTGAAGACTAACGTAGTGTTAACGATTTAACGAGCTGTCGTTAATTGATTGATTAACGTAAGGGGTTGATCGGTCTGTTATGATCGGAGTCAATTGCGCTGTAATTAAGCTGCTGTAATTCGTTGGACTGATCAGATCTGTCTGTGGACAGAGTGATTAAGCACTCGTAGCTAATTAAGGAGAATTAGTAACCGCCACTTAGTGAATTCACCAGGTGTTGATGTTGTTGTTTACACGTAGTGTGTTGTAACCTTGTGTGTGTACAGTAGTCTACCCTCGTTAAGGTAATCTTGTCGTAAGACCGGAAGTGAACTGTCAGTTGAGAGACAGTAGGCTTTATCAATACTCGTCTGAATTAATAGGCTGTTGTATTCAGTAATTAATTGGGAATTACTCACCGAATGCTTGACTTTCAAGTTGATGTAATTAATTGATTTACGAGTTATTGTTGCCATTTAAGTGTCGTTGAGACACGTGTGTGTTAACGTAATTGTTTAAATTCATTAGAGTAACTTTTGTTGTTGATTGTCCTGAGAGACAAGTGTTAACGTAAGATTTTATAAGGGGTTATCATTCTTGGATTAACCGCCTTGTTACTTGGTACCTCGTTGAGAGCAGCGAGCGCCAGTCAAGTTTAGTGATTAGAGTATTGTTCACCGTGAAGCCGTGACAATATTGATTGCAAGCTTGCGTCACCAGTGGGCACCACTTTGTTCAGTTAGTGTCATTGTTCAGTCAGCGACGACGGGAAGGATCCCGTGGGTCCATCAGGCTGTTGATTAGCTGTTCTTGAATGTGCCACTGGGGTGACAGTAAAGTAACGTCAATTCACTGTGTAGTAGTTCTAGTTTATTTTGTGAATAAATTGTTTGTTATAGAAAACGGTCGTTTACGTCAAACCTTCCAATATTACTGCCCCACATTTCATGTTCTGCAACGCTTTGCCTGCTTATGTTCATATCAAGTCTGTATCTAAAGCTCGAGTCCATTGCACAGCACCACACTTCTATAAATACGAAGTGAGAATCCGTCGGCTACCCTTTATTAGTTGTCAACTAGGAGGAGCCAGCGACCTAAGTGACAGGTGTTACCCGGGTGGTTTCGCCTGGCGGTTTGCTCCCGCGGTCCTATGATCTTAGGCTTTAAGATTAAATATCTGCCACTGGCAGCTCTTGCTGTTTAAGGTCTGCCTCTCTTGCGAGGTAGTTACGATTAACGTAACATCAATAGGACTTACTTTCTTTTGATAATTGTCAAAGAAAAAAAAAATCTCACACCTCACATGTACCGTGAGGGTGCTGGAGTAGCTGCAGGTGACGGGCACATTCCGGGTAGGTGAGGGTGGGGGAGGGGGAGCCTGCCCGCTGCCTCGCACCCCACCACCATCATGACACAGGTAAAAACTGGTAGAGCGACCAGTGGTGGCGAGGTCAGCTGGTACCCCACACCACACACCTGCTCCACAATGAATGGAATCATTCTTTGCCACGCCCACCGCGTCTAGGTCTGGAGACCCGCCCACCGTGTGAGCCCTCATCACGCGTGACGTCACGAATTTTCATCAGTGGGTGTGATCATTGTGATCAATGTGATCATACTCAATTAAACGTGAATACTGGACAGAAATCCGTCTTTGGTTACGCGGAGGACTATGGAGTGTTTACCATGCCGTGGTTCCGAGGATCAACATCTCCGCGGCCCGATCTCTGACCAGGCGGCCTGGTTGGTGGACTGGTTAAAACAGGCTGTTCGACGCAGCTGCGCGCAGCCTGACGTGGCAGTCACAGAGGAATAAGGCAGTACATGTGCGTGCTGATGCGTTCAATCCCCGACAGTCCAAGTGGTTGGGCACCATTCCTTCCCCCCGTCCCACCCCAAATCCCTATCCTGACCTCTTCCCAGTGCTATATAGTCGTAATGACTTGGCGCTTTACCTTGATAATTCCCTCTCTTCTCTCTCCAGTCCCGATATAAATTTTGTGCCAGAAATGTTATTTTGTTCTTTTTGCAAATGAAGGGAGAGCAGAGACTAGAGTGTAACTCGAGTGTAATAATAGAGCAGAGTTTAAGTGTAACTCGCTCTATTATGTCAAGTGGGACCAAGATGGGAAGGTCGACCTCAGTCTCCAAGATGCTGCTGCTTTAGGCTCTACCTGTACCTTGGACCAATAGCATTGGTGTTAATTCATGTTATAATCATAGTATTCTATGAACGAGCTAAGTGTTGGATAGACATTTAGTAATGTTCCTCAGAATGAAGCTCTTTTTCCGGATAGAATTTTAAAGTCCATTGGGTATTATTTGATGCCGAATTAAGGAATCTCGCTTTGGAACGCAAACTAGAGGCCAAGAAGCAATTGTTGTTACTGTGCGCGTCTTGACTCCTTGTGGTGAGTCATATACAGCTTCCACAGGTGCCCTGTCATCTGGGGGACAAGTGTTGGGAGTTAACACATTTCTTCGTCCTCAAGGACGTACAGTCATGCGTGACACAGATTCTGCGTGCAGGAACCCTCATGATATCATAAGACACCTTCACACGAGCGGAAGTAACGCGAGTTGGCTGGAGTGGTACATATCTTGGAGGGCCAAGATACTACTTGACCCAACACTAAGGGACTACTTGTCGTAGGTGTCGCTCACTTTACTCAACCTGTCCTCAGGGAGATCTCTTCTTGGGAATGACTACATAATTAGGCTATTATCTACTCTGGCCATGGTTAGGTTAGGTTAAGATTACTTTAAGTTAAGGTTTGGTTTGGTTAGTTTCATTAAGTTTGGTTACGTTAATACGTATATATATTAATCCGTTTATTTGACGATAATTGGAAATATGAAATTCAAAAACTATTTGAGTGTGCCTGAGAATTCCGTTTACAGAAAACCAGTTCTAATTTGATGCAATAAAGTTTATAATGTACTCCATAAATGTGACTTGCTTAACCTATAGAGCCCAAAGGGACAGTTTGAGCTTACAAGAGGGAGTACCTGGCTGTGCTCGGGTCTCTCTCCACCCCCCTTATCATATTTTTTCTACCCCCCTCTCCTTACCTCTGCACCTCTCCCAATGGAGACCACTATAATTACTGGGTGGGTATGAGGACCACTCTCTCTCTCCTCGACCATTTGGTCACCATTTGGTCCGGGAGACATCTCCCGTCACGCAGGGTGCAGTCGCACCTCCACAGATCTCCAGTATCATCTCTCGATACTGTTAATGGCTCAAAAGGGCCACCACTTATGGGCTATTCATGCCCGTGCCACTTCTTGGGTGGCTTAATCTTTATCATCATCATCATCATCATCATCGAGGACCACTGGCCACACAGCACCGCTCCTGTGCCAGGTAAGCTACGGGCTCACCATAGCCCGTGCTACTTGGAACTTGTTCTGAGTAGCTGAATCTATAACAACAACAGAGGACCACTTTCACGGACTATTCATGCCCGTGCCACCTCTTGGGTGGCATAATCTTCATCAATCAATCAATCTCGCTCCCTACCACAGAGACACTTCAAGATGTTACACGACCAAAGACCATATTTACTCCAAATATCTACCACTTACGGGTTACTCGTGCCCGTGCCACTTCTTTGGTAGCTTAATTTTCATCAATCGATCGAGGACCACTAACAGGGTGGGTTGGGGGGGGACCACTGCCACTAACAGGGGGGGGGAGGGGACGGGAATGGCGGATAGAAAATATGAAACGGAGTAATGATTATATATATATGTATGACAGGTAGAAAGCTAGGTGTGACACATATTGAACAACATTACCTTCCCCCCACACACCGCCACGCCCATCCCTACCACCTCCCCACCCTCCCCACACACACCGCCCACCACCACCTACCACCCAGACGCTCCCCACCACCACTCAAATATGGCGGAAAAAAAAATAATAAGCTGGGCAGATTGTCCAAAAAGCATTTGGCACTGTTCTTCCTGAAAGACTGTTGTGCTGTACAAGATGGAGACGCAGGCTGGCATAACTGGAGAAACATTGAGGTGGGTAAAGGAGCGCCTGAAGGACAGAAAGCAAAGGGTCACAGTCAAGAGGGGAGATTAAAAGATGGAGTAATATAACAATTGGGGGTCCCGCAAGGCTTTGTCTTGGCGCTGCTGTTCCTAATTTATGTGAACGACGAACCCGAGGTAGTGAGTTCGTGCCTGTCAATGTCTGCTGTGGAATGTAAAAACGGAGGACTTCAGGAAGTTTCAAGAGGACCTTGACAAACGCCAGAAGTGGTCAAACAAATGGCTGTTGGAATTCAGTCCCAACAAGTGTAAGGCAATGAAGATGGAAAAGGGAGAGAGTAGGTCAGAAGGCATCTACACCATAAGGGAAGGGCAACTACAGGAATCGGAACGAGAGAGATTTGTGAATGGATATCATTCCACACTAACACCGGAAGCACACCCAAACAGGATAACATCGGCAGCATATGGGACGCTGGCAAACATTACAACATCGTTTAGTAACCTTAACCAGAACGTCAATGCAGTCTACAAGACATTTATTAGACAACTAATGGAATACGCATCACCGGCATGGAGTCCGCACCTTGTAAAGTATAAAACCAAAATGTAAAAGCACAAAGGTTTGCAACACGACTTTGCCAGAGTTAAGCTACAAGAATAGGGTAATAGAACTAAATCTGAGAACCCTAGAGGATAGAGAGGGGATATGATCACAACATACAAGATACTGAGGGGATTAGATAAGGTGGACAAGGGTAGCCTCTTCATATTGAGAGAAAGTAGAACAAGAGGACACAAGTGGAAGCTGGGAACGTAAATTAGCTGAAGGAATGTAAGGAAATACTCGCACCCTGTACGGGTGGTCAAGTGGAATGCTCTGAAAGATGTGGGTTAGCAGCTGTCTAACTCCCAGGTACCTATTTAATGCTAGGTGAACAGGAGCATCAGCGTGAAAGAAACTCTGAACATTTGTTTCCGCCTCCACCGGGGATCGATCCCGGAACCTCAGGACTACAAATCCCGAGTGCTGTCCACTCAGCTGTGGAAGTCAGCCATCTCCATCCGCAACTTTAAAGACCAGATTCGACAAAGAATTTGAGAGTCAGAATTGTTAAATTGTAACGCAACAGGTACTAGAAGGCCAGTAGGCGAAGCAATATAGAGCTAGACTTCACCACCTTGTAGAGACTGTTAGGCACCACCCCCTCAATCACAACTTCCCCCACTACCACAATCAGCACCACCACCACCACCACCCACCACCACCACCTGCTCGAGGAAACGACCAAATTACATGCAAGTACGCGAGCGAGAAGCCCTCAAGGCACTCCACTCTGGCGTATTTTGGGCTCTGTACTTGGGTACGAGTCCGTTGTAGTAGTAAGACTTTCAGCTCTTGCAGAAAGGCTCTCAGCTCTAGTAGAACGGCTCTCAGCTCTAGTAGAACGGCTCTCAGCTCTAGTAGAACGGCTCTCAGCTCTAGCAGAAAGGGTCTCCGTACCAGAATCATGTCTGCGGGTTGTCATGGGATTGGCTTTATCTGTAACTTGCTACCCATTACCCGCTGGCCTCTGGTGGTGCTGTCACACACTAAAAGTGGTGGCTGTGATGCGAGATGTTGGTGGGGTGTGATGACTAGTGCAGCGCCTCGCGGGGAATGCAATGACCTGCATGGGAACATGGCAGGGCCAGCGAGAGCCAGGGAGCAGTAACGCGGTTATTCACACTGCGCCAATTGGCTTGTTCCGAAACATTATGAGGGATTGTTCGCCTGTGGTAATATTCGACAGGGAGCTCGGTGTGGTGGATAAAATGTAGGAGGGGTGTAATGGTGCAATCCGCGTTAATCCTACCACCTAATCCCACCACCTAATCCCTTTCCCTCCCCATTTCCTGGTTATGAATGAAAAACTTTTGTACGTAATACAGGTGATTGTGTTTAGACCTTTCTTTTTTTTAAAGTGTTTCTCTCTTTCCCACTTGGTACTGCATTGTCGTCCCGGCTTGGCGCCTTCCTTTCATAATTATTTACTTCCACCCTCCCTCTTCCGTGTTCGTACCTCACTTCTAAATCATTTACCTCCGTTTCGCAAATACAAATAATTGTCAACAAACTAAAATACCTGACGTATCCTAGGTCTAAATGCACGCAGGATTGTATTATACATTAAGATATATATATATATATATATATATATATATATATATATATATATATATATATATATTGTATGTAATGTATGTGATGTATTATTGCTTGAGAGTTACTACCTGTGGTAGATGAACTGCTCTGGTTTTATAACTTGAGATTTAATTGATGGTAAAGGCACGAGATATGTGCACTATGTAAAAAGTCATGGGATTGGCTTTTTTGGTCAACTTGGCGGGAGTCAGACTGAAGCTCAGCCACACGTGAACCAATGAGAATGGTTCTATCCAGGTGTTGGTGTATTCTTACTGAAGGAGACACTCCATTTGCTGGCACTAAGATGCTCTGACCTGCTGCATGTTGTTTACTTGAGTGAGGTCAGAGGAGATCACAGTGGGCTGCCGACTCCTCGTAGCTGCGAGTACCATGTCTTATAATTTGACACTGACGTCTTATAACTGACATTGACGTCTTATAACTGACACTGACGTCTTATAACTGACATTGACGTCTTATAACTGACTTTGACGTCTTATAACTGACATTGACGTCTTATAAGTGACATTGACGTCTTATAACTGACATTGGCGTCTTATAACTGACACTGACGTCTTATAACTGACATTGACGTCTTATAACTGACATTGACGTCTTATAACTGACATTGACGTCTTATAACTGACATTGACGTCTTATAACTGACATTGACGTCTTATAACTGACACTGACGTCTTATAACTGACATTGACGTCTTATAACTGACATTGACGTCTTATAACTGACTTTGACATCTTATAACTGACATTGACGTCTTATAACTAACATTGACATCTTATAACTGACATTGACGTCTTATAACTAACATTGACATCTTATAACTGACATTGACGTCTTATAACTGACATTGACATCTTATAACTGACATTGACGTCTTATAACTAACATTGACGTCTTATAACTGACATTGACGTCTTATAACTAACATTGACATCTTATAACTGACATTTACCTCTAACAAATTATTTATATTTGGTGGTCTATTTCGCAAGACGGAACAAGAATTACGTTTTGGTCATAAATAATAACGGGGAAAAAGCATTAGCATGGCCGTTCTCGGATGTCAAACCCTGATGGAGCAGTTACCTCCAACATGCACAATATCATGAGCGTGTATGGCTGTAGATGCAAATCGTTGTCGTAGAAAAAGTAAAATCTTGCCTAAACTAATAGAATCTTTGGATGAAGAACGGAAAAGAGAGAGAAAAGGACGCGCAGATTACATTTTTCTACCCTGCTAGACAGCCTTTGACAGCTACCAACAAGAGACTACATTTCAAAGTGACAAAAGAGGAATGAAGGAACGTCGCATGTTTTCCCCCCAGAATATGATATCTTGAGGTTATCTTGAGATGATTTCGGGGCTTTTTTTTTAGTGTCCCCGCGGCCCGGTCCTCGGCCAGCCTCCACCCCCAGGAAGCAGCCCGTGACAGATGACTAACACCCAGGTACCTATTTTTACTGCTAGGTAACAGGAGCATAGGGGGAAAGAAACTTTTGCCCATTGTTTCTCGCCGGCGCCTGGGATCGAACCCAGGACCACAGGATCACAAGTCCAGCGTGCTGTCCGTTCGGCCGACCGGCTCCCTACATGTAAACTGGCAAATGAACTTTGGTCGTAAACAATTATTCTCAAGTTATGATTTTAATTGAATATAAATTGTTGGTTTAAAATATAAAAAGTGTATGCTGAAAACGTTTTCTTTGAAGAATTTGCTTTTCCGTAAACGGAATTAGCGGGCACATTGAAACAGTTTTCGAAGTCCATATTTCACATTATCGTCAGTAATACATCATATTAACGTAACCAAACGTAATGAAACCTAATCTAACCAAACATTAACCTAAAGTAGCCTTAAGCTAACAATGGATTGAGAGTAGATAAATAGCACAAATTATGTAGTCATCTCCCAATCCATTCCCTTGAGGAGGATCTCCTCCCAGAGGACAGGTTGCGCCATACGATGCCAAACAAATTTTGTTCCTAATCAGTTATGTCTGGTAATATTTTTTTATTTTAACTCCTTATAAATTTCCTTATATGTTAATGTTTTTCCTTTGTTTTCCAGGTAAGTATGACGACGCTGTGAAGATGGCGACGTCTCTTGGTCAAGTGAGTTTGTTCTTTTTTGTACCAGGCGCTCAGTGGTTGTAGTGGAGAGAGGGAGGAAGCTAGGAGGAGAGGGATGGAGAGAGAGAGAGAGGGGGAGAGTGGGTGTGGAAGAGGGAGGAGGACTGCGGTGGAGCTGCGATGGCTTTATCTAACTAGGGTAACATTCCATGCTGTACTACCATATAAACTACAACAGTCAACTCCCCAAACTGTTAGTAACACAGAGTTAACCTTCTATACTGTAATGAGGTGAAGTTAACTTATATGTTGTAATGGGGTGGAGTTTACTTCTGCTATGTAACGCAGAGTTTGGTGTGTGTGTGTAGTGTTAAGATGAAACATAATGGTGGTGTTGGAGGGTTGAGGAGTTAAAGAGGTTGAGGGATGAAGCCTGGAGGTGGGGGGGGGGTTGTTGAGGTGAGAGGAATACAAGACTCCTGTTTGCTATGCTACAGTGGCCGGTGCCCTTGAGGCGCGGTGTATCCAGTTGGGATTCTCGGTGAAGTCGTTCCTCAGGCTGGACGACTGCATTGGAATTATCATGCATGGTGTGGGGGGGACTCTCTTGGCTAAGAACAGCATCCCCTCTCTCTCTCAGCTTGGGAAAACAGCGGCAGCTGCTGCTCCTGCTGCTGCTGTGTACCCGGAGTCCTGGGAGATCTACTGCTAAGCTGCTGCTGGTGCTGATCCCCTGCTACTGCTGCAGAATCCTTTGACTGGTGTGGTGTATTTTTCTGTGTATGTGGAGAGAGGAGGTGGGTGGGGGGCTGGTGAGCGAGGCCTGCCCTTGGACCACTCTGTTGCTACGCTCCTAACACTTTCTCTTCCCCATTCTGCTCCCCACTTTGGCAAGAAACCCTGCCCCATGCCGCCGCCATGCGCAAACTTGTACTTAAATAAAGGGCTCTCGGTTATTACAACACTGGCGAGTTGTATCCTTTAGCATGAGCGGTTAATCCCCCATGACAGTCGCCCTCACAACAGAGGGAGGGATTGGGAGTGGGAAGGATAGGGAGTGGGAAGGATAGGGAGTGGAAGGATAGGGAGTGGGAGGGAGGAACGGAGAGGGAAGGAGGAGAAGCCCATCGCCAGAAGGTGCAGTGTAGGTGAAGACAACCCAACAATTCATGTCCAAGGAACTTATCACTATTTTAACTGAAGGAACAGAATCCATGACCAGTATTTACAAGTAGTGTTATTCGTGTTGCCTGTTGCTTTATATTCGGAACGACAGAATGATGAACTGGCAAGATCTTTGTTGCAACTGGTAGAAGGCTGCCAGCTGTATGATGCAACTGGTAGAAGGCTGCCAGCTGTATGATGCAACTGGCAAGGTTGCCAGCTGCTTCTCGGTTACAGGTTCATTCTACGCCCCGTGCTTTCACCTAATACTACTATAAATATTTCGTAAATACTACTATTACGAAATCATCAATCGATTCAAGTATTGACGCAGTAGTCAAGATACACCACCGTAAAATTGACGTCCTATGGAACGGCCTCAGTAGAGTTACCTAGAGTATTCCTTGGGTTGTGTCCGTTGCTTGGGGTCGTACTTTCTGGTTAGGCGTAGTGGCACCCTCGGGCATCGTCCCCGTGTGTAGTGGCACCCTCAGTCATCATCCCCGTGTACTGGCACCCTCGGGCACCGCCAGGTCTCCTCCCCTCCACTACCTGACCAGGACTAAATACACCGGGAACGAAGGTCTCTACATTGATTTTGGCTTTTAACTTTTAGATGGAAATAACCCCTGGTGGTTGGCTCGCTATGTTTAGAGTTGCGAAGGTAATCAAGCCGTGTTGAAGGCGATTGTTTTTCGTTCATCTCTGTTGGTATTCTTAGGCCGAGCTGAGTGTATGTGGGGGGAGGGGCTGTGGGGGTGAGTTCTTGGAGGGGTTGTGGGTAGAGGTTGTATGGGGGATGATGCTGGGTGGCTGTTGTGGTTGTGGGGGAAAGGGGTTAATGTGTGTGGATGGAGCAGGCTTTTGTAGGGCAGGTGTTTCAATGACCACGTGATGTGGTTGAGATATTTGAAACCACAGTAGAATATATAAAGCAACACTTAAGAATTAACCTCGTAGACAACAAGCTTCTAAAATCATCGACCGAAGAATTCGCTGATTAGATACACGAATTCTGAGAACTGCCAAACAAAATTAAGAAATCCTAGTACAGAATATTATCCTTCAAGGTTCAGTGGTGCTTGTTTGAAAATTTGTTTAAATTCCAAACTCGTTAAGATTCATGCAGCGTATTATTTTCTACATTATGAGGTACCCGGGTAGTAAAGATGCTTACGTTGGCGAGGACAGTATGTAGTGGTTACATATGTGAAGGTCGTATGTAGTGTAGATAGTTCCAGCAATGACGAACATGTTTATTGCTGATTCGCCCGAGCTTGGGGGGGGGGGGGCGGGCGATGAGTGAATCTTGAAGATTGACATTCTTTTTTTTTTCTTCTAACCCAGCATCTTTTTTTAGTGTGTTTGAAAAGTTACAAGTTTAGGATTACAATGAATGGTGGAAGGTTGTCGATATCTTCGAGCTCCTTTGATTCCAGCGGGAATCGCAATACAGCAGGCATTTTCCCTCTGGAACGCCACACTGATATACTGGAACTGGAATCTGGCAGTCTTTGGGGGTCTCGAGTAGTGTCAGCGAGCCTAGTAGCCTATTAAGCCTAGGTAGCCTGGTAATACTAAAATTCTCACTAGTCAAACCTGGCCTCGGGCCGGCTTGGGGGAGTAGAACTCCTCCCATCCATCCAGGTATGTTCCCTTTACCTATTGGACTTCGCTTCCCTATGGTTAGTACCTGTACCTGTCTGGCCAACACAGGAGGATATACTGTATAGACATCAGCCAGTGTTGATACACAAGTGGCCGCACGCCTGCTGTCCACCATTCTTCCAAGGACTGCCAGTGCTTATATGGGTGAGAGGGACACGGTCACACGTAGGGATGAATGCTCTCTACTTTCCTGAATGTGACTGGGTATCATGACGTAACTGATGGGCAACATTTAACGCCTTGTCCATGTTGACGGCTTAGTTTG
>WNGS01009631.1:20771202-20785135 GCA_020271785.1 Procambarus virginalis
TGTACACTGACACTTTATCTAGAAAAAACAGAGCTTTAGGTATTAGTATTATTGTCAACAGTTAAATATAATCACTAATAACTGCACTTAAATGTAATTATAAATAACTTGTTATAGTAATATATGTTTTACTGCTTTTTTCTATTCGGCACACCATCAAATCCTTTCCCTTGCAGTGTGAAGTAATGAAGCCTCCAGTTTCTGTTGTAGACGTTATACCCCAAAATATCAATGGTATGTTCTAATTATTTTATGAGAGATACAAATAAATACATTGCCATAGTAACCAGGAATAAGTTGCAAATACAGTATATATATATATATATATATATATATATATATATATATATCTATATATATATAAAAAAGAAAGTTTGTGAGGGTACCACCTCTGGTGCCAATGTGGGGACCCATAGCCTCGGAGAAGAAAATAACGTATATCAGAGAGACTTGTGGTTTCTCACTGAACACAATATTTTCTTCTCCTACCACCCCCCATCTTTTGTATGTACACATATATATTTGCTTTATTTGAACTGTGTTACAAAAAAGGAGTTACATATAGGTTACAAAGATGTTAATCATAGGTTGTCGAGTTCCTCCACTCCTCAGATGGCGGGCAGGAACCCTGGATGCAGTGCGCATTTCCCCTCTGTATCGCCACGCTGAGGCGCTGGAAAGAAGCTGGCAGCTCTAGGGTCCCTTGTTGTTTCTATGTAGATTATAATTGGGATCCAGGTTTCACTATCCATGTGGTCTTTTGTGTTGAATGATTTGCTCATTCAAATCATTCATTCATCATTTGATCTCATTTATTTGATCATTCAAATATGAATGATTCCCATATTGTGTGTCACTTCTGGTGAGCTTAGGGTAGTTCTACATTGTAATGTAATTATACTGTACTGCACAGTTTATTATCATAACCCAAATTATCTTTATTTTTCAGTCCTGAGAAACGCTTTACAACGATTATGTCCCTCATGTAATATTATTGTGAACATTAATCAACATGTCTGCAAGTGTGGCTATAGGCTTTTGATGTCAAACGTAAAGCTCAGCAGGAAAGCCAGGCTCAGGCAAATATCAAGAGATCAGAAAAAAAGAAAAAACATATACCTGGTACATGGTAAGCTCACTTATATTTTGTTCATAATGTTTAATATGGAAATAAATAACATATAATTGATTAATTTAAATTATTATAGGAAATATTTTACTCCCTTTCATATTGTTGTAAAGATTACCAACATATTGTCAAATGAGCAATTTATGTCATTTCATTTAAAATACAGCTTTCACACACTCACATATTGTGTTGGATAATATCATTTCCAGCTTTACATAGAATACTTTGTGTTCTTTATCTATGTTCAGATGAGTTGCATAAAAGTGGGCAAGATTTACAGCGCCAAAAGAAAATGAAGGAGATTGAAGAGGAATAACAGGCATCAAACAATTTATGATTCCCAAAATAACAACCCAAAAAGGCGGACAATTATGTACACTGACACTTTATCTAGAAAAAACAGAGCTTTAGGTATTAGTATTATTGCAACAGTTAAATATAATCACTAATAACTGACTTAAATGTAATTATAAATAACTTGTTATAGTATATATGTTTTACTGCTTTTTTCTATTCGGCACACCATCAAATCCTTCCCTTGCAGTCGTGAAGTAATGAAGCCTCCAGTTTCTGTTGTAGACGTTATACCCCAAAATATCAATGGTATGTTATCTAATTATTTTATGAGAGATACAAATATAAATACATTGCCATAGTAACCAGGGAATAAGTTGCAATACAGTATATATATATATATATATATATATATATATATATATATATATNTATAAGAACATAAGAATGAAAGTAACTGCAGAAGGCCTATTTTACCCATATGTACACTGAATGATTATTATATGTACACTGAATGATAATTATATGTACACTGAATGATTATTATATGTACACTGAATGATTATTATATGTACACTGAATGATTATTTTGACTGGGCATAGAGTAGTATATGCTACAGTGGGGTGTGGAGAGCATGTTTTTGACCACTAAGGAGGCATACACGGGATTCGCAGTGAGTGAGGAGTAAATGAAAATGTCTGAGTGATATTATAGCTTTTGTTTTGAAACTTATACAATAACAAATATTTGCATGTACTTGGAGACTTCAACAGGGGGTTCAGTAGTGTTCCTATGTGTGAGACAGTGGATTTCATTCATTCCTATGTTCAATAAACGATCATTTTACTGGTCACTATAAATACATAGAGGCCCAGATAAGTAAGGTGACCAAATAGGTCCTTCTGAATATTGAAGGAGGGACATGATTGATGTGTATAAATGGAGATGAAAGGGGGGTATTAATTTAATAGGAAATAGGCCTACTGCAGTTCATGTAATAGTGGCCAGTTGATGTTTTGGTTACAAAGATTGGAAGTAAATAGGAGATCCCACAAAATACCTTCTGAAATTTAAATCTTATGTTCAATATGCGATCTTAGCTAGAAAATGAACTTGGAAAGTGGGGAAAAATATGAAAATACTTCATTAACCGCTGTGCTGCTCGCCTTCCAAATACAGCAACGCCCCTTCCCCTCCCCTTGTGCACAGGAAATAAATTCTCGGGAACAAATTTTGTTCTTTAATGTGTTAAAAACCCTTCCCTGATTATGGAAATGTGAAAATAAACTCAAAATTGTACTTACTTGGCCACAATGGGGTCCCTAAATTGGCCCTGACGTCATCACTCCATGGTCGCCCGTGGCGTACGCTCCCGGGGACAGGTTCAAGATGCACGAGTTGCCACAAATATATTTATGTTCATTTTTTGCACCGTTCTAAATACATTTTTTTTCTTGCCAATCCTATGTATAATGAACACGTACTCTGTATTATGACAGTAGAACATCCGTACTGTCCGAAGACACTGTGTTACATGAATCACAAATGTCTTCACATATCCTGCACATATTTCCAATGTATCATACTCAATTATATATACATACAATTATTTATTTACACTATACACACACCATCAACACACTCAGAACTCCGCAAGTGTGTGATAGGCTGCGAAACAGCCAGCGGGACATTGTGGAACCTTGCCCTCAACGCGCTAGGTGCTGATGCATCTTCGCTTTTGTTCTCTTCGAGTAGTGTTTTTGCAAACTATACAGGCACGTTTACCCTTTTCCCGTGATGGAGTGCCTGGCATGTGCTCGAGCATGTGGACACCCAACATCTCATTACCCCTCAGCCTGTCTGGACCTGCGTGTGGCATAGTTGCTGGCACCCTACACAGTGCAACACAGCCCTCCTTGCCAAACTTTACAAGCAGTTGTGACACAACAGCAACACTCAATGTCCGTATTGGCGGTTCCTGCCTGATTTTACCAGATACATATTGAAGCAGTTGAGCACTGCAACATCTGTTAGGTGGAAAAGAACTTTATCGTCCACTTCACAGACTTCCGCACGCACTCGACGGCACCGAGCATCATGTCTCATTTATCTACTAGGCACATGTTCACGTTGCAGTCTATGACACAATCTGGTTTATATATGGGGAAGCGCGTTTGAAAGTGGACTTGGCCACTGTCCAACTTGGTACCGGTGTGAACTGTAGTCAGCATATTTACCACGAGTCTGTCCCTCCACCGCACTGAGAGCATATTGTCACATTTGTGTAGCTGGCAATCACCCACTGCAATACCTATGCCAAACACTGACATTTCCTTCTCGTGGGCGGTCACAGTGCCACATACGCCGGTGTTGTGGGCAAGGAGGTATCTGGTCAACAAGGGGCTGGTATAGTAGTTGTCGGTGAACAGTATATGCCCCTTGTTCAGCAACGGTTTCATCAGGGTTTTGACGACACTGCCGGAGAACCCGTGTTCATCTTGAGCTCGTATGTCGATTTCTGTACCTGAATACAGTATCATGTCCATAACGATACCAGTTTCCCAGTCGCACAGCACGAAAAACTTTAGTCCAAATCGGTGGCACTTTGATGGGATGTACTGCTTGAATGCCAGTCGCCCCCTTGAACAGTACAAGCGATTCGTCGATCACCACATTCTGTGCAGGTACAAAATAATCATGGAACTTGACTCTCATGTCATTGGAAACCTTCCGTACCTTCCAAAGTCTGTCGTGTCTGTCCTCATTTGCATTATTTTTGAAATGCAGGCACCTGAAAGGCAACAGAAACCTATCACACGACATGTACCTGTTGAACACAGGTGATGGAACAAGGCTGTCATCGCTCCAATAACCCTGGATAACGTGTTTCTCGGAGTGTTTCATCATCATGCTCAGTGCGAGAAACACGTACATTTCGTCAATTGTGGCGTCCTTCCATCGTGTCAGGCGAGAGGCAGGTAAAATGCCGGCGTCTATGAGACTATGAGTATATCTGTTTGTCTCAGTCACGAGATGGGTCATTAATTCATTATCAAAATACGCAAGGAAATAGTCTATTTTTGCCATATCCTCACCTGTATATGGGAATAATGGTGTCACACCAACTTCGGTACCATCAAACGTTGGTATTTGTGGAACAAATGTGGCACAATCCTCCCACACAAATACACCTGGGGGTTTGGTTTTGGCGCCAACACCACAGCCAACACCACCACGAGCACCAAAAACATGGCTCCGTCGTCTGGTGCTGGAGCTGCGTGTGGGTATGGTAGGAGATGAGGCTGATCTGTATATCATAGGCTTACCACGAACACCTGATGTAGAGGGGCCACTGTCGTCCTTATTCTGTAGCTGCATAACACACTGCTGCTTGCCGTGACATGTTGCTGAGGCAGCAAAACCCTGCCTAGTAACACCCTCGCTGCTCGTACTCGGGTCATTAACACTACTTGTATCGGAGCCTATGTCACTGAAACCCGAGAAAGATTCATCACGAGTACTATCAATGAATAAACTTGCGTCAGAGGACACAAATGGTGGTGGTGACTCTAACAGTGTTGACCCAGGGCGGCGAGGCAGGCCGGGCGAGGCGCGTGTACTGTACACACTCGCGACATCATCCACCTCAGTCTCTCCCTCACTCATATCAGACCTCTGTGTAAGGTCTTTCTCTGGATCATAGTCTAAGTCATCATCCATAGCACCATCATCATACAAAATATCGCATATTTCCTCCACAGAGAGTCGTTTTACATGACCGTGGTGTGGGAGCTCGTAGATGATGCATCAGACATGGTTGCTTCTTTGAAACTGAGGCTCCCCATGACTGCGGGCATGCTGGGAATTTTTTTTAAAGATGGTGGACGATCACTGGGGTCCCCAGGCATCCATTTTGTACTCGCATCACCGCACGCCAGTTTTGAATGGAACGCTAAAAATATAAGATCCCGGAGGCGCTTTGTGCACCCCACATTGAGCACCTGCAGGCGCGTTGCGCAGTTCAGTGGTTAATGTAGGAAGGTGAATGCACTTGTGCAAGGGCCAGATTCACGAAGCAGTTACGTATGTACTTACAAACGTTTTCCTTCTTAGCATCTTCGCAGCGGCTACGTTGGTATTCAGGTAGGCATCTATGTATGAAAATCTTCGTAAGTATGCTCTGTTATGCTAAGGTTGCTCTTGACCATTTGTAGCTTTACGTAAACTGGATATAACTAAATTTTTCTCTACTACACAATACGGAGGATTGATTTCAATATAAACAAACATTTTAGCTGGAGAGTCTCATCAAGGAGTAGTCCTTTGTGTTAACTCTATATATTCATTCTCTGCATGAAACTTGTAGTAAAAATGTCTTTTATGATATTAGAATTAGTTTTAAAATAGCAAGATATTATACCAGTAGTTATTAAGTAAATAAACACTGGTGAACGTGAAATAGGAGAGAAGGTGATGCTCCCGGGCTGGTGGGAGCATTTACTATCACAAATGTCCCTGTTCACCTAGCGATAAGTATAGTTAGGGGGTGTACCTTAGTTATATATATACCCATTTTTAATTTATTTTGTTTGGTTTTATCTTGAAATTAAATCTGGGTGTGACATAAAAGAAATATATGCTGCACAAATAATGTTAGGTAAGGGTGAGGGGGAAAACTTCAAAAACTTTTGTCATTGAATACTTAAGATTATATTTATGACTATATGGACTATTATGGCTTGTTAAAAAAGAGAGGGGGAAGTAGGGGTCTAAGACCTCTTCCTGTTACACAATTTGGCTGTGTAACAATACGTCAGTAATTATCAAAAGGAGGCACCAAGCCGGGAAGGCTATGTAGCAGCATTGAGGGTAACAATAAACCTAATTTTTTTAACAGATAATGCACCTGTGAGTAAAACAAATCCTGTCAGCTGTAAAAATATTGATCCAATTATTAAATAAAAAAAATATAATGCAACAAATATTTATGGGGTGTTTTAAACTATCATTTCTACTGTATATCCAAAGAAATGAAAATTATAATTAATGATTCAAAAGAAATACAGTATTAATAACTTTGTCGTCGTCTTTTCATCTTCTAGTGTGTGGTTTGGCCAACATTACATATCAATATGAGATCTTAATGATCCATGGTTAACATGATTTAATAAGGATAATACTGGTAATAATGAATATTAGCCCCCACTAGCAAAATCTGGGTACAGCACAAGAATATCTTCTAATATTCCTGAGTGTATGAAGTAATTACAGAGTCAAAATACCTCATACCATTTGGTCTGAAGTCAATGATAACAGGGCAATCACAAATTATGGTGTTGGAGAGTATGTCCTCCCAAGTAGAACTGAAAAATGATGTTTTTTTTTCACCCAGATGGTTATAAACCCATGGAACCGCCTACCCGCTGAAGCCGCAAATGCCAAAATCCAGCTAGAAAATATCACTAGGACAATTGGCAGGATCTTTAACAAGCTGCTGGCTTTCTGTCCTCGTCGAGGCCACTAGATAGTTAGTGGCCCTTGGGCAAATTTAGGGGAATATATACTTAAATAAATACCATCGCTTCTGAAATCTTGGGAGGGACAAGGAAAGCCACACAATATCTCTTAGAATTACGTAGATAAACAAAAAATATAACATATTTGTTTACTGCAATGTCGGTGCTGGCTTTAGAAGTTGAAAAAACATAGTTTTACTTCAGAATATACTAATTTTATGAGAAAATTCGACGTAAATAGGTGGCAAGTGAACACGGATAAACTCCGATATGCCAGCGTCATGATTGGCTACAGCTGTAAGATGAAAAATGTTGCCTTCTCTCTGATTGGCCAAACGAAAAGCCCTAGTGACATCTAGCAAGACTTAGGTGAAGTTGCTAAAATCTTTGTATGTATATCTTTCCGAATTGGACGTAGGAACGTTCTTAGGCAATACTAAAGAACCTTCATAGCACACTTACTTACGAAGAAATACATGGAGCTTCATGAATCTAGGTCCTGATCGCTGGGGTAACGGAAAACACCCGAGACAGAAGGCAGGCCTTTAATCCCCTTTGGTATAATTATCGAAAATGGGAATAAATATGAAAATGGGATTAGATAAACTATTACAGAAAACGGGACTTGTAGAGTGAAGACTGGCTGGATGATGACGTCATTGACCATTAACGATGTCTGTGTAAGGTCACCGACGTGACGAAATTTACGTGCGACGGGAAGTGGTATTTTAATCCTCTTTAGAAAACATCAGGGGCCAGACAGCAATCATTGCAGTTCTTTTTACAAAATTTCAGGGGTCTGAAAGCAATCAAATATCTTTTCTTCAAAAAAATTAGAGGGACAAGAAGATGTTCATAGAGATTTATGGAACAATCTCAATAAAAAAATCCAAAACGATTGCTCTGAGTCCCGGGGCCAGAAAGCAATCAACGAGAAAACCCAAAGTGATTGCTTTCTGGCCCGGTTTACACTACTCCCGTGGCTGGTGGTGGAGCCCATACCCATCCCGTGGATGGTGGTGGACCCCATACCCATCCCGTGGGTGGTGGTGGAGCCCATACCCATCCCGTGGGTGGTGGTGGAGCCCATACCCATCCCGTGGGTGGTGGTGGACCCCATACCCATCCCATGGGTGGTGGTGGAGCCCATACCCATCCCGTGGGTGGTGGTGGACCCCATACCCATCCCATGGGTGGTGGTGGACCCCATACCCATCCCGTGGGTGGTGGTGGACCCCATACCCATCTCATGGGTGGTGGTGGAGCCCATACCCATCCCGTGGGTGGTGGTGGAGCCCATACCTATCCCGTGGGTGGTGGTGGAGCCCATACCCATCCCATGGGTGGTGGTGGAGCCCATACCCATCCCGTGGGTGGTGGTGGACCCCATACCCATCCCATGGGTGGTGGTGGAGCCCATACCCATCCCGTGGGTGGTGGTGGACCCCATACCCATCCCATGGGTGGTGGTGGACCCCATACCCATCCCATGGGTGGTGGTGGAGCCCATACCCATCCCGTGGGTGGTGGTGGACCCCATACCCATCCCATGGGTGGTGGTGGAGCCCATACCCATCCCGTGGGTGGTGGTGGAGCCCATACCTATCCCGTGGGTGGTGGTGGACCCCATACCCATCCCGTGGGTGGTGGTGGAGCCCATACCCATCCCGTGGGTGGTGGTGGAGCCCATACCCATCCCGTGGGTGGTGGTGGACCCCATACCCATCCCGTGGGTGGTGGTGGAGCCCATACCCATCCCGTGGGTGGTGGTGGAGCCCATACCCATCCCGTGGGTGGTGGTGGAGCCCATACCCATCCCGTGGGTGGTGGTGGACCCCATACCCATCCCGTGGGTGGTGGTGGAGCCCATACCCATCCCGTGGGTGGTGGTGGAGCCCATACCCATCCCGTGGGTGGTGGTGGAGCCCATACCCATCCCATGGGTGGTGGTGGAGCCCATACCCATCCCGTGGGTGGTGGTGGAGCCCATACCCATCCCGTGGGTGGTGGTGGACCCCATACCCATCCCGTGGGTGGTGGTGGAGCCCATACCCATCCCGTGGGCGGTGGTGGAGCCCATACCCATCCCGTGGGTGATAGTGGACCCATACCCATCCCGTGGATGGTGGTGGAGCCCATACCCATCCCGTGGGTGTTGGTGGACCCCATACCCATCCCGTGGGCGGTGGTGGAGCCCATACCCATCCCGTGGGTGGTGGTGGAGCCCATACCCATCCCGTGGGCGGTGGTGGAGCCCATACCCATCCCGTGGGTGATAGTGGACCCATACCCATTCCGTGGATGGTGGTGGAGCCCATACCCATCCCGTGGGTGGTGGTGGACCCCATACCCATCCCGTGGGTGGTGGTGGAGCCCATACCCATCCCGTGGGTGATAGTGGACCCATACCGTGGATGGTGGTGAAGCCCATACCCATCCCGTGGGTGGTGGTGGACCCCATACCCATCCCGTGGGTGGTGGTGAACCCCATACACATCCCGTGGGTGGACGTGGACCCCATACTCATCCTGTGGCCGGTGATGGACCCCCATACCAATCAAGTGGGTGTTGGTGGACCCCATACCCATCCCGTGGGTGGTGGTGGACCCCATACCCATCCCGTGGGTAGTGGTGGTCCCCATACCCATCCCGTGGGTGGTGGTGGACCCCATACTCATCGTGTGGGCGGTGGAGGACCCGATACCCATCCCGTGGGCAGTGGAGGACCCCATACCCATCCTGTGGATGGTGGTGGACACCATACCCATCCCGTGGGCGGTGGAGGACCCCATACTCATCCCGTGGGTGGGTATGGGGGTCTCTGGCGAGCATGCCTCGCTGCAGTCTCCACATGCTCCCCGGCGAGCATGCCTCGCTGCAGTCTCCACATGCTCCCCGGCGAGCATGCCTTGCTGTGGTCTCCACATGCTCCCCAGCGAGCATGCCTTGCTGTGGTCTCCACATGCTCCCCGGCGAGCATGCCTTGCTGTGGTCTCCACATGCTCCCCGGCGCGCATGCCTTGCTGTGGTCTCCACATGCTCCCCGGCGCGCATGCCTTGCTGTGGTCTCCACATGCTCCCCGGCGCGCATGCCTTGCTGTGGTCTCCACATGCTCCCCGGCGCGCATGCCTTGCTGTGGTCTCCACATGCTCCCCGGCGAGCATGCCTCGCCGCAGTCTCCACATGCTCCCCGGCGCGCATGCCTTGCTGTGGTCTCCACATGCTCCCCGGCGAGCATGCCTCGCCGCAGTCTCCACATGCTCCCCGGCGCGCATGCCTTGCTGTGGTCTCCACATGCTCCCCGGCGAGCATGCCTCGCCGCAGTCTCCACATGCTCAGCTAATATACACAATATCAAAGCATTTCCTTCTTCTGAGAATGTCTTGCCTCAGACTACGTTCTCAGTGCAGTGTGGAACACGTTACGTTACTTGGTGAGGAAACTCTTCAGGCAGATGGCCGAGGCGGGTGGCCGAGGCAGGTGGCCGAGGCAGGTGGCCGAGGCAAGTGGCCGAGGCAGGTGGCCGAGGCGGGTGGCCGAGGCAGGTGGCCGAGGCGGGTGGCCGAGGCGGGTGGCCGAGGCAGGTGGCCGAGGCAGGTGGCCGAGGCATTTGACCGAGGCAGGTATTCAAGGCAGGTGGCCCAGAAGGCTTTTAGTTTTACATGGCCGCGATTTTGCTTGTGTTTTTTTGCCTAGCATCCATCCAGGAAGTGTCCTGCGTCCACCACTACAGGACGCAACAGACGCGTCCAGACAAGGCCTTCCGTCCATTACTCCATGACGCAACTTGTGCATGCACACAACGCCTTTCGTCCACTACTGCAGGACGCAACTGATTCAGGCACTGTTTATGTTGTGAAATACATTATATCCAACTGAATATGAAAATAAGTAAAATACATTTAATTATTTAATCATTACCATGGTGACGTCTCCACGAGGAGACCATCATGGGGGACACGTTTACCTGGGCCCTCTGGAAAGACAAGAAGGCCACGGCCAAAATGGTCACCCTGGGACGTAATACGTCGCATTCTTTACCGTCACAGTAATGTTACGAGGCTCGTACGTGAACGTTGGGCACCCTCAGACTGCGAGCAGCGGCGTCTAACAGCCTGGTTGACCAGACCTCCAACAAGGAGACCCTGTCAGATACCATGTCGTGGGGACACTGATCCTCGGAACCACCTCCAGGTAATCTTTCTAAGAATCTGTCTGCTTATGCCAGCTCCAACATGTCCTGGCAGCCCTCTCATGTGCTATATTATTCGTCCTGGTTTAACGTTTTCCACAGCCTCGCTCCTGTGCCAAGTAAGTCCACTACGGGCTCACCATATCCCGTGCTGCTGGGAACTTTTTGTTAAGAGTAGCTGAATGTAAAACAACAACAACAACAACAGCGCTTTCGCATCATACTTCCGTCCCTCCCTTGGGCGCCCGGACCTGGCCAAGAGTGGTGCTCGGTCTCCAGGTGCCAGAGTGCTGCGCCCACGGCCGTAGGCTCTCTTTTTCCCACTTGGGAAAGATGGAGGTGGTGAGGTTAGATGACGTGATGTTTAAGGGCAAACGTAAGTAGGAAGAGAACGCACGTACGTATTGGAGAATTGCTTCAGAATTATCAACAAGACAGCAAGTGAACAGGATAACATGATGAGATAGAGATCAGGTGCAGGCTGCAGGGCTCACGCAGGCCATTGATGGCTGACGACAACATCATCAAGGCAGGACTTCTCCTTTTCTGACCTTCAGGTGTACTTTATGAGCATAGTTAACGGCTATAGTACAGTGGTCTGCGCAGTCGGTTCATAACCCAGGAATCCTGAGTTCGATTCCCATGCAGGCGCTGACTTGTGGGGGATGTGCCTTACACCTGATGACTCTATTCACCAAGCAGTAAATAGGTACCCGGAAGTTGCCCAGCTGCCGTGGTGGGTTGCGTCCGGGAAGGTCTGTGATCCACTACTGCCTAATTTTCTACATTTTCACATCTTGACTGTCTAATGTCGGCAGAGGCTAGGTGTAAACACTGATACTTACAGTGTGATGGTGACTGATTTTCCCATCGTTAAGAATGTGCATGAAAGTGAGCGTACACACACACACGACCACGACGACGTGCTGAGTGGACAGCGCTCGGGATTCGTAGTCCTAAGGTTCGGGTTCAATCCCCGGCAGAGGCGGAAACAAATGGACAGAATTTCTTTCACCCTGATGCTCCTATTCACTTGTAGTAAATAGATACCTGGGAGTTAGACAGCTGCTTCCTGGTGATGTGTAACAAAAAGGAGGCCTGGTCGAGGACCGGGCTGTGGGGATGCTAAGCCCCGAAATCAACTCAAGATAATCTCAAGAAGAAGGGGTGGACGGTAGAGCAACGGTCTAGCTTCACACAGGTCGACGTTCAATCCCCGACCGTCCAAGTGGTTGGTCACCTTCTTTGCTTCAAAGCATTGTATGACAAAAGTGCTGGGAAGACGGGATACCATAAGCATAGCTCATCCTGTAACTACATTTAGGTAACATAGAGAAAGTTTTCAGGCTGGGTGGCTACAAGAAGGAAAGGAAACGACTGATCAAGGTAGTGCTTATGAACGAGGCAACGAAAGAAGAGACAGTCTTAGAGTATGCCGCCTCATCATGGAGTCCCCATCTGAAGAAGCATAAAATGAAACTGGAAAAGGTTTAGAGGTTTGCAACGAGACGCATCCCAGAGCTACGAGGGATGGGGTATGAGGAGCGCCTGAGGAACTGTGCCTTACGACATTAGAAAGAAGAAGGGAGAGGGGGGGAACATGATAGGATCGTATAAAATACTCAGAGGGATTGACAGAGTGGACATAGACGAAATGTTCACACGGAATAGTAACAGAACGAGGGGACATGGGTGGAAGCTGGAAACTCAGATGAGTCACAGAGATGTTAGGAAGATTTCTTTTAGCGTGAGAGGTAGTGGGAAAATGGAATGCACTTAAGGAACAGGTTGTGGAAGCAAATACTATTCATAATTTTAAAACCAGGTATGATAGGGAAATGGGACAGGAGTCATTGCTGTAAACAACTGATGCTCGAAAGGCGGGATCCAAGAGTCAATGCTCGATCCTGCAGACACATATAGGTGAGTACACCGTCGTCGACGACCCCACAACACACACACACCGTCGTCGACGACCCCCACACACACACACCGTCGTCGACTACCCCCACACACACACACACCGTTCGCCGACTACCCCACACACACATCGTCGTCGACGACCCCACATACACACACACCGTCGTCGACTACCCCCACACACACACACATCGTCGTCGACGACCCCACACACACATCGTCGTCGACGACCCCCACATACACACACACCGTCGTCGACGACCCCACATACACACACACCGTCGTCGACTACCCCACACACACACCGTCGTCGACGACCCCACACACACATCGTCGTCGACGACCCCCACATACACACAACACCGTCGTCGACGACCCCACACACACACACACACACACACCGTCGTCGACTACCCACCAACACACACACATCGTTCGTCGACTACCCCACACAACACACCGTCGTCGACGACCCCACATACACACACACCGTCGTCGACGACCACACACCAACATCTTCCTTACCTCTAACATCATTTGTTTGTAAAGTGCTTGAACGCATTGCCTGTAACCGACTCATGTATCGTATACAGGGGCACCTGTCACCCCAACTGTGGGGATTTATGCCCGGGCTCAGTACACAACACTGTTTTGCTGAGTACTTCGCCGCTCATATGAAGCTTCCCCCTCAAGCAGTCTTCATGGACTTAGCAGCAGCCTTTGACACTGCAAGCAGGGAGATCATACTGGAACAGCTTGCCGAGCTGGGAATGCACGGAAAATTACTGGAATGGATAAAGGGCTATTGTCTAATCGAACAGCATATGTTTTGTTGAATGGTGTTAAAAGCACAGAGAGCAAAGACTTTGAACTGGGAACT
>WNGS01009631.1:20804163-20819378 GCA_020271785.1 Procambarus virginalis
CCACAAGGAGGGGTCCTCAGCCCCCTGTTGTTCAACGTTCGATGCATAAACTTATAAAGATCTTCCAACTAATAATGAAGACACTGTCATTTGTTATGCTGATGATATATGTTTACAGGCTGCCTCCGAGCCTAGAATGCAAGTTCTGCTCGATGCTTTTGCTACTAGAGCTGAGGAATGTGGCCTCCTTATCTCTGTACAGAAAACTCGTGCCCTCATTTCATGTGGTATTCCACCAGCCAATTATCATATAGATGGGCGAGCACTTGAGAACTGCGAGTCTTACAGATACCTTGGTGTCCCCATTAACGACCCTGGGTACCTTTCTTCTCTCAAGAGGAGACTGTGGGAGAGATTAAAGCCCTTGCGGGTCCTTGTTGGTGTCAATCATGGAATTAACGTGAGACTTGCTAGAATGTTTTATGTATCATTTATACGCTCTGTGATTGACTACAATGCTCTACATCTCACACTGTATACTGAAAAGAGCTGAAATCTCTTGAAACCTTGCAAAATGAAGCTATGCGTCTCATCCTTGGAGCTCCAAAGTCCACGAGAATAGTTAATATGAGAGCAGAGTTAAAATTACCTACCATAAGTGAGAGAATTTTGTCTATTAGCACAGTTTTCGGCGTGAAGGCATTGAGTAGATCTAGGCAACACATGAAGTTTCAAGCTAAACTTTCTAATATGCTGCACTCACCTGAGGTTCATAGAAGAAGAACGAAATCTGATTATGTATTTTGGTTCTACAAGGTAGACAACTCCATCAAAATATTAAATATGTACCCAACTCAATGATTAATCAACCAATTACTCCATGGGATAACTGGGATCTATCAGTTGATTTTGTAAATGCGCCCAAGAAAGATAGTGTGCACTCTACATTATTAAAACAGTTAACACTGAAAGGCATCACTGAAAGTACTCAGAGTATGGGTAACGATGTGTATCAGTGCTATACCGACGGCTCTGTAGAAGAAGGTGGACGATGTACCGGATGTGCATGTAATATATTTGAACAATCTTCTCTCGTACATACAGCAATGAAGCGCGTCAATGACTGGGCAAGTACAACTCAAACCGAACTTGCAGGCATATACCTTGCCACTGAATTTTTAAAAGACAAAGGCAGTGGACTTATATACTGTGACTCGCAGAGTGCACTCCTGGCATTGAACGCACATAGTAGTGACACCCAGAAAATAGTCAGTGATATTCGAATGAATGTTTTAGCTGCTAAAGAAAACAGATTTGAAATTAAATTCCTATGGATACCATCACATGTTGGCATCTCAAGGCATGACACTGTTGATATGCTTGCAAAGACAGCCTGTAGAAAACCAGTGGTAGAAATTGATATGGGTGTTTCATTAGCAGTGACAAAGAGAATACTTAAACAAATATCTAATGAAGATCTCACCGACCTAACAAATTCACAAAGACCTGAAAGTTGTAGCATTAAATATTATGATAGATATCGTGAGGAGACATTCACATATGGGACTAATAGAACAAGAACCCGGCAATGTGATGTTATAGTGGCCAGAATACGCCTGGGATATAGACGTATCTGGCAGCTTTCTCAAAACCCAAATGTCGAGTACACAATGTGTCAACTTTGTGAAAGAGAAAACATGCACTCTCTTGAACATTATATTGTAGAATGTCCCATATTGGCTGACTTTCGCCCCCCTGGGCTAAGGTATGCTGAACTGTGTAATTACTATATGAGTACTGGAACACTTGATGATATATTGGACTTGTACCCAAGATTGACCATGTAATGTATCAATTATACAATGTATGTTTGTGATATAACTATATAACCTGAGCTTGTAAAAGCACCTTAATCATCTTCAGTGATTAAGTGCTTAATTGCACACTAGTTTCTCTGTCAGCTATCTCACCCTGTCAGAGTAAAAGAGACAAATGTATGTGAATGCATGTGTGTGAATATATGCATGTACATGTGTATATGTATGTATATATGTGTGTGTATGTATATGTATGTGTATAAAGTACTTATGGAAGCTGATCAAAATTGCATTTCACCTTTGTAAATGCACATTAATGACACTTCAACACTTTATGTAAGGCATACGTAAATCTGTGTATCTATCTATCTATGTATTTCCGTATGTAGGTTAGCTTAGCATTTTAAAAGTACCGAATCACCTTCTGTGGTTGATTGTTCAATAAATCCCTGAACTATATGTTTAACATATCTCTAACCCTGTCCATGGAGGACAGAAGAAAATGTACATATGCTGGTTAGCATTGTAAATGTGTGCCCACGTCTGTGGTAGAAAATAATAATAAAAAAAAAACTCTTCTGGTGAAAAAAGGTGTGCAGCAGCTGGATTCCCTCATAAATACTGTCAAGCAGTATCCTCCCCTGAGATAGCAGCCATACAGTAAAGACTGGCGATATAAATGCGCACTTGGCACACAGTACATGTGTTAAGATGCAATTCACTTACTAAGATGCCATACCATTCATTCACGCCAAAATATACCATTTACTCCCAAACATCTGCCACATACGGGTTACTCACGACTGTGCCACCTCTTGTGGTGGCTTAATCTTCATCTATCAGTCAGTCACCTTGTAACATACTTACCGGGCACAGGAAACACGTTGATCACCTTGTAACGTACTTACCGGGCACAGGAAACACGTTGATCACCTTGTAACGTACTTACCGGGTACGGGAGGAACGTTGATCACCTTGTAACGTACTTACCGGGCACAGGAAACACGTTGATCACCTTGTAACATACTTACCGGGCACAGGAAACACGTTGATCACCTTGTAACATACTTACCGGGCACAGGAAACACGTTGATCACCTTGTAACGTACTTACCGGGCACAGGAAACACGTTGATCACCTTGTAACGTACTTACCGGGCACAGGAAACACGTTGATCACCTTGTAACGTACTTACCGGGCACAGGAAACACGTTGATCACCTTGTAACGTACTTACCGGGCACAGGAAACACGTTGATCACCTTGTAACATACTTACCGGGCACAGGAAACACGTTGATCACCTTGTAACGTACTTACCGGGCACAGGAAACACGTTGATCACCTTGTAACGTACTTACCGGGCACAGGAAACACGTTGATCACCTTGGAACATACTTACCGGGCACAGGAAACACGTTGATCACCTTGTAACGTACTTACCGGGCACAGGAAACACGTTGATCACCTTGTAACGTACTTACCGGGTACGGGAGGAACGTTGATCACCTTGTAACGTACTTACCGGGCACAGGAAACACGTTGATCACCTTGTAACATACTTACCGGGCACAGGAAACACGTTGATCACCTTGTAACGTACTTACCGGGCACAGGAAACACGTTGATCACCTTGTAACGTACTTACCGGGCACAGGAAACACGTTGATCTCCTTGTAACGTACTTACCGGGCACAGGAAACACGTTGATCACCTTGTAACGTACTTACCGGGCACAGGAAACACGTTGATCACCTTGTAACGTACTTACCGGGCACAGGAAACACGTCGATCGTCTTGTAACATACTTACCGGGCACATTAGACACGTTGATCACCTTGTAACGTACTTACTGGGCACAGGAAACACGTCGATCGTCTTGTAACATACTTACCGGGCACATTAGACACGTTGATCACCTTGTAACGTACTTACTGGGCACAGGAAACACGTCGATCGTCTTGTAACATACTTACCGGGCACATTAGACACGTTGATCACCTTGTAACGTACTTACCGGGCACAGGAAACACGTTGATCACCTTGTAACATACTTACCGGGCACAGGAAACACGTTGATCACCTTGTAACGTACTTACCGGGCACAGGAAACACGTTGATCACCTTGTAACGTACTTACCGGGCACAGGAAACACGTTGATCACCTTGGAACATACTTACCGGGCACAGGAAACACGTTGATCACCTTGTAACGTACTTACCGGGCACAGGAAACACGTTGATCACCTTGTAACGTACTTACCGGGTACGGGAGGAACGTTGATCACCTTGTAACGTACTTACCGGGCACAGGAAACACGTTGATCACCTTGTAACATACTTACCGGGCACAGGAAACACGTTGATCACCTTGTAACGTACTTACCGGGCACAGGAAACACGTTGATCACCTTGTAACGTACTTACCGGGCACAGGAAACACGTTGATCTCCTTGTAACGTACTTACCGGGCACAGGAAACACGTTGATCACCTTGTAACGTACTTACCGGGCACAGGAAACACGTTGATCACCTTGTAACGTACTTACCGGGCACAGGAAACACGTCGATCGTCTTGTAACATACTTACCGGGCACATTAGACACGTTGATCACCTTGTAACGTACTTACTGGGCACAGGAAACACGTCGATCGTCTTGTAACATACTTACCGGGCACATTAGACACGTTGATCACCTTGTAACGTACTTACTGGGCACAGGAAACACGTCGATCGTCTTGTAACATACTTACCGGGCACATTAGACACGTTGATCACCTTGTAACGTACTTACCGGGTACAGGAAAAGTAGTAGGGATGAAGCATCAATGAGGACTATTTTTTTTTTTTTTTGGGGGGGGGGTCAGTTCTCGCTGATGCTTCAAGGGTTCAGGGGCCATAAAGCGAAAATATGCTTTAATGAAACTGGTTCGATTTCAATCAAACTTTGTTGACTAGTTGTATATGAAAAGCGCTTCAACTGATCCAAGTTTCAGCATCGTAGCCTAAATAGGAAGGGAGAAAAGAAATATTTATGTATGTGTCAAAAATTTCCCAAAATGTTAAAAAATAACACCAAACACACGTGTCAACTGAAGTCATGTCTATGACTCTAAGCTTTCACAATATCATATATTTAAATATTTTAATAATTACTTTTATCCCCAAAAAATTGTTAACAAAAATATTCGATTTTTTTTTTTTATTTTTTGTCTCATATTTTTTATCGGGTGATTTGCTTGAAACATATACACCTTACTGAACGTACGCTTATCTGTAAGAGTGTCAATTTTGGAGGAAATTGGTTGATAAGCCCATTATGTGCTTCTGTAACCCTTTCCACTACCGCCCACAAGATGCGTATGGGGTGCATAATAAATGAACGAAACTAACTAACTAACTGTTAACCAGACCACACATTAGAAAGTGAAGGGACGACGACGTTTCGGTCTGTCCTGGACCATTCTCAATTTCTCGACTTGAGAATGGTCCAGGACGGACCGAAACGTCGTCGTCCCTTCACTTTCTAATGTGTGGTCTGGTCAACATACTTCAGCCACGTTATTGTGACTCATCGCCTGCAAATTGGTTGATGTCAACCTCAGTCACAGGTGGCAGAATCTTTGACTTCAATTATTATCAATTAACATAAAGGGTTTCTACTCTTTCATTTTTTATTCAATTTACATGACACGTATACCTTATGTGTAGAGTTTGTCTCTACAGTTAATGTTAGATACTGTATTCCTAAGTATTTATTGATTTTATATATAATTATAAACATGATATATTTGCATAATTTTTTGGGAACTTTGACTATTTGTATTAGTAAGACCATTTCAAGACCAAAATATTTCAGTTTTACTTACACCTGCGATCTTAAAAGAGTTCTTATGATTGAAATTCAAATATTGTCAGGGTTCATATTTATGACCAAAATTAGTCAGAGACCAGCTGATACCGAAATATTATCAGAGTCCAGTTTTAGACCAAAATGAGACAAAATTCAATAGTGAGACCGAAATCAGGCAGAGTCCAGTTTAAGAACGAAATGAGACAGAAACCATTTTAAGACCGAAATTTGACAGAAACCATTCTAAGACCTGAATTCGACAGATCATTTTAAGACCTAAATTCGACAGAGACCATTTTAAGACCGAAATTCGACAGAGACCAGTTTAAGGCCGAAATTAGTCAGAGAACATTTTAAGACCTAAATTTGACAGAGACCTTTTTATGACTGAAATTAATCAGAGCCTGTTTATGACCAAAATTTTTTTAGAGTTTAGTTTAAGACCAAAAATTAACAGAGACCAGTTGAAGACCGAAATTAGTCATTGACCAGTTAAAACCGGAAATGACAGAGACCAGTTTAGGACCAAAAATAATAATTTAAAAAAATAGAGTTTAATCCATGCTGTGGTGTTAATTTCTACGAACTTTAGCAGATAAACTTTTAAAAAAAAGTTCATGAGATCTTTAGATCTGATGAACTCATGAGCAGATCATGAGTTCTTGGATCCAGCTCTTTATATTTATAAATGTAGTTTCGCTAACCGATCATTTTCCCGGAAATTTAAAACAGTCATACTTCGAACACAGTAAAATAAAAAGTAGAGTTACCGAACTCTAGCTCTCGTCCCGCCTTACTATTACAACTTCTTTAGTATCCAATCAATGTTTTCGAAATTTAAAACATAGCTATTTCAGACGTAGTACATAAGATCCGAACAATTACCGAGTTCTAGCTCTTGTCCTCCGCCTTAATTTACAGTTACAATTATGTTAATACTTTATCAATTTCCCTAAAATTTAAACACAGCCGTATTTCAGACAAAAGTAAAATAGATACAAACAATTACCAAACTCTAGCTCCTTTCCCCGCCTTAACCCACTCTCGTATCTTCGGTAATACCTTAAAAATTTCCTTGAAATTTAAAACAGCTGTATTTCAGATATAGTAAAATACAGTAATTTAGTTACCGAGCTCCAGCTCCGGTCCTCCACACCCCTCTCATATCTTCGTTAATACCTAATCAATTTCCTTCAATTTAAAAGCAGTTATACTTCTAACTAAATAAAAAAACGCAATTACCGAGCTCCAACTCCTGTTCTCCGCCTTAGTTCAATGTTCATCAAACTTAGTATTTCAGATCAAGACCTCTCCAGCCTATCACCTTATCAAAATAAGCATATCCTCTTTTTTCAATACTCTTTGTTTACTCAGCTATGTAAATAAACATTCACAAGATAATAGTAATCACATGGTCATATCACACCCTATCTCTTCCTCAATGCCCCCATAACCCGTCCCTCTCTTATCTCTCTCCCTCACCCCATTCCTTCCCCCCCCCTTCCCTTACCTCCTCCAATTCCCTTTCACACTTATCTTCCCCCTCCCTCTTCTCCTACTCCCCCTTCATCTCGCCCATTTCTCAACTCCCCCATCAGAGTCCAGTTTAAGAACGAAATGAGTCAGAGACCATTTTAAGACCAAAAGAATTGCAACCTGAAGTGTTACTGTACCCACGAAGGTCCCGAGTCTTTCACTGAAGCCTAACCGGCTCATGTGGATTTCTTTGATACATCACATTAATGTGATTTCTCTGTGTATTGAAGTAGGAGCGTCGGATGTAGTACTACTGGTTGACAGAGCACGAGTGAATGGGGGAATTGTGTGAAACCCCGGTTAGGCTTCAGTGGAAGTCTCGGGACCCTCGTGGGGGCAGCAGGACTCTAGGTTATAATTATTTTGACCATGTCGTGGTTCAGTAGACTAGAGCGCATCTAGGAACACTCGGCACAGGTTCGAACCCTCATCAAGGTCCCTGTGGATTCGTTCTTTGATATATCACGTTAATGTGATTTTCTATGTATTAATAATAATAATATTAATAATAATAATAAATATTATTATTACTAGTTTAGAATTAAGTTTAATTATGGAACAAATTATTGAGTAACATAAGACATGGGATTACTGGATTGTTTCAAGCACAGGCTAGACATGTAGAGGAATGAGTTCGTGTGGATATAAGTAGGAGCTGCCGTGTATAGCCCAATACACCTTCTACAATTACCTTTATATTATTATTATTATTATTATTATTNACTCCCCTGGACGATACGGGTAACGGTTCTCTACACACCAGGACGGTGGGGTGACGGGTCTCTACACCCAGGACGGTGAGGTGACGGGTCTCTACACCCTGGACGGTGTGACGACGGGTCTCTACAGCCCAGGACGGTGGGGTGACGGGTCTCAAACACTCAGGACGGTGGGGGTGACGGGTCTCTACAACAAGACAGTGAGGAGACGGGTCTCTTCACCCTGGACGGTGAGGGTGACGGGTCACTACACCCAGGACAGTGGGGTGACGGGTCTCTACACCCAAGACTGGGGAGACGGGTTTCTTCACCCTGGACGGTGAGGGTGACGGGTCTACTACATCCAGACAGTGGGGACGAAGGGTCTCTACTTCCTGGACGGTGGGTTGACGGGTCCCTACACACCAGGATGGTGGTGTGATGAGGTCGCTACACCCAGGACAGTGGGGTGACGGGTCTCAACACCCTGGACGGTGCTGGTGAAGGGTCTCTACACCCAGGAAGGTGGGGTGAAGGTCTCTACACCCTGGACGGTGAGGTGACGGGTCTCTACACCCCAAGACAGTGGGGTGACGGGTTTCTTCACCCCAGGACGGTGGGGTGACGGGCCTCTACACCACAAGACGGTGGGTGACGGGTCTCTACAACCAGGACGGTGGGATGACGGGTCTCTACACCCTGGACGGAGGAGTGACGGGTCTCTACACCCAGGACGGTTGTGTGACGGGTCTTTACACCCTGGACGGTGGGGTGACGGGTCTCTACACCCCATGATGGGGGGTTGACGGGTCTAACACCCTGGACGGTGGGGGTGAAGGGTCTCTACACCCCAGGGGCGGTGGGGTGACAGGTCTCTACACCCAGGACGGTGGAGTGACGGGTCTCTACACCCCTGGACGGTGAAGGTGACGGGTCTTTACACCCAGGACAGTGGGGTGACGAGTCTGTACACCCTGGACGGTGAGGGTGACGGGTCTCTACACCCAGGACAGTGGGGTGACGAGTCTCTACCCAGGCCAGTGGTGTGACAGGTCTCTACACCCCAGCACGGTGGGGGTGACGGGTCTCTACACCCTGAACGGTGAGGTGACAGGTCTCTACACTCAGGACAGTGGGGCGACGGGTCTCTACACCCTTGACGGTGGGGTGACGGGTCTCTACACCCTGGACGGTGGGTGATGGGTCTCTACACACTGGACGGTGGGGTGACAGGTCATACACCCTGAACGGTGAGGGTGACGGGTCTCTACATCTAAGACAGGGGGGGTGACGGGTCTCTACACCCAGGCCGGTGGTGTGACGGGTCTCTTCACCCTGGACGGTGGGGCGATGGGTCTCTACACCCAGGACGGTGAGGCGACGGGTCTCTACACCCTAGACTGTGAGGCGACGGGTTTCTACACCCTAGACGGTGCGGTGACGGGTCTCTACACCCTAGACGGTGAGGAGACGGGTCTCTTCACCCTGGACGGTGAGGGTGACGGGTCACTACACCCAGGACAGTGGGGTGACGGGTCTCTACACCCAAGACAGTGGGGAGACGGGTTCTTCACCCTGGACGGTGAGGGTGACGGGTCACTACACCAGGACAGTGGGGTGACGGGTCTCTACACCCAAGACAGTGGGGAGACGGGTTTCTTCACCCTGGACGGTGAGGGTGACGGGTCACTACATCCAGAACAGTGGGGTGACGGGTCTCTACTTCCTGGACGGTGGGGTTGACGGGTCCCTACACACAGGATGGTGGTGTGATGAGGTCGCTACACCCAGGACAGTGGGGTGACGGGTCTCAACACCCTGGACGGTGCTGGTGACGGGTCTCTACACCCAGGAAGGTGGGGTGACGGGTCTCTACACCCTGGACGGTGAGGTGACGGGTCTCTACACCCCAAGACAGTGGGGTGACGGGTTTCTTCACCCCAGGACGGTGGGGTGACGGGCCTCTACACCACAAGACGGTGGGGTGACGGGTCTCTACAACCAGGACGGTGGGATGACGGGTCTCTACACCCTGGACGGAGGAGTGACGGGTCTCTACACCCAGGACGGTTGTGTGACGGGTCTTTACACCCTGGACGGTGGGGTGACGGGTCTCTACACCCCATGATGGTGGGGTGACGGGTCTCTACACCCTGGACGGTGGGGGTGAAGGGTCTCTACACCCCAGGGCGGTGGGGTGACAGGTCTCTACCCAGGACGGTGGAGTGACGGGTCTCTACACCCCTGGACGGTGAAGGTGACGGGTCTTTACACCCAGGACAGTGGGGTGACGAGTCTGTACACCCTGGACGGTGAGGGTGACGGGTCTCTACACCCAGGACAGTGGGGTGACGAGTCTCTACACCCAGGCCAGTGGTGTGACAGGTCTCTACACCCCAGCACGGTGGGGTGACGGTCTCTACACCCTGAACGGTGAGGTGACAGGTCTCTACACTCAGGACAGTGGGGCGACGGGTCTCTACACCCTTGACGGTGGGGTGACGGGTCTCTACACCCTGGACGGTGGGGTGATGGGTCTCTACACACTGGACGGTGGGGGTGACAGGTCATACACCCTGAACGGTGAGGGTGACGGGTCTCTACATCTAAGACAGTGGGGGTGACGGGTCTCTACACCAGGCCGGTGGTGTGACGGGTCTCTTCACCCTGGACGGTGGGGCGATGGGTCTCTACACCCAGGACGGTGAGGCGACGGGTCTCTACACCCTAGACTGTGAGGCGACGGGTTTCTACACCCTAGACGGTGCGGTGACGGGTCTCTACACCCTAGACGGTGGGCTGACGGGTCTCTACACACTGGACGGCGAGGTGACGGGTCTCTACACCCTCGACGGTGAGTGTGACGGGTCTTTACACCATGGACGGTGGGGGTGACGGGTCTCAAGACCAGGACAGTGGGGTGACGTGTCTCTACACCCTGGACGGTGAAGGTGACGGGCCTCTACACCCAGGACAGTGGGGCGACGGGTCTCTACACCCCAGGACTGTGGAGGTGACGGGTCTCTACACCCTGGAGTGTGGGGGTGACGGGTCTCAACACCCAGGACAGTGGGGTGACGGGTCTTTACACCCTGGACGGTAGGGTGACGGGTCTCTACACCCCAGGACAGTGGGGGTGACGGGTCTCTACACCCTGGACGGTGGGGTGACGGGTCTCTACACTCCATGACGGTGGGGTGACAGGTCTCTTCATCCCAGGACGGTGGGAAGACAGGTCTCTACACCCTCGACGGTGAGGGTGACGGGTTTCTACACCCTCGACGGTAGTAGTGACGGGTCTCTACACCCAGGACGGTGGGGTGACGAGTCTCTTCATCCCAGGACGGTGGGGTGATGGGTCTCTTCATCCCAGGACGGTGGGGTGATGGGTCCCTTCATCCCAGGACGGTGGGGTGATGGGTCTCTTCATCCCAGGACGGTGGGGTGATGGGTCTCTTCATCCCAGGACGGTGGGGTGATGGGTCCCTTCATCCCAGGACGGTGGGGTGATGGGTCCCTTCATCCCAGGACGGTGGGGTGATGGGTCCCTTCATCCCAGGACGGTGGGGTGATGGGTCTGTACACCCCAGGACGGAGGGGGTGACAACCGGGTCTCTTCACTCCATGATGGAGAGGTGACGGGTCTCTATACCCCATTATGGTGAGGTGACGGGTCTCTTCACCCTGGACGGTGGTGTGACAGTTATCTACACCGAAGGATGGTGGGGTGACGGGTCTCTACACACTGGACGGTGGGGTGATGGGTCTCTACAACCAGGACGGTGGGATGACGGGTTTCTACACCCTGGACGGAGGAGTGACGGGTCTCTACAACCCTGGACGGTTGTGTGACGGGTCTTTACACTCTGGACGGTGAAGTGACGGGTCTCTATACCCTGGACGATGGGGGTGACGGGTCTCTACACCCCAGGATGGTGGGGTGACGGGTCTCTACACCCTGGACGGTGGGGGTGACGGGTCTCTACACCCAGGACAGTGGGGTGGCGGGTCTCTACTCCCTGGTCGGTGAGAGTGACGGGTCTCTACACCCAGGACAGTGTGGTGACGGGTCACTACACCCTGGTCGTTGGGGTGACAGGTCTCTACACCCTGGACGGTGAAGTGACGGGTGTCTACACACCAGGACGGTGGAGTGACGGGTCTCCACACCCAGGACGGTGGGGTGACGGATCTCCAGACCCTGGACGGTGGGGTGACGGGTCTCCACACCATGGACGGTGGGGTGACAGGTCTCCACACCCTGGACGGTGGGGTGACGGATCTCCACACCCTGGACGGTGGGGTGACGGGTTTCCACACCCTGGACGGTGGGGTGACGGGTCTCCACACCCTGGACGGTGGGGTGACGGGTCTCCACACCCTGGACGGTGGGGTGACGGGTCTCCACACCCTGGACGGTGGGGTGACGGGTCTCCACACCTTGGACGGTGGGGTGACGGGTTTCCACACCCTGGACGGTGAGGTGACGGGTCTCCACACCCTAGGCGGTGGGGTGACGGGTCTCTACACCCTGGATGGTGGGGTGACGGGTCTCCACACCCTGGACGGTGGGGTGACGGGTCTCCACACCCTGGACGGTGGGGTGACGGGTCTCTACACCCTGGATGGTGGGGTGACGGGTCTCCACACCCTGGACGGTAGGGTGACGGGTCTCTACACCCTGGACGGGGGGGTGACGGGTCTTCACACCCTGGACGGTGGGGTGACGGGTCTCCACACCCTGGACGGTGGGGTGACGGGTCTCTACACCCTGGATGGTGGGGTGACGGGTCTCTACACCCTGGACGGTGGGGTGACGGGTCTCCACACCCTGGACGGTGGGGTGACGGGTCTCCACACCCTGGACGGTGGGGTGACGGGTCTCCACACCCTGGACGGTGGAGTGACGGGTCTCTACACCCTGGACGGTGGGGTGACGGGTCTCCACACCCTGGACGGTGGAGTGACGGGTCTCTACACCCTGGACGGTGGGGTGACGGGTCTCTACACCCTGGGCGGTGGGGTGACGGGTCTCCACACCCTGGACGGTGGGGTAACGGGTCTCCACACCCTGGACGGTGGGGTGACGGGTCTCCACACCCTGGACGGTGGGGTGACGGATCTCCACACCCTGGACGGTGGGGTGACGGGTCTCCACACCCTGGACGGTGGGGTGACGGGTCTCCACACCCTGGACGGTGGGGTGACGGGTCTCTACACCCTGGACGGTGGGGTGACGGGTCTCCACACCCTGGACGGTGGGGTGTTGGTGTAAACATTACACAACAAGCCATTCTTGCAAAGAGCAATAACCAGCCGAGCGCCGTGAGAAGCTCAATACTGTCGGTGTGTTGTGGGTTCCCCCACAACTTGGGAAGCCCCTCTTGAACTTGTTGGTGATTGTTTCTGGCACCACTGCCATTATAATAGTCGTCCCCATTAATACCACTATTACTACCATCACTACCACCACGACTGTTATCACAATCACCATCTCTGGGTGGTGATTTTGATTGTGACCGAAACCGTAAATGCCAAAACTCTGGTAAGTTTTAAAATACAACTGGAAAAGATCATCAGGGCAAATGGACAGATCTTTGACAAATCGCCGGCTTCCTGTGCACGTCGAGGCCACTAGTGTTATTGGTAATTTCAGGAAAATTCAGAACCATCAACATGTGTCAGACCAATCCTGGTTTATGCAGCTACAGCGAGGAGTCCATACGCATTTAAACACAAGATAAAGTTAGAGAAGTTTCAGAGGTAAGCCACCAGACAAGTCCCATAACTGATAGGCAAGAGTTACGAGGAAAGGCTATGGGAGCCAAACCTCATGTCCTGACAAACAGAAGAGTAAGGGGAAACATGATCACGACCTACAAAATTCTCAGCGGAAATGATTGGATGGACAAAGATAAAATATTTGGCATAGGTGGAACACAAACAAGGGGACACAGGTGGAAACTCAGAATCCAAATGAGCCAGACACATTAGAATTTTTTTTCCAGTGTCAGAGTAGTTACGTAATGGAATGCACTAGGCAGTAATGTGGTGGAGGCTGACTCCATACACAGTTTCAAACTTAAATATGATTGAACCAGTAGGCTTCAGAACCTGTACACCAGTTGATTGACAGTTGAGAGGCGGGGCCTTAGAGCCGAAGCTTAATCCCCGCAAGCACAACTAGGTGAGTGCTACTATCATTCCCACCATTACTACCATCACTAGCACCACTACTACCATCATCATCACAACTACCATCACCACCACTACTACCATCACCACCACTACTACCATCACCACCACTACTACCATCACCACCACTACTACCATCACCACCACTACTACCATCACCACCACTACTACCATCACCACCACTACTACCATCACCACCACTACTACCATCACCACCACTACTACCATCACCACCACTACTACTACTACCATCACCACCACTACTACTACTACCATCACCACCACTACTACCATCACCACCACTACTACCATCACCACCACTACTACTACTACCATCACCACCACTACTACTACTACCATCACCACCACTACTACCATCACCACCACTACTACCATCACCACCACTACTACCATCACCACCACTACTACCATCACCACCACTACTACCATCACCACCACTACTACCATCACCACCACTACTACCATCACCACCACTACTACCATCACCACAACTACTACCATCACCACCACTACTACCATCACCACCACTACTACCATCACCACACACTACCATCACCACAACTACTACCATCACCACCACTACTACCATCACCACAACTACTACCATCACCACAACTACTACCATCACTACCACTACTACTACTACCATCACCACAACTACTACCATCACGACCACTACTACTACTACCATCACCACACTACTACCATCACCACCACTACTACCATCACTAACACTACTACTACACTACCACACCACAACTACTACTACCATCACTACCACTACTCTACTACCATCACCACCACTACTACCATCACTACCACTACTACTATTACCATCACCCACAACTACTACCATCACCACCACTACTACCATCACCACCACTACTACCATCACCACAACTACTACCATCACCACCACTACTAACCATCACTACCACTACTACTACTACCATCACCACAACTACTACCATCACTACCACTACTACTACTACCATCACCACCACTACTACCATCACTACCACTACTACTATTACCATCACCACAACTACTACCATCACCACCACTACTACCATCACTACCACTACTACTATTACCATCACCACACTACTACCATCACCCCCACCATCTACCATCACCACAACTACTACCATCACC
>WNGS01009631.1:20841108-20871361 GCA_020271785.1 Procambarus virginalis
AGTATTAGTGCTACTGATGGAGTAGGGTGGGGGGTAGTAGTGGTGGTGATGGTGTAGTAGGTGGTGATGGTAGTAGTAGTAGTGTGTGTATGGTAGTAGTGGTGGTGATGGGTGTTAGTGGTGGTGGTGGTAGTAGTGGTGGTGATGGTAGTAGTAGTAGTGTAGTGTGATAGGTAGGGGTGAGTCGGTAGTAGTGATGGGTAGTATGTAGTGGTAGTGATGGTGGTGGTGATGGTAGTAGTTGGTAGGTATGGTAGTAGTTGTGGGATGGTAGTAGTGTATGGTGGTGATGGTAGTAGTGGTGGTGATGGTTAGTAGTGGTGGTGATGGTAGTAGTTGTGGTGATGGTAGTAGTAGGTGGTGATGGTAGTAGTGGTGGTGATGGTAGTAGTGGTGTGATGGTAGTAGTGTGGTGATGGTAGTAGTAGTAGTGGTGGTGATGGTTAGTAGTGGTGGTGATGGTAGTAGTGGTGGTGATGGTAGTAGTGGTGGTGATGTGATGGGGTGATGATAGTGTGGTGGGTGATGGGTATGGCATAGTGGTGAGGTAGAGTGTGGATGGTAGAGGGGGTGATGGTAGTAGTGGGGATGGTAGGTGGTGATATGGGATGTCGAGTATGAAGTGTGTGGGTGAGGTAGTGGGTATGGTAGTAGTGGTGTGATGGTAGTGAGGGTGTGGATGATGGTATATGGTGTGGATCGGTGTGTGTGGTGATGGGTAGTAGTAGTAGTAGGGTGATGGTAGTGTGTAGGTGAGGTGTGGTGGATGGTAGTAGTGGTGGTGATGGTAGTAGTGGTGGTGATGGTAGTAGTATGTGAGTGCATGGTGAGTGTAGTGGAGTGTGGTGAGTGGTGCAGTGAGTGGTAGTAGTGGGGTTGATGGTAGTGTGATGGTGAGTAGTGAGTAGTGGTAGGATGGTAGTAGTTGGTGGTGATGGTAGTAGTGGTGGTTGATGGTAGTAGTTGTGGTGAGGTGATGGGGGGTGAGGTTAGTGGTGGTGATGGTATAGTGTTATGGTAGTGTGGTGGGTAGTAGTGTGTATGTATAGTGGTGGTAGGATGTAGTATGGTGAGGTAGTGTGTGGTGATGGTAATGTAGTGTGGTAGTGATGGTAGTGTGTGTAGGTAGTATGAGTGTAGTGATGGAGTGGTGAGGTAGTAGTAGTGTGTGTGATGTATGTGTTGATGGTAGTAGTGTGGTGATGGTAGTAGTGTGGTGGGTAGTAGGTAGTAGTGGTGTGATGAGATGTGGGTTTCATGTGTGCCCAAATTTCTTGAACCCGTCTCTACTCCAAACCAGTCAGGACCGGGGTCCCTACTCGGACCGCAGGTCCGGGTTTGGAGTGGAGACGGGTTCAAGTAAAAAATGGGCACACATGAAATGATTTCGACGTTCAGTAAACACTTACGAGTGGTTAACTGAATGCCCGAGAGTCCAATACGGGTTGATGATAGTATTTAATTTAAGATTGTGAAACTTAAAACTAAACTAAATGCCCACACATGTGACAATTTCCACGTTCAGTAAACACTCACCGAGTTGTAAACTGAAAGACTAAGCCAGCCAATGTATGGTTGATGATGATAGTAATTTTTAAGATTGGGAAACTAAACTAAATGACCACACATGTAGCGATTTTGCATTCAGTAAACACTTACTGAGTTGTAAACTGAATGTCGGAGCCAGCCAATACAAGGTTATGACAGTAATATATATATTTTTTTATTTTACGATGGAGAAACTTTAAACTAAAAATGATGACACATGGGGGGATATCTATGTTCAGTAAGCAGTTACCGAGTTGTAAACTGAATGACTGAGCCATCCAATACATGGTGGTGATAGTAATATTTTAAGACTGGGAAACTTTAAACTAAATGCCCGCACATGTAGCGATTTTGCATTCAGTAAACACTTACTGAGTTGTAAACTGAATGCTGAAGCCTGACAATACAAGGTTTGTGATAGTAATATTTTTTTTTTTTTACGATGGAGAAACTTTAAACTAAAAAATGAGGTCATACGGAGGGATATCTATGTTCAGTAAACAGTTAGTGAGTTGTAAACTGAATGGTAGAGCCGTCCAATACCTGGTTGATGATGATAATAGTATTTTACGATGGAAAAACCTTATCCTAAACTAAAAATGAGCTCACATGAAGTGATTTTTACTTACTGAGTTGTTAACTGAATGGCTAAGCTATCCAATACATAGTTGGTGATAGTAGTATTAATTCAAGATGGGAAACTTTAAACTAAACTAAAATGAGCGCACATGAAGTGATTCTCACGTTCATTAAACACTTACTAAGTTGTTAACTGAATGTCTGAGACATCCAATACATGGTTGATGATAGTACTATTAATGACATTGATAATATGAGGTGATGAACTGGATACTGACAGGGGAACAACGAAGCTGTGATATTGAAAAGAAACTCAACTGAATTTGAAAGTTGATTAATATATGTAATGTGAAACCAATCTACTGGAAAAACAGTAAGCCAAGTTGATTTGAAAAGAATATGTGAAGGCTGAAAAGCATGGTGCAGGGAAATGGGTAAAAATAAGAAAATAAGAAGTAAAGATCTTCATAAACATAACATAAGATATCCGTGACCGTAATTAATACAGTGTGAACTCTCTTAAAAACTATGCTCAGCGTGAAATCTCGTCACTAAGCATAACTTGTCACTCTGCGAAACAAATTATTGACTAAGTGTGACAGTGTGAATAAAAATGGCCACTTATGTTTGGAGTGCTATTTTAGTCAAGAAATACTGTAAAGGATGATTATTGACTAAAGAGAATTTCGCGGACTGCTGATGTTTGATGTGTTGAACTGCTTAAAGGAAGCATATTTGCTAGAAAAAATTCCTGTGAAATAATGCGTGTTATATGTTTTGACTAACTAGCTAATGGCGTATTGCCTTGGCTAATAATGAAATGACCCATTTTGTCTGACTCACTTAGCACAAGTGAAGAGAAAACACTGAAAAACTTGCAAAAGGTTAAAACTCTGTGAAATCATATCTGTTATGTTAAGTTATGACTAGCCGTCCACAAAGCCTTTCCTCCTATCTCAACCCTATTAGTTCATGCTCTCGTGTTTCACTTTTTGTTAAAACTAAATCTACACACGCGATATGAAATGTGAAAAAAATCTTACATTATGCTATGTTATCAGTGCTTGAATAAAATTATTAAGAGTGCTAGGCTATTGTTGAGCACAGTCATCTCGCTAAAGTGGGTCGGTGATGGAATTGTCAAAATGGTGTACCTTGCATACATCAGATCTCTGGTGGATTATGCTGCACCTCTGCTTGTTTGATGACTGAAAGGACTTTGATGATACGAACAGTAATTGGTGACATTGTGCATATTCTCAAAACATAGTTTCTGCAAACAAAAAAAATAACAGTAAATTAGATGCGAGCTGTGATTTGAAAACTGAAGATGGGTGATGTGAGGGTTATTGTGTGGACTCGGGAGATATGATCACCACATATAAGTTTCACAAAGAAAAATGATAAGCTAGGAAAGGTTCGTATATTTATCACACGAGACATCCATGCAGAGTGAGATTCCCTTTGATGGCTGAGCACGTGTCAATGAAAAAATAAAGTGTAAAGATGTTTCAGAGTGGTATTTTAGTCGAGAAATTATACAAAATTGTGTTTATTGTCTAGTGAGAGGCGGAACAAGAGACCAAGAGGTAAATGTCGTGATCACACAGTTAACAAAAAATATTAGAATTTGTAGGTATGTAGTGATCATATCTCCCCAAACTCTTCTGTGCATATTTCACAAAGACATTCTTCCTGACTCACCACTCTTAGTTTGTGGACTAGTGACACACCTTTGTTTAAAATTAAATCTACAAAGCTTCACATTTACAAAAATGTTATTTGGTCATCAGATAGGAAGATGATTTTCCACGTTGCGTTACGTAACGATATAATGTGTTACAAGAACTAAACAGGGCTGTGGTAATATTTTTTTACTTGTGTTTGGATTAATGGCTAAACATGGTTTACATTTTCAATAATGCTAATTGGTCAACAGAAAAGTTGATTTCCACGTTACGTTACAATGTGTTAAGGGGCTAAAACTGGTAGACAGTAATATTATATGGTATGAGATGTAAAGGAGATGGACTAAGTCAAACTTCATTTAAAAATGATATTTTGGTTTGTAGAAATTTGATTTCGCGTTACGTTACAATGTGTTACAGGGGCTAAAAACTGGTAGACAGTAATATTATATGGTATGGTATGAGATGTAAAGGAGATATTGTGTTTGGCTAAATGGGGTTCACATATCAATATGATATTCGGACAGAAAGTTACTCTTACTCTTAAAATGATATTTAGGCAATGAACGATGTTAACATGTTGGTCACACTACATTAATAATATTTGGGCAACGAACGATGACATCGTGTTGGTCATGTTACGTTACAAAGTTATAAAGGTGAGTGTGATGGGGGTTCGAAAATTGACATTAGTGTTCCATCCTCTGGTGAGCTAGATGCTATGTCACACCAAACTGAAGCCGTGCATTTCACTAATGACTCAACTCTAAAGTGGAGCAGTCTATCCCATAACATATTAGAGTCTTCAGTCCGCTTTGCTGTTTGACTTACTGAGTTACTGAGTGATGGTAGAAGCTAGGAGAAATGTAGAGAGAGACTACATGGTTAAGGAAATAATGTGTGATGGATGTGATAGCATGTGTCGTCTGATGTGAGTGTAGGTTAGCCGACATAAGAGCATGTGTGCGTCGGCCACAGCTGGCCAGACGTCTGTCACACTTCAAGAGGTGTACCGCTAGAATGCTCGTTCGCTCATTTACTCGAGACACCTATTAAGATGTAAAATGTTTCCCTCATTCAGTAAAACGCGATACGTAACGATATAATGTTATTTGGATTGCAGAAAGATGATTTGCGTTACAATGAGTTACAGAGGGCTAAACTGTCACACTGTCAGTAGACTCTGTTTTTTTTTCCGCTGGAACCAACGATCACTAATGGCTGATGAGCGCGAAGGACGATGGTTAGTGAAAAAAAAACTCGTGCTAGGGGAAGACACAAGGTCCGACCCTGACGAGGTGGAATGAGTAGACACGCGCACATTTTCAAATTTTATTTATTTGGATAGCGGAAAGTTTGTTTTGGATAATGTAGGTCCGAATTCAAGGCAGCTTGAACTCGTGGATAATGAACAAGTCAATTTAACACGGTTCACATTTCAATATTCAGACACCTGACCGAAAGTTACTCGTTACTCTTAAAATGATATTTGGGCAAAGAATGATGTTACCATGATGGTCACGTTACATTAATGATATTTGGGCAGAGAACGACGTCATCATGTTACGTTATAGGGTTATAAGGGTGTGAGAGATGTGGGGCTTGAAAATTGACATTAGTCTTCCATCCTCTGGTGTGCTGTCAAGTGAAATGAAAAAGATACGTGAACAGCGGCAGCAGGAGAAAGGAATTGATGATACTTTTCCAACTATTAAATGATCTGAATAGAGAGAGAGAGAGAGAGAGAGAGAGAGAGAGAGACCACTGACTGACTGCTATGTGTATCCCATGCAGATGTGTTTACAAAAAAAAATATGATTTGTTATAAAAATATTGAGATTGAAGTCCACCTTATGACTCACTACTTTAAAAAAAAAAATGCTATTGAGCAAAGAATGACGATACCATGTGGGTCACGTTACGATACAAGGTTACACATATGATCAGAAATAATACTAAAGGCTTTGCACAGAACATCCGTTCTGGGAAGGGTGAAGTGATGCTTGATGGTTTGGGCTTGGAAGGGGGGTGGGAGGGGGATGGGGTTTGGTGTGGGTGGATGTGGGGAGGGTAGGCTCATCCCAGTACCTCGCCCATCTCACTACGAAACAAACCAGCACGAAGGTTAGACCCTAACGAGACGGCTTGATGTTTCACTCATTCAGGAGTCTTGAACATTCTGACATTGTCTTCCTATGATAACGCCGTTGTGTTTTATAAGGTCTGCACAGCAATAATGGGTGTAGGAAGAAGAGGTGATGGAGATTGAGAAAACACGCTTACATTTCAATGATATTTATTGGGAGAGCCGATGTTGGGATCACAGTTAACAAAATTTGTAGGTAGTGATCACCTCTCGCGCGTTGATGTGCAGACTTATTTTGAATTTTCTAACTGGCGCGTCATGGTTGTAACTTGAGAGAGAGGGGGGGAGAGAGAGAGGGGAGAGAGAGAGAGATGGATGGAGGGATGGGTGGCTGGAGGGATGGGTGGATGGATGGGTGGGTGGATGGATGGATGGTGCATCCCATTACCGTCACTCCCCCAGTGCATCTTAAGAGCCTCTCCTCTCTGTCAGAAACCGCAAAACCGCAAATGACCCTCCAACCCTCTCACGCCTAGGGGAAGCTCCCCTCACTCTCCCTCACACTCCCTCGCCCCCTCCCTCCCCTACCCCCCATCAACATATGTTGGGACCCCTCTCACCTACACACAGCCTCTACATAGCAATACATAGTCTAATTTTTTTAATCATAACTATTATCTACACATTGGGATTAACAGCCATGGGGGGAAGGTCCCCTCACTCTCCCTCCAATCGACCTGTCTACAGATTGGATGATTGGCTAGGATGACCACAAGCTTCGATGGACTGAATGAAAGCCTTTCCCCATCTGTCTGCTAGCTAAACCACCAAGAAGTCTTATTATTATTATCATTGTAAATCGCTTAAGTGTTTAATAAAAGAAATAAATTTATATAATGTGTTTACTTTTCCCCGTTTATTGCATATAATCTCTGCTGAGGGGAGATATGACTCCACCTATGCTAGAAAAGAGAAACGATTGATGATGGACAGGTGATGCTCTGCTGTGGTGAGCATCTCTCAGTCCTCTCTGTAGACATCGAAAAGCGCTTAAGGTTAATGGTCCGCTTCCGTCTTGCTGCCACTCCCATCACCTCCTACCCTCCGGTCTGCCTGCCTGCCTGCCTGCCTGTCTGTGTCTGTCTGTGTCTGTCTGTGTCTGTCTGTGTCTGTCTGTGTCTGTCTGTGTCTGTCTGTGTCTGTCTGTGTCTGCCTGCCTGCCTGTCTGTCTCTTTCTTTCTCTCCTACCCTCCTATGCATAGCTCAAAGAATGGCATAATGGATGTCAAAAACCACAAATGACCCTAAACACTCTCCAGCCATGGGGGAAGGTCCCCTTACTCTCCCATCTTAACTCTCTGCTCCCTCTCAGGTAGTGGGGGGTCCCCCCTCCCTCCACATGTCTGCATACCAAGCACATAGCTTCCATCCCCTACCCAACATGTCACTCTCTCAAGTGCTACCTAAACGGAAGCCGACAAAAACCACAAACCACAAATGGCTCTAAACACTCTCCAGCCAGAGGGGAAGCTCCCTCACCCCCTCCCTCACCCTCCCTCCCTCACCCCTGTCCCTACCACATCAACATATGTTGGACCTTCTAGAGCACTCACCTCATACTCTAGGCGCATAACAATACTTAGTCTTTAATCAAAAACTATGTACGCACATGATTAAGTCTACGGAAAACAAACATACATATTCATTTACTCTTAACAACATATCCACATAGCCCTACATACTCCCCTACCCCCCAAACAACATGACCACAATCTTCCCTGACCACATACCCAAACACCGGACGCGCACACGCGTCCGACACGCCCCAACTTCCGGGAAAATCCCCTTACAACACTATGTGGCTACATACCTGAGCACCACATGGCCAGTTGGCTCTAATGAGCTCACCTGGCCAGATGGCGCGCACGGTTGTAGTCGCAGGGGGGGTCCACCTGGCAGATGGCGCACGGTGTCGTAGTCGCAGGGGGGTCCACCTGGCAGATGGCGCGTGGTGCCGTAGTCCTCAACTTCACTACTAATGTGGTCCCAATATACAAAAAGGGTGACAGACAAGAGGCACTGAACTACAGGCCAGTGTCCTTGACTTGTATACCATGCAAGGTGATGGAGAAGATTGTGAGAAAAAATCTAGTAACACATCTGGAGAGAAGAGACTACGTGACGCAACCCGCTCTCGCACAGGACAGTACATATATGACTTACTGCTTATAGTCACTATTTCGCTTATAAATAAGCACATATGTGACATTCTGAACCATATTTGTTTTCAAGGCACTAACTTTTTCTCTCGGTTTTATTAAACAATAGAGATTTTATACAAAATTTGGCAATGTCCCGAGTTACTTTACAATTTAAATATTTTAGTTTTATTCTATAGTTTTTATAAAACTAATATCAATATAGGTATAGGTTCAGTACTAATTGTAATATCTTAACATACTAAGAAGGTTAGGTTAGGTTGTGGCTTTCTATTCAGCTTTTCAAGGTAAACTCAAATATTCACAATAAATTAGTATGTCATATATGCACTTATTCATAAGCAAGATATTGCCTATAAGCAAGTGCGAGAATGGGGTTGCAACCCCATCAACATGGGTCCTGGGAGGGTAAATCTTGCCTTACAGACTTAATAGAATTCTACGGTCAGGTGACAAAGATTAAGCAAGAAAGACAAGGACAGGCAGACTGCATTTTCTTGGACTGTCTGAAAGCCTTTGACACAGTACCACATAAGCGGCTGATACACAAGCTGGAGAGACAGGCAGGTGTAGCTGGTAAGGTGCTCCAGTGGATAAGGGAGTACCTAAGCAATAGGAAGCATATAGTTACAGTGAGAGGCGAGACCTTAGATCGGCGTGAATTCACCAGTGGGGTCCCACAGGGCTCTGTACTCGGACCTATCCTGATTCCGATATATAGTTTCTTTTCTCTCAATGTTTGCTGACGACACCATAATTATGAGAAGGATTGAAGTAGAGGAGAACAGCTTGAGGCTTCAAGAAGACCTGGACAAGCTGCAGGAATGGTCGAAAAGTGGTTGTTAGAGTTTAACCTAAGCAAATGTAATGTAATGAAGATAGGTGTAGGGAGATGGAGACCAAATACAAGGCATCATTTGGGAGATGAAATACTTCAAGAACCAAAGAGAGAAAGACCTGGGGGTTGATATCACGCCAGACCTGTCCCCTGCAGCCCATATCAAGAGGATAACATCAGCGGCATATGCCGCTGATGTTATCCGCTGTTGGCCAACATAAGAACGGCATTTAGAAACTTGTGTAAGGAATCATTCAGAACTTTGTATACCACATATGTCAGACCAATCCTGGAGTATGCGGCTGCAGCATGGAGTCCATATCTAGTTAAGGATAAGACTAAACTCGAAAAGGTTCAAAGGTTTGCCACCAGACTAGTAACCGAACTGAGGGGTATGAGCTACGAGGAGACACTACGGGAATTAAACCTCACGTCACTGGGAGACAGGAGAGTTTGTGGGGACATGATCACCACATACAAGATTCTCAAAGGAATTGATAGGGTAGAAAAAGACATTATTTAACACCAGGGGCACACGCACTAGCGGACACAGGTGGAAATTGAGTGCCCAAATGAGCCATAGACACATTAGAAAGAATTTTTTCTGTGTCAGAGTAGTAGACAAATGGAATGCATTAGGAACTGATGTGGTGGAGGCAGTCTCCATACACAGTTTCAAGTGTAGATATGATAGAGCCCAGTAGGCTCAGGAACCTGTTCACCAGTCGATAGTTGAGAGGCGGGACCAAAGAGCCAGAGCTCAACCCATGCAAGCACAACTAGGGAACTACACACACACACACACACACACACACACACTAGGTGGTTATCTCGAGATGATTTCGGGGCTTTAGTGTCCCCGCGGCCCGGTCCTCGACCAGGCCTCCACCCCCAGGAAGCAGCACGCGACAGCCGACTAACACCCAGGTACCTATTTTACTGCTAGGTAACAGGGGCATAGGGTGAAAGAAACTCTGCCCATTGTTTATCGCCGGCGACTGGTCCTGGGTCCGCGACCCAGGACCACAGGATCACAAGTCCAGTGTGCTATCCGCTCGGCCGACCAGCTCCCATGGTCGGTGTGCGAGGAACTATAAAAAAAGTCAGGAGGTCTTTACTGTAGAGCAAGGGGATTCCCAGAGATAGGAGAGGGGATCTAACCAAACACACTAGTCGAGTTTGTGATTACCAGTGGGGGAGGTGAGGAAGCATCTGCTAGAGTTGGAAGTGACAAAGGCTATAGGCCCGGATGGAATCTCATCATATATACTGATGGAAGGAGCAGAATCTTTGTGTCAGCCTCTAGTTATGATGTATAACAAATCACTGGTGACAGGTAACTGCCAAAAACTTTGAAGATGGTTATTGTAGTCCCGATATTCAAGAAGGGTGATAGACAGGAGGCACTGAACTACAGGCCACTTTATCACTTGCATGCCATGCAAAGTGATAAGAGAAGATTGTGCGAAAAAGCTAATGGAACATCTGGAGTGGAAGAATTTTGTATCAAAACATCAGCATGGGTTCAGGGATGGCAGATCATGTGTCACAGGATTGATTGAATTCTATGACCAATCAACAAAAATCAGGCAAGAAAGAGAGCGATGGGCAGACTGCATATTTTTAGATTGGCAGGAATCCTTTGACACAGTACCCCATAAGAGACTATTGCAGAAGCTGGAGATGCAGGCAGGAGTGAAATTGGATAAGGGAGTACCTAAGCAAAAGACAGCGAGTCACTGTGAGGGTGAGGTCTCAGAGTGGCGAGACGTAACTAGGAGTCCCTCAGGGATCAGTTCTTGAACCTATAATGTTCCTGATATATGTAAATAATCTCCCTGAGGGAATAGACTCGTTCTTCTTAATGTCTGTGGACGATGCACAAATTGTGAGGATTAAAACGGAGGATGATAGTAGGAGGCTACAAGATGACCTAAACAAAACTGAATGAATGCTCCAACAAATGGCTACTTCAGTTCAACCCAAGTAAATGTTAGGTAATGAAACTAGGGGGAGGAAACAGGAGGCCAGACACAGGATACAGACTGGGAAATGAAGTCCTTTATGAAACGAACAGAGAGAAGATCTAAGAGTTCATATCACGCCAAACCTGTCTCCTTAAGCACACATCAAAAGAATAACATCGGCGGCGTTTTTCCGACGAAACCAGAAGGAGTTCAGAGGTATGCCGCTAGGCTAGGGCCCAGAACTAAGAGGCATGAGTTGCGACATGATCACCACATGCAAGATTCTCGCGGAATTGACAGGGAAGACAAGGATGGATTATTTAACACGGGTGGTGCACGCACAAGGGGCCACAGGTAGAAGCCGGGAACCCAAATGAGCCACAGGGACATTAGAAAAAACTTTATTAGTGTCAGAGTAGTTAGTAAATGAATGCATTAGGCAGTGATGTGGTGGAGGCTGACTCCATACACAGTTTCAAGTGTAGATATGATAGAGCCCAATAGGCTCAGGAATCTGTACACCAGTTGATTGACGGTTAAGAGGCGGGACCAAAGAGCCAAAGCTCAAACCCCGCAAGCACAACTAGGCGAGTACATAGGGGGCCGGTGGCTGAGTGGACAGCACGCTGGATACGTAATCCTGTGGTACGGGATTCGATTCCGGCGCCGGCGAGAAACAATGGGCAAAGTTTCTTTGAATCTAATGCTCCTTATACCTAGCAGTAAATAGGTACCTGGGAGTTAGACAGCTGTTACGAGCCGCTTCCTGGGGGGTGTGGGTGGAAAAAATTAGTGTTACGGCCACTATGGGCCAGTAACCGGGTTCTCAGTCGTAATCTGTTATAACCTCTTTTACACTATCCGACACAAGTTGGTAGTATGCTTTCAAGACCTGTAGTAGTACAATGAATAAATAAGGGGGGGGGGGTGAACAACACTATTCCCTCGCTAATACATTTACCATTAAATAATATTTATATATATATATATATATTATATAATATATATATATTATATAAATTATATTATATATATATATAATATATATATATATATAATATATATATATATATATATAATATATATATATATATTATATATATATAGATATATATATATATATATATATATATATAATATAGATTATATCACTACACTTATGTACAATAGTGTCACATGCAGGACACAAATGCGTTAGCAGTACTCACCACGTCCAGTACCCTGTCCACTCGTATTAGCAACACGGGCGAGTTCGCCTTTCTACACGGCCCAGTCCACCCACACAGTATCACGATGCGCCTACACCCCACCTTCACTCTCCAGCTACTCACTGGCAGAGGGCTTCAGAACACGCTGACATGGGATCCCAAACAACCATAATACAGGGGGAGCTAATCCCTGGCAGAAGCCTCGAACAGCTTGCTAGCCGCACTTCACACTAGGCACATCACTGTATCCCTTAACAGCCAATGCCGGGGTACGCCGATCTTCACCAACGCTGCGTATACTAGCAGCTAACACACTGCTTCAATCGACAGCAGCTTACTTGGTCTTCTTTCGGGACCAAGCTAAGGGTTCGTGGACTGCCCAAGGTAAACTGCCTTCCTCACCCCAATTGCCTCAACACGTCACTTCTGTGGACATAAAAACGTCACTAATGAGATGGACAGGACACTGAAAACCACGAGGAAACACTCATTCACCGGGGAGGACATTATGCTCGTATCACAACCTAGATGGCGCTCATCGTGACACGACACCCACCACAGGTCATTCACCTCGATTTCTCTTGCTAACTAGGGCAGGAAACTGGAGCCATTTGCCGATACCACACCCACAGATGGCGTTGTCTACGTAGCTCTCAATTTTAGGGAAATTGGAGTGCAGACCCATAGATGGCACTGGAATTGCCACTCCACACTCCGACGATAGTGTCGAGACCGTAACAGTCAGTAGTTAGTAACAGTTGATTGATTGACAGTTGAGAGAGGGGCCGAAAGAGCAGAGGTCAACTCACGCAAACACAACTCTGTGAATACACGCACAAAGGGTGAAAGGAGCCTCGCGGCTAAGTGGATAACGCTCGGGGGTCGAAGGCCTAATGGCCCGGGTTGGATTCCCGGCAGAGGCGGAAAACAATGGGCAACCTTTCTGTTACCCTGATGCGCCTGTTCACCTTGCAGTAAATATGTCCTGGGAGGTAGACAGCTGCTACGGGCTGCTTACTGTGTGTGTGTGCGTGTGTACTCACCTATTTGTGCTTGCGGGGGGTTGAGCTTTGGCTCTTTGGTCCCGCCTCTCAACTGTCAATCAACTGGTGTACAGATCCCTGAGCCTATTGGGTTCTATCATATCTACATTTAAACTGTGTATGGAGTCAGCCTCCACCACATCACTTCCTAGTGCATTCCATCCGTTAACTACTCTGACACTGAAAAAGTTCCTTCTACCGTCCCTGTGACTCATGTGGGTACTCAGTTTCCACCTGTGTCCCCTTGTTCGCGTCCCACCAGTGTTGAATACTTTTCCTTGTTTACCCAGTCGATTCCCCTGAGGATTTTGTAGGTGTGATCATGTCTCCCCTTACTCGTCTGTCTTCCAGTGTCGTAAGGTGCATTTCCCGCAGCCTTTCCTCGTACTCATGCCTCTTAATTCTGAGACTAGTCTAGTGACATACCTTTGGACTTTTTCCAGCTTCGTCTTGTGCTTGACAAGGTACGGCTTCCATGCTGGGGCTGCATACTCCAGGATTGGTCTTACATATGTGGTGTACAAGATTCTGAATGATTCCTTACACAGGTTCCTGAACGCTGTTCTGATGTTAGCCAGCCTCGCATATGCCGCAGACGTATTCTTTTTATGTGGACTTCACGAGACAGGTTTGGTGTGATATCAACTCCTAGATCTTTCTCTCTGTCCGTTTCATTAAGTACTTCATCTCCTATTCTGTATCCTGTGTCTGGCCTCCTGTTTCCACTGCCTAGTTTCATTACTTGCATTTACTCGGGTTGAACTTCAGCAGCCATTGTTGGACCATTCACTCAGTCTGTCTAGGTCATCTTGTAGCCTCCTACTATCATCCTCTGTTTCAATCCTCCTCATAATTTTGCATCATCGGCAAACATTGAAAGAAACGATTATATACCTCTGGGAGATCATTTACATATTCAGAAACAGTATAGGTCCAAGGACTGACCCCTGCGGGACTCCACTCGTAACGTCTCGTCAATCTGAGACCTCACCCCTCACACTGACTCGTTGTTTTCTGTTCTTTATCCAATGGTACCTTCTCCTTTCACACCGGCCTGCTCTCCCGCTTTTTCACTAGCCTTGTGTGGGCACTGTATCAAAGTCTTTCTGATAATCCAAGAATATGCAGTCTGCCCACCCTTCTTTCTTGCCATATTTTTGTTGGCCTGATCGTAGAATTCAAGTAAACCTGTGAGGCAGGACCTGCCACCCTGAACCCAGTTGATGCTGTGTTACAAACTGACCCAATATTGACTTCACAACCCACCCGTGCTTTCCAATTATCAAGATTTAGCAGAAGGCTGTTAGGAAGAGGCCTCCAAATGATCTCCTCCAATACATGAGCATGAGGAAGTGATATAAATTGGGTTGATAATTATCATCAATACCTTTAGTAAAATTAATCTAAAGTGAAACTCCAGTAATATGGAGTGGCAGAATAAAGCAGCCATCCTCCTATTTTGGTAGTACTGGACGGTGGGGGTGACGGGTATCAAGACCCAGACAGTGGGGTGGACGTGTCTCTACACCCTGGAGGTGAAGGTGACGGGTCTCTACACCCAGGACAGTGGGCGACGGGTCNGGTTGGAGGGTCATTTGCGGTTTTGCGGTTTCTGACAGAGAGAGAGGCTCTTAAGATGCACTGGGGGAGTGACGGTAATGGGATGCACCATCCATCCATCCATCCATCCACCCATCCCTCCTCCAGCCACCCATCCCTCCATCCATCTCTCTCTCTCTCCCCTCTCCCCCTCTCTCAAGTTACAATCATGACGCGCCAGTTAGAAAATTCAAAATAAGTCTGCACATCAACGCGCGAGAGGTGATCACTACCTACAAATTTTGTTAACTGATCCCAACATCGACTCTCCCAATAAATATCATTGAAATGTAAGCGTGTTTTCTCAATCTCCATCACCTCTTCTTCCTACACCCATTATTGCTGTGCAGACCTTATAAAACACAACGGCGTTATCATAGGAAGACAATGTCAGAATGTTCAAGACTCCTGAATGAGTGAAACATCAAGCCGTCTCGTTAGGGTCTAACCTTCGTGCTGGTTTGTTTCGTAGCGAGATGGGCGAGGTACTGGGATGACCCTACCCTCCCCACATCCACCCACACAAAACCCCATCCCCCTCCCACCCCCCTTCCAAGCCCAAACCATCAAGCATCACTTCACCCTTCCCAGAACGGATGTTCTGTGCAAAGCCTTTAGTATTATTTCTGATCATATGTGCAACCTTGTATCGGAACGTGACCCACATGGTATCGTCATTCTTTGCTCAATAGCATTTTTTTTTTTTAAAGTAGTGAGTCATAAGGTGGACTTCAATCTCAATATTTTTATAACAAATCATAATTTTTTTTGTAAACACATCTGCATGGGATACACATAGCAGTCAGTCAGTGGTCTCTCTCTCTCTCTCTCTCTATTCAGATCATTTAATAGTTGGGAAAAGTATCATCAATTCCTTTCTCCTGCTGCCGCTGTTCACGTATCTTTTTCATTTCACTTGACTGACAGCACACCAGAGGATGGAAGACTAATGTCAATTTTCAAGCCCCCCATCTCTCACACCCTTATAACCCTATAACGTAACATGATCAACATGATGACGTCGTTCTCTGCCCAAATATCATTAATGTAACGTGACCATCATGGTAACATCATTCTTTGCCCAAATATCATTTTAAGAGTAACGAGCAACTTTCGGTCAGTTGTCTGAATATTGAAATGTGAACCGTGTTAAATTGACTTGTTCATTATCCACGAGTTCAAGCTGCCTTGAACTCGGACCTACATTATCCAAAACAAACTTTCCGCTATCCAAATAAATAAATTTGAAAATGTGCGCGTGTCTACTCATTCCATCTCGTCAGGGTCGGACCTTGTGTCTTCCCCTAGCGCGAGTTTTTTTTTCACTAACCATCGTCCTTCGCGCTCATCAGCCATTAGTGATCGTGGTTCCAGCAGAAAAAAAACAGAGTCTACTGACAGTGTGACAGTTTAGCCCTCTGTAACTCATTGTAACGCAAATCATCTTTCTGCAATCCAAATAACATTATATCGTTACGTATCGCGTTTTACTGAATGAGGGAAACATTTTACATCTTAATAGGTGTCTCGAGTAAATGAGCGAACGAGCATTCTAGCGGTACACCTCTTGAAGTGTGACAGACGTCTGGCCAGCTGTGGCCGACGCACACATGCTCTTATGTCGGCTAACCTACACTCACATCCGACGACACATGCTATCACATCCATCACACATTATTTCCTTAACCATGTAGTCTCTCTCTACATTTCTCCTAGCTTCTACCATCACTCAGTAACTCAGTAAGTCAAACAGCAAAGCGGACTGAAGACTCTAATATGTTATGGGATAGACTGCTTCACTCTCGAGTTGAGTCATTAGTGAAATACACGGCTTCAGTTTGGTGTGACATAGCATCTAGCTCACCAGAGGATGGAACACTAATGTCAATTTTCGATCCCCCATCACACTCACCTTTATAACTTTGTAACGTAACATGACCAACACGATGTCATCGTTCTTTGCCCAAATATTATTAATGTAGTGTGACCAACATGTTAACATCGTTCATTGCCTAAATATCATTTTAAGAGTAAGAGTAACTTTCTGTCCGAATATCATATTGATATGTGAACCCCATTTAGCCAAACACAATATCTCCTTTACATCTCATACCATATAATATTACTGTCTACCAGTTTTTAGCCCCTGTAACACATTGTAACGTAACGCGAAATCAAATTTCTACAAACCAAAATATCATTTTTAAATGAAGTTTGACTTAGTCCATCTCCTTTACATCTCATACCATATAATATTACTGTCTACCAGTTTTAGCCCCTTTAACACATTGTAACGTAACGTGGAAATCAACTTTTCTGTTGACCAATTAGCATTATTGAAAATGTAAACCATGTTTAGCCATTAATCCAAACACAAAAAAAAATATTACCACAGCCCTGTTTAGTTCTTGTAACACATTATATCGTTACGTAACACAACGTGGAAAATCATCTTCCTATCTGATGACCAAATAACATTTTTGTAAATGTGAAGCTTTGTAGATTTAATTTTAAACAAAGGTGTGTCACTAGTCCACAAACTAAGAGTGGTGAGTCAGGAAGAATGTCTTTGTGAAATATGCACAGAAGAGTTTGGGGAGATATGATCACTACATACCTACAAATTCTAATATTTTTTGTTAACTGTGTGATCACGACATTTACCTCTTGGTCTCTTGTTCCGCCTCTCACTACACAAACACAATTTTGTATAATTTCTCGACTAAAATACCACTCTGAAACATCTTTACACTTTATTTTTTTCATTGACACGTGCTCAGCCATCAAGGGAATCTCACTTCTGCATGGATGTCTCGTGTGATAAATATACGAACCTTTCCTAGCTTATTTTTCTTTGTGAAACTTATATGTGGTGATCATATCTCCCGAGTCCACACAATAACCCTCACATCACCCATCTTCAGTTTTCAAATCACAGCTCGCATCTAATTTACTGTTATTTTTTTTTGTTTGCAGAAACTATGTTTTGAGAATAAGCACAATGTCACCAATTACTGTTCGTATCATCAAAGTCCTTTCAGTCATCAAACAAGCAGAGGTGCAGCATAATCCACCAGAGATCTGATGTATGCAAGGTACACCATTTTGACAATTCCATCACCGACCCACTTTAGCGAGATGACTGCTCAACAATAGCCTAGCACTCTTAATAATTTTATTCAAGCACTGATAACATAGCATAATGTAAGATTTTTTTCACATTTCATATCGCGTGTGTAGATTTAGTTTTAACAAAAAGTGAAACACGAGAGCATGAACTAATAGGGTTGAGATAGGAGGAAAGGCTTTGTGGACGGCTAGTCATAACTTAACATAACAGATATGATTTCACAGAGTTTTAACCTTTTGCAAGTTTTTCAGTGTTTTCTCTTCACTTGTGCTAAGTGAGTCAGACAAAAGGGTCATTTCATTATTAGCCAAGCCAATACGCCATTAGCTAGTTAGTCAAAACATATAACACGCATTATTTCACAGGAATTTTTTCTAGCAAATATGCTTCCTTTAAGCAGTTCAACACATCAAACATCAGCAGTCTGCGAAATTCTCTTTAGTCAATAATCATCCTTTACAGTATTTCTTGACTAAAATAGCACTCCAAACATAAGTGGCCATTTTTATTCACACTGTCACACTTAGTCAATAATTTGTTTCGCAGAGTGACAAGTTATGCTTAGTGACGAGATTTCACGCTGAGCATAGTTTTTAAGAGAGTTCACACTGTATTAATTACGGTCACGGATATCTTATGTTATGTTTATGAAGATCTTTACTTCTTATTTTCTTATTTTTACCCATTTCCCTGCACCCTGCTTTTCAGCCTTCACATATTCTTTTCAAATCAACTTGGCTTACTGTTTTTCCAGTAGATTGGTTTCACATTACATATATTAATCAACTTTCAAATTCAGTTGAGTTTCTTTTCAATATCACAGCTTCGTTGTTCCCCTGTCAGTATCCAGTTCATCACCTCATATTATCAATGTCATTAATAGTACTATCATCAACCATGTATTGGATGTCTCAGACATTCAGTTAACAACTTAGTAAGTGTTTAATGAACGTGAGAATCACTTCATGTGCGCTCATTTTAGTTTAGTTTAAAGTTTTCCATCTTGAATTAATACTACTATCACCAACTATGTATTGGATAGCTCAGCCATTCAGTTAACAACTCAGTAAGTAAAAATCACTTCATGTGAGCTCATTTTTAGTTTAGGATAAGGTTTTTCCATCGTAAAATACTATTATCATCATCAACCAGGTATTGGACGGCTCTACCATTCAGTTTACAACTCACTAACTGTTTACTGAACATAGATATCCCTCCATATGACCTCATTTTTTAGTTTAAAGTTTCTCCATCGTAAAAAAAAAAAAAATATTACTATCGCAAACCTTGTATTGTCAGGCTCCAGCATTCAGTTTACAACTCGGTAAGTGTTTACTGAATGCAAAATCGCTATACGTGTGGTCATTTAGTTTAATATTTTAAGATTGGGAAACTTTACTATCATCAACCATACATTGGCTGGCTTAGTCTTTCAGTTTACAACTCGGTGAGTGTTTACTGAACGTGGAAATTGTCACATGTGTGGGCATTTAGTTTAGTTTTAAGTTTCACAATCTTAAATTAAATACTATCATCAACCCCGTATTGGACTCTCGGGCATTCAGTTAACCACTCGGTAAGTGTTTACTGAACGTCGAAATCATTTCATGTGTGCCCATTTTTACTTGAACCCGTCTCCACTCCAAACCGGACCTGCGGTCCGAGTCGGGACCCCGGGTCCTGACTGGTTTGGAGTAGAGACGGGTTCAAGAAATTTGGGCACACATGAAATGATTTCGACGTTCAGTAAGCACTTACCGAGTGGTTAACTGAATGCCCGAGAGTCCAATACGGGGTTGATGATAGTATTTAATTTAAGATTGTGAAACTTAAAACTAAACTAAATGCCCACACATGTGACAATTTCCACGTTCAGTAAACACTCACCGAGTTGTAAACTGAAAGACTAAGCCAGCCAATGTATGGTTGATGATAGTAAAGTTTCCCAATCTTAAAATATTAAACTAAATGACCACACGTATAGCGATTTTGCATTCAGTAAACACTTACCGAGTTGTAAACTGAATGCTGGAGCCTGACAATACAAGGTTTGCGATAGTAATATTTTTTTTTTTTTACGATGGAGAAACTTTAAACTAAAAAATGAGGTCATATGGAGGGATATCTATGTTCAGTAAACAGTTAGTGAGTTGTAAACTGAATGGTAGAGCCGTCCAATACCTGGTTGATGATGATAATAGTATTTTACGATGGAAAAACCTTATCCTAAACTAAAAATGAGCTCACATGAAGTGATTTTTACTTACTGAGTTGTTAACTGAATGGCTGAGCTATCCAATACATAGTTGGTGATAGTAGTATTAATTCAAGATGGAAAACTTTAAACTAAACTAAAATGAGCGCACATGAAGTGATTCTCACGTTCATTAAACACTTACTAAGTTGTTAACTGAATGTCTGAGACATCCAATACATGGTTGATGATAGTACTATTAATGACATTGATAATATGAGGTGATGAACTGGATACTGAAAGGGGAACAACGAAGCTGTGATATTGAAAAGAAACTGAACTGAATTTGAAAGTTGATTAATATATGTAATGTGAAACCAATCTACTGGAAAAACAGTAAGCCAAGTTGATTTGAAAAGAATATGTGAAGGCTGAAAAGCAGGGTGCAGGGAAATGGGTAAAAATAAGAAAATAAGAAGTAAAGATCTTCATAAACATAACATAAGATATCCGTGACCGTAATTAATACAGTGTGAACTCTCTTAAAAACTATGCTCAGCGTGAAATCTCGTCACTAAGCATAACTTGTCACTCTGCGAAACAAATTATTGACTAAGTGTGACAGTGTGAATAAAAATGGCCACTTATGTTTGGAGTGCTATTTTAGTCAAGAAATACTGTAAAGGATGATTATTGACTAAAGAGAATTTCGCAGACTGCTGATGTTTGATGTGTTGAACTGCTTAAAGGAAGCATATTTGCTAGAAAAAATTCCTGTGAAATAATGCGTGTTATATGTTTTGACTAACTAGCTAATGGCGTATTGCCTTGGCTAATAATGAAATGACCCATTTTGTCTGACTCACTTAGCACAAGTGAAGAGAAAACACTGAAAAACTTGCAAAAGGTTAAAACTCTGTGAAATCATATCTGTTATGTTAAGTTATGACTAGCCGTCCACAAAGCCTTTCCTCCTATCTCAACCCTATTAGTTCATGCTCTCGTGTTTCACTTTTTGTTAAAACTAAATCTACACACGCGATATGAAATGTGAAAAAAATCTTACATTATGCTATGTTATCAGTGCTTGAATAAAATTATTAAGAGTGCTAGGCTATTGTTGAGCACAGTCATCTCGCTAAGGTGGGTCGGTGATGGAATTGTCAAAATGGTGTACCTTGCATACATCAGATCTCTGGTGGATTATGCTGCACCTCTGCTTGTTTTGATGACTGAAAGGACTTTGATGATACGAACAGTAATTGGTGACATTGTGCATATTCTCAAAACATAGTTTCTGCAAACAAAAAAAAAATAACAGTAAATTAGATGCGAGCTGTGATTTGAAAACTGAAGATGGGTGATGTGAGGGTTATTGTGTGGACTCGGGAGATATGATCACCACATATAAGTTTCACAAAGAAAAATGATAAGCTAGGAAAGGTTCGTATATTTAACACACAAGACATCCATGCAGTAGTGAGATTTCCTTTGATGGCTGTGCACGTGTCAATGAAAAAAAGTGTAAAGATGTTTCAGAGTGGTATTTTAGTCGAGAAATTATACAAAATTGTGTTTATTGTCTAGTGAGAGGCGGAACAAGAGACCAAGAGGTAAATGTCGTGATCACACAGTTAACAAAAAATATTAGAATTTGTAGGTATGTAGTGATCATATCTCCCCAAACTCTTCTGTGCATATTTCACAAAGACATTCTTCCTGACTCACCACTCTTAGTTTGTGGACTAGTGACACACCTTTGTTTAAAATTAAATCTACAAAGCTTCACATTTACAAAAATGTTATTTGGTCATCAGATAGGAAGATGATTTTCCACGTTGCGTTACGTAACGATATAATGTGTTACAAGAACTAAACAGGGCTGTGGTAATATTTTTTACTTGTGTTTGGATGTAATGGCTAAACATGGTTTACATTTTCAATAATGCTAATTGGTCAACAGAAAAGTTGATTTCCACGTTACGTTACAATGTGTTACAGGGGCTAAAACTGGTAGACAGTAATATTATATGGTATGAGATGTAAAGGAGATGGACTAAGTCAAACTTCATTTAAAAATGATATTTTGGTTTGTAGAAATTTGATTTCGCGTTACGTTACAATGTGTTACAGGGGCTAAAAACTGGTAGACAGTAATATTATATGGTATGGTATGAGATGTAAAGGAGATATTGTGTTTGGCTAAATGGGGTTCACATATCAATATGATATTCGGACAGAAAGTTACTCTTACTCTTAAAATGATATTTAGGCAATGAACGATGTTAACATGTTGGTCACACTACATTAATAATATTTGGGCAACGAACGATGACATCGTGTTGGTCATGTTACGTTACAAAGTTATAAAGGTGAGTGTGATGGGGGTTCGAAAATTGACATTAGTGTTCCATCCTCTGGTGAGCTAGATGCTATGTCTCACCAAACTGAAGCCGTGTATTTCACTAATGACTCAACTCGAGAGTGAAGCAGTCTATCCCATAACATATTAGTCTTCAGTCCGCTTTGCTGTTTGACTTACTGAGTTACTGAGTGATGGTAGAAGCTAGGAGAAATGTAGAGAGAGACTACATGGTTAAGGAAATAATGTGTGATGGATGTGATAGCATGTGTCGTCGGATGTGAGTGTAGGTTAGCCGACATAAGAGCATGTGTGCGTCGGCCACAGCTGGCCAGACGTCTGTCACACTTCAAGAGGTGTACCGCTAGAATGCTCGTTCGCTCATTTACTCGAGACACCTATTAAGATGTAAAATGTTTCCCTCATTCAGTAAAACGCGATACGTAACGATATAATGTTATTTGGATTGCAGAAAGATGATTTGCGTTACAATGAGTTACAGAGGGCTAAACTGTCACACTGTCAGTAGACTCTGTTTTTTTTTCTGCTGGAACCACGATCACTAATGGCTGATGAGCGCGAAGGACGATGGATAGTGAAAAAAAAACTCGCGCTAGGGGAAGACACAAGGTCCGACCCTGACGAGATGGAATGAGTAGACACGCGCACATTTTCAAATTATATTTATTTGGATAGCGGAAAGTTTGTTTTGGATAATGTAGGTCCGAGTTCAAAGCAGCTTGAACTCGTGGATAATGAACAAGTCAATTTAACACGGTTCACATTTCAATATTCAGACAACTGACCGAAAGTTGCTCGTTACTCTTAAAATGATATTTGGGCAAAGAATGATGTTACCATGATGGTCACGTTACATTAATGATATTTGGGCAGAGAACGACGTCATCATGTTACGTTATAGGGTTATAAGGGTGTGAGAGATGGGGGGCTTGAAAATTGACATTAGTCTTCCATCCTCTGGTGAGCTGTCAGTCAAGTGAAATGAAAAAGATACGAGAACAGCAGCAGCAGGAGAAAGGAATTGATGATACTTTTCCCAGCTATTAAATGATCTGAATAGAGAGAGAGAGAGAGAGAGAGAGAGAGAGAGACCACTGACTGACTGCTATGTGTATCCCATGCAGATGTGTTTACAAAAAAAAAATTATGATTTGTTATAAAAATAATGAGATTGAAGTCCACCTTATGACTCGCTACTTTAAAAAAAATGTTATTGAGCAAAGAATGATGTTACCATGTTGGTCACGTTACGATACAAGGTTAGACATATGATCAGAAATAATACTAAAGGCTTTGCACAGAACATCCGGTCTGGGAAGGGTGAAGTGATGCTCGATGGTTTGGGCTTGGAAAGGGGGGGGGGAGTGGGGATGGGGGAATGGTGTGAGGGGTGGATGGGGTGAGGGTATGGTCATCCCAGTTCCTCGCCCATGTCACTACGGCTCAAACCAGCATGAAGGTCAGACCCTAACGAGACGGAATGAGTAGACAGACATACATTTTTCAAATGTTATTTATATGGATAAAAGAAAGTTTGACTGTGTTACAAGTCAGAGCTATTTCACTATCGACTCATTCGGTCTGTTTACATTTGGATAATGTAGGTCTGATTTCAAGGCTGTGAGACGATCTTGAACTCGTGGATAATGAACAAGTCAATTTAATAATAGTATCAAGACTATGTTTTTCCGCATTGACTTATATATGAATGGTGTGTGACGTTGTGTGTTACAAGGTCTGAAGTAGCGGTGTAGGAAGAAGAGGTGATGGAGATTGAGAAACACGCTTACATTTCAATGATATTTATTGGGACAGCTGATGTTGGGATCATAGTTAACAAAATTTGTAGGTAGTGATCACGACTCGCGCGTCTATGAATGGGTGACACTGCGCAGTCAACCGCTACGCCTGACGGTGGTAACCAGTCAGAATTGACAGATGCTGACGAGTCAAAGGGCTTCTGAGCTGTCGTCTGCATGATTGTAACTTGTTTAGCTAAAAATGAATTGAGGGATCAGTCCTTGACCCATATGACTGCCTTGTGTGAGATTGGATTGTCTAGCATCGCGTAGGTAGTTCTTAACACATTGTGTAACCCCGCATATAATGTAGAGAGAGAGAGAGAGAGAGAGATGGATGGATGGGTGGATGGTACACCCCATTACCGCCACTCCCCCAGTGCGAGGGGATGGTAAGTGGAATAGTGAGACCCCACTGCTGCTAGCTACATCTCCCTTTCCTTAACGAAACCGCATTGGGTAGGAGGAAGTAACGGCAGTCATTGCGCACCCTCTGGGAGGAGGAGATAAGATCGCAGTTACAAGGAAATACTTTCAGTTTGGCTCTGAGCAGTGGGGCAGTACACTCACACACCCTCTCTGTGGTCTTTGAAAACGCTTAAGGGTACGTGGGTAATGGGCTACATCCGTCTTGGACTGACCCCTTCCATGCATTTGTTACATAAAACAGACCTTATCCGCCAACTGGTACATCTTAAGAGACTCTGTCCTCCCACCCTCCTCCACACTTCCTGTCTTGTATGGCCGAACTATGTCCCAAAACCTCCTGTAGGGGGAAACTAATGGACGTCATGGACCACCAACAGCTGCATTGGGTGAGAAAAAGTTAAAAATAATGACTCTCATGTTAACTCCGGAAGATATGCCCACACCAGCTACATGGAAATACAGTTAGCTAGTGAAAGGTGTCCAGTACACACACCCTTCTGAAGACATAGACATAAAACAGACCTTCTCTGCCTACTGCTGCCGCATCTCATTCACATCTTAAGAGCCTCTCCTCTCTGTGTCTGTCTGTCTGTCTGTCTGTCTGTCTGTCTGTCTGTCTGTCTGTCTGTCTGTCTGTCTGTCTGTCTGTCTGCCTCTTTCTTTCTCTCCTACCATCCTGGCACTTCATGGATAATGGATGTCAAAAACCACAAATGACCCTAAACACTCTCCAGCCATGGGGGAAGGTCCCCTCACTCTCCCATCTTAACCCTAGCTTCCATCCCCTACCCAACATGTCACTCTCTCAAGTGCTACCTAAATGGAAGCTGTCAAAAACCACAAATGGCTCTAAACACTCTCACGCCGAGGGGAAGCTCCCCTCACCCCCTCCCTCAGACTCCCTATCCCCTCCCTCCCCTACCACATCAACATATGTTGGGCCTTCTAGAGCACTCATCTCATATTCTAGGCGCATAGCAATACATAGTCTTTAATCAAAAACTATTATCTACACATAGGATTAAGTCTACGGAAAACAAACATATTCATTTACTCTTAACAACATATCCACATACCTCTTACTTTAGCACATACCACATAGCCCTACATACTCAACTACCCCCCAAACAACATGACCACAATCTTCCCTGACCATATACCCAAACACCGGATGCTCACACGTGTCCGTCACGCCCCAACTTCCGGGAAAATCTCCGCGCGGTGCTCTAGTCGCTAGGGGGTTCACCTGGCAGATGGTGCGCGGTGCTCTAGTCGCTGGGGGTCCACCTGGCCAGATGGCGCGCGGTGCTCTAGTCGCACTTTACCCTACTAACGTTTGTACCTGTAGTACTGATGCTTGAAGCTGCTAGAGATTGTTGGTGGCGTACACAGTCGGGGACACGTGTAAGAATATGGTACTTGGCTGCCCTCGCTACTCTTGGACGATCCATGCATAGCATCTGTTTGACGTAATGTTCTTGTATTAAATATTCTCAGACGAAACATTCTGGGTTTGCAGCATTCACCAGTGATACGAGGAAAGAGATTTCCGCAGCTGTTGATGTTACATGTTAACTGCTTAAGTGTGTATTTACTCACCTAGTTGTACTCACCTAGTTGTGCTTGCGGGGGTTGAGCTCTGGCTCTTTGGTCCCGCCTCTCAACCGTCAATCAACAGGTGTACAGGTTCCTGAGCCTATTGGGCTCTATCATATCTACACTTGAAACTGTGTATGGAGTCAGCCTCCACCACATCGCTTCCTAATGCATTCCATTTGTCAACCACTCTGACACTAAAAAAGTTCTTTCTAATATCTCTGTGGCTCATTTGGGCACTCAGTTTCCACCTGTGTCCCCTAGTGCGTGTGCCCCTTGTGTTAAACAGCCTGTCTCTATCAACCCTGTCGATTCCCCTGAGAATCTTGAATGTGGTGATCATGTCCCCCCTAACTCTTCTGTCTTCCAACGAAGTGAGGTTTAATTCCTGCAGTCGCTCCTCGTAGCTCATACCTCTCAGCTCGGGTACTAGTCTGGTGGCAAACCTTTGAACCTTTTCCAGTTTAGTCTTATGCTTGACTAGATAGGGACTCCATGCTGGAGCCGCATACTCCAGGATTGGTCTGACATATGTGGTATATAATGTTCTGAAAGATTCCTTACACAAGTTTCTAAAGGCCGTTCTTATGTTAGCCAACCTGGCATATGCTGCTGATGTTATCCTCTTGATATGAGCTTCAGGGGACAGGTCTGGCGTGATATCAACCCCCAGGTCTTTCTCTCTCTCTGACTCTTGAAGTATTTCATCTCCCAAATGATACCTTGTATCTGGTCTCCTGCTTCCTACCCCTATCTTCATTACATTACATTTGCTTGGGTTAAACTCTAACAGCCATTTGTTCGACCATTCCTGCAGCTTGTCCAGGTCTTCTTGAAGTCTCAAGCTGTCCTCCTCTGTCTTAATCCTTCTCATAATTTTGGCGTCGTCAGCAAACATTGAGAGGAATGAGTCTATACCCTCTGGGAGATCATTTACGTATATCAGAAACAGGATAGGTCCAAGTACAGAGCCCTGTGGGACTCCACTGGTGACTTCACGCCAGTCTGAGGTCTCACCCCTCACTGTAACTCTCTGCTTCCTATTGCTTAGGTACTCCCTTATCCACTGGAGCGCCCTACCTGTTACTCCTGCCTGTTTCTCCAGCTTATGCATCAACCTTTTATGGGGTACTGTGTCAAAGGCTTTCCGACAGTCCAAAAAATGCAGTCCGCCCACCCTTCTCTTTCTTGCTTAATTCTTGTCACCTGATCGTAGAATTCTATCAAGCCTGTAAGGCAAGATTTACCCTCCCTGAACCCATGTTGATGGGTTGTCACGAAGTCTCTTCTCTCCAGATGTGTTACTAGGTTTTTTCTCACAATCTTCTCCATCACCTTGCATGGTATACAAGTTAAGGACACTGGCCTGTAGTTCAGTGCCTCTTGTCTGTCACCCTTTTTGTATATTGGTACTACATTAGCAGTCTTCCATATTTCTGGTAGGTCCCCCGTTTCCAGTGACTTACTATACACTATGGAGAGTGGTAAGCAAAGTGCTCCTGCACACTCTTTCAATACCCATGGCGAGATTCCATCCGGCCCAACAGCTTTTCTCACATCCAGCTCCAATAGGTGCTTTTTGACCTCATCTCTTGTAATTTCGAACCTATCCAAGGTCACCTGGTTTGCTGCCACCTCTCCCAGCGCCGTGATATCTCCCTGTTCTATTGTAAAGACCTCCTGGAACCTTTTGTTGAGTTCTTCACACACCTCTTTGTCATTCTCTGTGTACCTGTCCTCGCCCACCCTAAGTTTAATCACCTGTTCCTTCACTGTTGTCTTCCTCCTGATGTGACTGTGTAGTAGCTTTGGTTCAGTCTTGGCTTTATTAGCTATATCATTTTCATACCTTTTCTCAGCTGCTCTTCTCACACTGACATACTCGTTCCTGGTTCTCTGGTATCTCTCTCTACTTTCTGGTGTTCTGTTATTACGGAAGTTCCTCCATGCCCTTTTGTTCAGCTCCTTTGCTTTCATACATTCCCTATTAAACCACGGATTCTTCCTTTGCTTCTCTGTTTTTTCCTGTTGGGCTGGGACAAACCTGCTTACAGCCTCCTGACATTTTTGGGTGACATAGTCCATCATGTCTTGTACGGACTTGGTTCCGAGTTCTGTGTCCCAATGTATATCCCATAGGAATTTATTCATCTCCTCATAGTTTCCCTTTCTGTACGCCAGCCCTTTGGTTCCCAGTTCTTTTTGGGGGTGATAATTCCTAGCTCAACCAGGTACTCAAAGCTCAATACACTATGATCACTCATTCCCAAGGGGGCTTCCAACTTAACTTCCCTTATATCCGACTCATTTAGGGTAAATATCAGATCAAGCAAGGCTGGTTCATCCCCTCCTCTCATTCTTGTCGGTCCCTTGACGTGTTGACTTAGAAAGTTTCTTGTTGCCACATCCAGCAGCTTAGCTCTCCATGTGTCTGGGCCTCCGTGTGGGTCTCTGTTCCCCCAATCTATCTTCCCATGGTTGAAGTCTCCCATGATTAGAAGTCTGGATCCGTTCCTGCTAGCCACAGAAGCTGCTCTCTCTATTATATTGATGGTGGCCATGTTGTTTCTATCATATTCCTGTCTGGGTCTTCTGTCATTCGGTGGGGGGTATATATATGACTACTATTATAATTTTCTGTCCTCCAGTTGCAATGGTGCCTGATATGTAGTCCCTGAAACCTTCACAGTTCTGAATTACCATCTCTTCGAAACTCCAACCTTCTCTTAGTAGCAAAGCCACACCACCTCCTCCTCTCCCTTCTCTCTTTCCTCACTACATAGTAGCCCTGTGGAAACACTGCATTTGTTATGATTTTCGTTAGCTTTGTTTCTGTGAGTGCTATTATGTCTGGGTTTTCTTCTAGTGCCCACTCTCCAAGTTCACTAGTTTTATTTGTAATCCCATCTATGTTAGTGTACATCGCCTTGAAGCTCACTTTCTTCTGTTCATTTACATATCCCTTGCTTGGCGAGTATTCTACTGGTGTGGGAAGCTGTTCCGTGGGTGAGAGGATCTGTGAGGTGGTTTGCAGGGTCGCAGAGGGTTTTGGGGTGGGGGTGGGGGTTTAAGGGAAGGGGGAACGGGTAGGGTGTGGGTTAAGGAGATAGGGGGGACATGGAGGATACGGGGTGAGGGGGGAGGAGGAATAGGGAGGGTATGGGATGAAGGGGGAAGGGGGACTGGGGGGAAAGGTGGGAGGGGGGACATGATGGGAATGGGGATGGGGTGTCGGGGTCAGAATGGGGTGGGGGGGGAGGGAGGGTTGGGTGGGGGCAGGTAGGGTGAGGGGAAGGAAGGGTTTCTATGCAGAGGGGGTTGGTGGTGTTGCCCCCCCTCTGGTGTTGCTGGGATGCTGGTTCTGGGTTCCCCTCTTGTCTCTGGGACTGCTGTGTTGGGGGCTGTGATTTCCTGGTTTGCTCCTCTCTCCCTGCGCTTCCTCCTTGCCTCTGCTGCCCTGGCTCTCTCCTCCTTCGTCCTGTCCCTCTGCAGGAATACTTGTTTGTATCCCTCCACATGTTGGAGACGACTCTTCCTTTCTAGAATATCCTCCTTCGTGTTTTCGTTTGCAAACACCACCTTTACAAGTCGGTTTCTGTCCCTGTTGTACCAGCCCAACCTGAAAACCTTCTCAATGTTGTGTACAGCCCTTCCATCTGTAACCCCTTCAGTAGCCCATGTACTGCCTCTCTATCCTTGCCATTCCATTCTTGCCTGTTGGATCCTTCCTGTTCTTTGATGCCTACAACTACCACTGATCTCTTTCTCTCCAGCAGTTGAGTGGTGCACCTTGCTGCTTCCTGTGAGGTAGCAGCTTGCATGGCTACCTCCCTCACTGTGGCCATTGCTTCTGAGCTCTTTTTCAATATGTCCGCAAATGTTTCAGGTACAGAGGCATTTCCTTCCAATGTAACATTCCACCTTCCCTTTGGATGATAATCTGATGC
>WNGS01009631.1:20881012-20894177 GCA_020271785.1 Procambarus virginalis
CAAAAGCCTCCAAGGTTGTTTGGTTTGCCTCCTCCTCATTTAGCGCAGGGGCTTCTCCTTGCTCTTTTGTGAAGACCTGGAATTTCTTGTTGAATTCTTCACACACCTCCTTGTCATTCTCTATGTATCTATTCTCCCTTATCTCAGTTTCATCACTTGTTCCTTCACTGCTGTTTTCTCCTGATATGGCTGTGGAGCAGCTTGGTTGGGGTCTTAGTTTTACTCACGATGTCATTTCATACTGTCTCTCTGCTTCTCTCCTCACTCTGAGGTACTCATTTCTTGCCCTCTGGTATCTCTCCCTGCTCTCTGGCGTTCTGTTACTCCTGTAGTTTCACCATGTTCTCCATGTGCTGGTCATAGCGTTCACTGCTAGCAGCCAGACGCAGTATGGTACTCCCACAGTGAACACTGCAGTGTGGAGGCCACCAGTCCTCCCGAGGCTGTACCCGCCTGCTGGTCCTGTCTGCTAGTGAGTGTTCAGGGGAGGATTGCCCAGTTTTCTCGACACAAAAATCACCTCTCCTCTCGCCACACCCACAGGGGGATACATGTGCCTTTGTCCTTGTGTAAACACTCCCCATCTGTGTCCCAGGATGCTAAGGTGGACCTTGGCGTACTGTGTCCATCACATTCCACGTAACGAATTAAATATAGAGAGTTAGCATATATATATATATATATATATATATATATATATATATATATATATATATATATATGTGTACTCACCTAATTGTACTCACCTAGTTGTGCTTGCGGGGGTTGAGCTCTGGCTCTTTGGTCCCGCCTATCAACCGTCACTCAACAGGTGTACAGTTTCCTGAGCCTATTGGGCTCTATCATATCTACACTTGAAACTGTGTATGGAGTCAGCCTCCACCACATCGCTTCCTAATGCATTCCATTTGTCAACCACTCTGACACTAAAAAAGTTCTTCTAATATCTCTGTGGCTCATTTGGGCACTCAGTTTCCACCTGTGTCCCCTAAACACCAAACACACACACACACACCTGTGTGTGTGTGTGTGTGTGTGTGTGTGTGTGTGTGTGTATATAACGAAAATAAACACGTGATTAACAATGTGACAGTGTCAGACCACGGAGGAAAATTGAAACAGGAATTTCCTTAAGTACTTTCGTATATTAATACATCTTCAGAAGGAGATGTATGACTCCTTCTGAAGATGTATTAATATACGAAAGTACTTAAGGAAATTCCTGTTTCAATTTTCCTCCGTGGTCTGACACTGTCATATTATATATATATATATATATATATATATATATATATATATATATATATATATATATATACATAGAGGAGTGAGTGACAAGGTTCAGTTGGAATTCCCGTGAGTGTGGTAACTCACCTGGAGACCAGACGCTCACATTATCTCCGAGGTGTGATAAGCCCTTTCCGGGAACCCGGCAGACATATAACTCTGTGGTACTGGTGGCTTGGGGTACCTTCACCAGCTGGTGGCTTGGGGGTACCTTCACCAGGCTGGTGGCTTGGGGTACCTTCACCAGGCTGGTGGCTTGGGGGTACCTTCACCAGGCTGGTGGCTTGGGGGTACCTTCACCAGGCTGGTGGAGAGATGCACACCTGCACTATGGTCCTGGTGCACACACTCCGTACACTTGAAGCTGTGTATAGTGTCTGCCTCCACTACTTGAAGCTGTGTATGGAGTCTGCCTCCATTACTTGAAGCTGTGTATGGAGTCTGCCTCCACCACTTGAAGCTGTGTATGGAGTCTGCCTCCACCACTTGAAGCTGTGTATGGAGTCTGCCTCCACTACTTGAAGCTGTGTATGGAGTCTGCCTCCACTACTTGAAGCTGCGTATGGAGTCTGCCTCCACTACTTGAAGCTGTGTATGGAGTCTGCCTCCACCACTTGAAGCTGTGTATGGAGTCTGCCTCCACCACTTGAAGCTGTGTATGGAGTCTGCCTCCACTACTTGAAGCTGTGTATGGAGTCTGCCTCCACTACTTGAAGCTGTGTATGGAGTCTGCCTCCACTACTTGAAGCTGTGTATGGAGTCTGCCTCCACTACTTGAAGCTGTGTATGGAGTCTGCCTCCACCACTTGAAGCTGTGTATGGAGTCTGCCTCCACCTCTTGAAGCTGTGTATGGAGTCTGCCTCCACTACTTGAAGCTGTGTATGGTGTCTGCCTCCACCACTTGAAGCTGTGTATGGAGTCTGCCTCCACCACTTGAAGCTGTGTATGGAGTCTGCCTCCACCACTTGAAGCTGTGTATGGAGTCTGCCTCCACCACTTCACTGTTTAGTGTGTTTTATCTGCTCACAACTCTGATATTGACAGATTGCTTCTAATGTCTCTGTGGCTCTGGGTACTCAGTTTCCTCTTTACTTGTATGTTAAATATTCTCTCCTTGTCTGTCCTGTCTATTGTTGCTTCCAGTGACGTCTGCCCTGTCTATTGTTGCTTCCAGTGACGTCTGCCCTGTCTATTGTTGCTTCCAGTGACGTCTGCCCTGTCTATTGTTGCTTCCAGTGACGTCTGTCCTGTCTATTCTTGCTTCCAGTGACGTCTGTCCTGTCTATTCTTGCTTCCAGTGACGTCTGCCCTGTCTATTCTTGCTTCCAGTGACGTCTGCCCTGTCTATTCTTGCTTCCAGTGACGTCTGCCCTGTCAATTCTTGCTTCCAGTGACGTCTGCCCTGTCTATTCTTGCTTCCAGTGACGTCTGCCCTGTCTATTCTTGCTTCCAGTGACGTCTGCCCTGTCTATTGTTGCTTCCAGTGACGTCTGTCCTGTCTATTCTTGCTTCCAGTGACGTCTGTCCTGTCTATTCTTGCTTCCAGTGACGTCTGTTCTGTCTATTCTTTCTTCCGGTGACGTCTGTCCTGTCTATTCTTTCTTCCAGTGACGTCTGTTCTATTCTTTCTTCTAGTGACGTCCGCCTTATCTATTCTTTAGTCTTTAGTCTTTAATTCCTTTAGTCTTTCCTTGTAACTCATACCTCTGCGCTCTGGGACCAGTTGATGGCATACGTCTGAACTTTCTGTACCTTCGTCGGGTGTTCGAAGAGATGTGGACTGCACGCTGGTGCTGCCTATTCCAAAATACATCTGATATGTATGGTCTACAAATTCCTAAACATCTCTTTGTTCAGGTTACTAAAAGCTGTTAGTTTTATTTTATTTTGACTCGAGGGGCGGTGTGTCCATTCATCCTGTGAGTGAACACTGGATGAGTGGCGCTTTCGTTGTACCCAGACACAGTTGGGACTTGCTTAACTGTCTCACGTGAAGAGCTTTTCAAACAAGAAGATTACCATCTGTCAACCCTTAAATTCTTACATCATCTTGCGGGTGCAAAATGGGGGAATCTTTTAAGAGCCGTATCAATATTTGACAAATAGTATTTTCCTAACTCAAACAATGTTGGGCTTTATTATTCTACACATATTTCTAATGACTCCTAGATGTTCACATTCCCTCAGGTAGTGGTCAAGGCGGTGTCCATCACACTCACCACAGATTCTGCAACTTCGCTGCTCAACTGTTGTTTCCATTCCGAATCTCCATGGATATTTGTATCCAAGACAGATTCTCGTTATTACTGATTCCCTCCCTCGTCCACCTCCTCTTCGGCCATAATGATTGGGATTGCCAGCTGCAACCATGTTGTACCATCGTACAGATTCACTGGTTTGTGCTTCTATCCTCCTTTCCTCAGTTACTTTGTCACGGTGATGTTGCCTGACAATACCTCTAATTTGTAGTAGAGTCTTCGGTATGAAGTATTCAATATGGTCTCCTTCAGAGCCTTCAGCAGCCAGCACATCTGCTCGTTCATTCCCACATATTCCAACATGGGAGGGGATCCACAGAAACTTGACGATTCTTCCTTGATTGGTAAGTACTCTCACAGCTCTCTTGATCTCAGCGACTATCGCAAGAATTTCTGTCTGATTTTTATTAAGGTTTTGTAGTGCTGCTTTTGAATCAGTACCGATCACTGAACCGCTAGTGTTTAAGGAATCTTAACGCCATAACAATGGTAGTTAGCTCTGCTTGCGTTGAAGAGGCATAGTTCTCAATACGTGTTTTTTCTTCATTTCCGTGTTGAAAAGCATTATTCCTAATTACAGTGTATGCTGCACCAGCCTTGCCATTGACAGGATTAGATGACCCGTCAGTGTAGATTTGTACTAATTAATTTCCGGCTTCATTAATTTCCACGATACTTGTGCCTCATTTCTTGTGGTATCATGGACTTTTCGTTGTCATTTCATTGATGATAATCCTTCATGGGTCATCCTCCCAGGGAGGTAACCTCTCTACAGACAGGAGCTCACGGGCTTGCTCAAGCAGGTGAAGTTCTTCGAGGTAGCAGACTGATCTGTGATGCCATTTTTTGCTTTTCCTGTTTCCCCCTGAAAGTAGGACAGAACTTTTTTTTCTTGGCAATATCATTATAATAGGGGATCTCTGGCTATCTTAATTGCAAGCTTCGCATTCAGTTCCTTAATTCTACTTTTAACATTGGGAAGGCACAACTCCCTTCGTAGATTAGATGTTTTGACAGTTCTTGGGACTTGAATGATTGTCAAGGCTTCAACTTGTGTGCTTTCAATATTTTTCATATCGCCTTGGGAATAAGTGCACAAAACTGGTGCGGCATAGTCTATGACGAAGCGCACATAGGCTGTGTACATCATTTTAAGCGCGACGAAAGAGGCCCCATGTCCATTCCAGGTCATAGCTTTCAGTGTCCTGAGTCGACTTTTACATGTTCCAATGAGTTGGTTGAGCTCCTCTTTCTTCCCCTTGTTAGAGCCGACAGTGACGCCAAGGTACCGACAGTGGGCAGCCCACTTAAGTGTTTCACCATTAATTTGTAAAGTATAGTATACTTTTGCCTTGTTTGTGGAGAGAATATGACCGACTTCAACACTGTTCCTTCCAAGGAGTGCCATGAACCCAATACAATCTCAATGTGCCCGGAATTGCAATACAATACAGTCTCCAGTGGCCGGAATTCCACACGAGAGATACACAGCGTTATAGACGGGAAGATTAATGATACTACTGGAAATTTTGTAGTGGAAGGCAGAAACAGTAGAACATAAGAGAGAGGAACAGGCAGATAGCACCACCTGCAGGATTACAGAGGGGGAGGGAGATACCCACAAGACTGGAATACAAATCATCAACAAGCACACAGGTACTACACCACACAACAACCACACTACTACCAAAATTGGACGAACCACCACCAAAACAACACACCCTGAACATGGTTGGACGGTAGAACTGGTGGGCTTTGGTAGAACTACCAAAGCCCACCAGAAGTGACACGCAATATGGGAAATCATTCATATTTGCAAACATACAAGGTCTAAAATAAAGTTAAGTTCATAAATGGCCTTCTAATAGAATCGAACTCAATATTTACTGCATTTACAGAAACCCACACAAAAGACCACATGGATAGTGAAATCTGGAACCCAAATTATAATTTATATAGATGTGACGGAGTAATTAGGTCAAGTGGAGGAGTAGGTCTGTATATTAAAGAGGAACTGGCAAGCACAGAGCTCCTGAACTCGACCAATGAGGTGGTAGAGGTACTTGGAATCAAGGTAGAAAATATAAATCTAATTATTATTCTAATATACAAACCGCCAGATGCAACAGTTGAGGAATTCAATGAGCAAATCCACAAAATAGAAAATATCCTTGATAACCTAGCAAACCCAGTACCAGATATTATCTTTCTTGGAGGCTTCAATCAACCCAGTTTACAATGGAGAATAATAAACAATAACATTACAGCAGGAAATCAACCTGGAAATAACCAATCACAGGTCAGAGAACTACTGAGATTCTGTGACAAATTCTCACTCAGTCAGCAGATTACAGAACCAACTAGGAACGAGAACACTCTGGATCTGATATTCACGAACAATGAGGAGCTAATCAGAGACATTACTGTCTCAGACACTACGTACTCGGACCACAAGCTCATTGAAGTGCAAACTAACATTAATAACGGTAGTAGGACCAAGAGAAACAACAAGCGAGAAGGGATATTCAATAAATTCAATTTTAATAATAAAAGGATAGACTGGGAGAAATTAAACAGGGAACTTACAAACATTCAATGGAAAATGTTCTAATTAATAAAAATCCTACACAAGGAATAGAAAAACTGACTTCTGAAGCATATGAAGTCTGTCTGAAACATGTTCCTTTGAGGAAAGCCAGAAAGAGATCCAATGTAGAAAGAGAATGCAGACGACATTACAAAATGAGGAAGAAATTAAAGGAAATGCTTAAGCAGACGCAACTTTCCATACAAAGAAGAAATTATTTAAACAGGGAGATTGAAGAAATCGAACAGAGACGGAGGCATTCACATCAGACTGAAGAAAGGCAAATGGAACAGAAAGCAATTCAAGAAATAAAGAAAAACCCAAAATATTTCTTCACATATGCTAAATCAAAAGTAAAAACCACAGCCAGTATTGGTTTTACTGGGAGTGCTTCACTAGTAGCAATAGTAGGCATCCTTCAGTCTAAAGACTATGGAGTTGCGCCCTGACAGGGTGCAAAGCCTGGGTAGGTAGATATGGAAGAGAAGCTGTTACCCATGCAGCAGGTCCCCCCTCTCCACGTTGCTGAAATTATCCAATAGAAAGGCAAATGCCAATACACATGGTTCCAGCAACGTCGCAGGAGCTGCCAGAACGAGGTCGACGTCAACAACGAACTGCCTTAGGGGCTCCAACTCCGGATTTTTCCTCGAGGTTGACTCCTAAAGCCTTTCCCAAAAAAGGGGTATGGCCGTAAGGCAGCGGAGGTTTAAAGTCAGGGTTTTCCTTCCCCTAGATGGGCTGCCTTCCCAGGCTATCGAGTCCCATCAACCCGGAGCAGCTGGTTTTAAGGCGCCAGAGGCACGCCCTCGTCCCTTCTGTCGGTAAAAACAGTTCCGCCGGACTTAAAGACTAAGCCACCCGTGCAGGCCAGGAGTTGGACTTGGTTGTCAGAGGCTATTGGAGACGCATGCCATATAGGAGCATTTTATAGGTCATGGGAGCTCGTCCCCCCATTACCACCCCCTGGCTATGACAACCCCTTGGAACCATTGCTTCACTAGTACAAATAGCAGTACCACTGCTATTTGTACTAGTGAAGGTTCATAAACTGAGGATGACAAAGAAATTAGTGAAATCCTAAAAAAGCAGTATGAGGACATGTTTAGCACTCCGATAAACAGCATGAAAGTGGAAGATCCTGACAACTTCTTTATGAGTGATATCCAAACCTCTGTAAATATAACTGATATCAACACGAGTGTGACTGATTTGAAAGAGAAATTGACAATATGCCAATGCACTCGGCCCAGGGTCCAGACTCATGGAATTCAATATTTATAAAGAAATGCAAAGGGCCGGTAGCACAGGCACTCAGTATAGTGTGGAGGAAGAGCTTGGACACGGGGGAGATACCAGATGCGCTGAAAGCAGCAGACATAGCCCCTCTACACAAGGGAGGGAGCAAAGCATTGACAAACAATTATAGACCAGTTGCACTAACGCCCCACATAACAGAAGTATTTGAGAGAGTGATCATGAGTCAGGTCACTAGATTCATGGAGACCAATGACCTCCACAATCCAGTCCAAAGTGGATTTAGAGAAGGAAGATCATGCCTCTCACAGCTACTTGACAATTACGACAAAATCACCGAGGCATTAGAAGAAAAACAGAATGCAGATGTGGTGTATACACGGATTTCGCAAAGGCATTCGATAAATGTGACCATGGAGTGATAGCACACAAAATAAGGTCAATGGGAATAACTGGTAAAGGAGGACGCTGGATACTCAGTTTCCTGTCAGACAAAACACAAAGAATAACAGTCAATCATATGAAATCGAGTCCAAGCACCGTTAAAAGCTCAGTGCCTTAAGGTACAGTCCTTGCACAACTGCTTTTCCTTATTCTCATATCAGATATAGTCTCAAATACAAGTCACAGCTTCGTATCATCCTTTGCAGACGACACAAAAATCAGCATGAAAATTACCTCTGCTAAAGACATTGAAAACTACACGCAGATTTAATAAAGTTTTCGATTGGGCTGCAGAAAATAACATGATGTTTAACAGCGATAAATTCCAGGAACTCAGATACGGTAAAAATGAGAACATTAAACATAATACAGGGTACAATACGCAATCAAATTTGCCCATAGTAGGAAGGCAACAGGTAAGGGATTTGGGAATAATGATGACTGATGACCTAACGTTTAGGGAGCATAACCAAGCAAATATTGCGGCAGCCAGAAAAATGATAGAATGGATTACGAGAACGTTCAAATCCAGGGATCCCATCACAATGGTTGTACTCTTCAAATCACTTATGCTGTCCCGTCTTGAGTACTGCTCAGTACTCATTTCCCCCTTCAGAGCAGGAGAGATTGCTGAAATAGAGGGAGTACAGAGAACATTTACGGGATACATAAAAGAGGTAAAGCAACTAAATTATTGGGAACGTCTCAAAGCTCTCCAAATGTACTCTCTAGAAAGACGACGGGAGAGATATCAAATAATATACACGTGGAAAATACTGGAGGGACAGGTCCCAAATCTGCACAGTAAAATGACAACGTACTGGAGTGAACGATATGGAAGAAAATGCAGAATAGAACCAGTGAAGAGCAGAGGTGCCATAGGCACAATCAGAGAACACTGTATGAACATCAGAGGTCCACGGTTGTTCAACGTCCTCCCAGCAAGCATAAGAAATATTGCCGGAACAACCGTGAACATCTTCAAGAGAAAACTAGATAGTTTCCTCCAAGGAGTGCCGGACCCACCGGGCTGCGGTGGGTATGTGGGCCTGCGGGTCGCTGCAATCAACAGCCTAGTGACCAAACTCTCACAAGTCAACCTAGCCTCGGGCCGGGCTTGGGGAGTAGAAAAACTCCCAGAACCCCATCAACCAGGTATCAAGCAGGACTGTTTAATTTTTCCCTAGGTGGGAGCTTGTATTAGGCCATCATTTGCATATCCCACTTGTTGTGTTCCATTCAGAAATTCAATATTTGCAATGGCGTTCATAAGTATGTTGAATAGTGTGGGGCTTAAGACCCCTCCTTGGGAAGTCCTGAGTTCCATATTCATTGTTCTGGAGACTGCTCCGTTGAAGCAGACCTTGGCTTTCCTTCCTGTGAGGGAGTCTTCAATCCATTTCATGAGTCTCCCCTTGACACCCATGCACGCAAGCTCGTCCAGGATCGCAATCCCTTGTGCTTTGTCGAAGGCTCCTTTGATGTCAACAAATACAGAATACTTAGCTGTGCCATTAGTCAAGTAATTAACTATACAATTTGCTGTGCTCCGTCCTTTAAAAATTCCATTGACCACTTCACCTAACCTGCCTATTTTTGTGCAACAGTCGGTTTAAGATGATCCTTTCAAGCATCTTGCATGTACATGACAGGAGACTGATAGGTCTGTAATTGCCAGGGTCATTGGGCTTCGGTATGGGAACAATTATTACATGTTTCCATTGCGTGGGCAACACTCTACTTAGGAATGATTTGTTCAACAGGTGGAGTAGTGGATTTCCAGACACCTCATACTGTGCATTGAGTATGTCATAGGTGATGCCATCTGTTGTTATGTCGGATAGAATTAACTACAAGAATTCCTGAGCACCACAGGAAACCTGTCGGGCCATGCAGCTGATGACTCCCCGTTTGATATGACTTGTTGACAGATTTGGGGTAATATCCGTAAGCTTTAGTCTCTGCCCAATTCAGTGGTTTTCTCTTTCATATGATACCTTGTGTCCGGCCATCTGTTCCCAGCATCCTCCTTCATCAATTTACACTTGCTCGAGTCATACTCTAGTAGCCACTTTCTGGACCATATTTTTCGTTTTGTTATGGTTTGTTCGTTTTGTTTTTGTCATCCTGCAGTTTATTGAAGGCCGCCATTGTATATGTACTCCTCATTAGTCTTACATCAGTAGCAAACATACGGACACACGAGTATATCCCATCTAGTATCTCATTCATGTAGAATAAGAATCTGAACTGCCCCGTTACTGACCCCTGTGGGACGCCTCAGGCAACATCCCTGTACTCTGAGGTCCTCTTATCTCACCGTGATGTTAGCTCGCAAATTGTAAAACGGTTGGTTCATAGCCAATCCTGGACGAGTAGGCCCATGACGTCACACGCCACAGTGCAGCAGTGCCCGGTCTCACGTAGGCCTCAGTAATCTCACAGACCTAGTCACGATAGGACCTCGGTGCGCTGGATATATCTTTAGTACCTTATTTATTAAACTACTTGAAGTGAACTACTGTGTGTCTCTTCTCACCCAAGCAAGCACGGACAACAAGGTAACCAATAGTGAGACTCTGATCTCTGGTGCAGAGGTACTCACTCCTTTGTCCGCTGTTTATCCACTGGAAAACCTTGCCTGTAACCCTTGTCTTGTTTCTCCAAGATGTACACTAGCCTCCAAAGGGGTATACTGTCCAAGATTCTCAGACAATCCAACAGTATACAATCTGGCCAGCCTTCTCTATCTTATCTGATCGTGGTACCCCAATGTTACTTTGAGTCAGGATTTGTCCTCCCTGAACCCATAGTGGTGTTGTTATAATGATCTTCTCTCCTGTGGTTCTTGTTCCCTTTTTCTTATCTTCTTTTCCACTACCTTTCATGGTACACACACACACACACATCAAGAAGATAACATCAGCGGCATATGCCAGGTTAGCTAACATAAGAACGGCCTTTAGAAACTTGTGTAAGGAATCTTTCAGAACATTATATACCACATATGTCAGACCAATCCTGGAGTATGCGGCTCCAGCATGGAGTCCATATCTAGTCAGGTAAGTAAGTAATTATCAATAGAAGGCACCAAACCGGGAAGGCTATGTAGCACCATCAAATGTGCGGGATAATCAGAGGGCGCTAAATATCACCAAGGATGTCAATACGAGAACAAAAACGCATAAAGCGAACGATATCAAAAGTATCAGAGTCGCCAAGAATTCTATCGAGGGACAAGCGACCGTGGGGTCAGTCGGAAAACAAGACACGCTCGTCCTGGAAGTCAGGACATTCAACAAGGATATGTACGACTGTAAGAGGGACAATGCAATTTGGACAATAAGGAGCAGGGCGGCACTCCATTAAGTGACCGTGAGTTAAACGGGTATGTCCAAGACGTAACCTAGCCAGAGCCGTTTCCCACCGTCGGTTACGGTGGCATGAGGAAGGCCACTGGGACACACGACTCTTGAGAGTACGCAGTTTGTTACCAATAACAGAAGACCAACAACACTGCCAACGGGCAAGGATGAAGGCATGAATAACTGGGTAAAAGTCGATATAAGGAACACCTTTATGGGAGATGGGACAAGTGTGGATAGCGTCCTTAGCAGCAGTATCCGCACGCTCATTTAAAGAGACACCAACATGGCTGGGAACCCAGCAAAACGCAACCGACTTAAATTTACTGGAGATAAGAAACAGCCAATGTTGAATCTCGATGACCACGGGTGGACCGGATTAAAGGACCCTAAAGCCATGAGGGCACTACGAGAGTCAACTACTACCACGAAGGAGGATGCCCCGGGAAAGCAGGAGACGAAGAGCATAGAGAATAGCATAAAGTTCTGCTGTGAAGATGCTAGCCTCCGGAGGAAGGCGACACATATAAGTGTGGTCAGGAAAAACAACAGAGTAGCCCACACCGTCAGCAGACTTTGACCCGTCGGTGAAGATGGGAACGGAGTGGGAGTGAGAAGAAAAGTGCTCAAGGAAGAGGCGTTTCAGAACTGTAGGAGGGGTAAAAGCTTTAGTGATGCGGGTCAGAGAAGTACAAAATTGGGAAGGGGGACCCTCCACGGGGGCAAGGAGGGAACAATACGAGGAGAAACATTAGTAAGACGAACCGAAAGAGAATCTTGTAAGCGAGACAAACGGACAGAAAGAGGAAGGTGGTGAAGAGGAACAGGAACTACAGGAGGGGTAAAAGTCAAAGCACGATAGAGGCGAGAGTGAGGATGCTGTAAGGATCGCGCTAGATAGCGAAGACTGTAGCGATCACGGCGATCCTGGAGAGACAGAAAGCCAGTGTCAGCGTACAAACTGAGGGTAGGAGTGGAACGAAAAGCACCAGAGCTGAGGCGCAACCCAGTATGGTGCAAAGGATCAAGACGGCGAAGAGTAGAAGGAGAAGCAGAAGAGTATGCAGGGCAACCATAATCAAGCTTAACAGTACGAGGAATGCAAATAGAGGAGCGTGCGCCTATCCGCTCCCCAAGAAGTATGGGACAAAACCTTAAGTAGGTTAAGGGCCTTAGAGCATTCACACGGAGGTAAGAGACATGGGGCGACCAAGACAAACGAGTGTCAAAGAATAACCCAAAAGCTTCGCGGAATCTTTGTACTCAAGGGGATGACCATAAAGTGACAAAGAGGGACGAAGAACGACCCGCTTCCGAGTAAAAGTCATGGCACAAGTCTTAGTAGTAGAGAACTTGAAGCCATGATTGGTGGCCCAAGATGACACGGCATCAATCGCAAGTTGAAGCCGCCGTTGAAGGAGAGGCGAATCATCACCTCGACAGCAAAGAGTAAGATCGTCAACATAAAGAGCGGAGAAGATGCCAGAAGGAAGGGAGGGAAGGAGACCATTGAGGGCAACCAGAAAAAGAGTAGTACTCAGAACACTACCTTGGGGCACACCTTCACACTGCCGAAAAGAGGCAGAGAGAGTGGCACCAGGCTGACTCGAAAGGTACGACGAGAGAGAGAAGCTTTGAAGGAAGAGGGAGATTACCACGAAGGCCAAAAGAACGAAGGTTGGGACAGAATATGGTATCTCCAAGTGTGTGTCATAGCCTTTTCCAGGTCAAAAAGGACAGCAACAACGGAGTGTCTCGCAGCAAAAGCAGTACGGATATAGACCGCAAGTCACCAGGACATCAGTCGTGCTGCGGCACTTGCGAAAACCAAATTGAGAAGGAGAGAGTGGTGATGGTGTTCCAAGAACCACATCAGGACGGACATTTACCATACGCTCAAACAGCTTGCAAACACAATCGTGAGAGCAATAGGGCGGAAGTCCTGAGGGGACGTACCGAGAGACCC
>WNGS01009631.1:20894307-20919906 GCA_020271785.1 Procambarus virginalis
GGCCGGCGCCAGTCTTGGCCAGTAGGCCCCCGGGCCGGCCAGTCTTGGCCATGGTCCCCGGCCGGCGCCAGTCTTGGCCAGTAGTCCCCGGCCGGCGCCAGTCTTGGCCAGTAGTCCCCGGGCCGGCGCCAGTCTTGGCCAGTGGTCCCCGGGCCGGCGCCAGTCTTGGCCAGTGGCCCCGGCCGGCGCCAGTCTTGGCCAGTGGTCCCCGGGCCGGCGCCAGTCTTGGCCAGTGGTCCCCGGGCCGGCGCCAGTCTTGGCGAGTGGTCCCCGGCCGGCGCCAGTCTTGGCCAGTGGTCCCGGGCCGGCGCCAGTCTTGGCCAGTGGTCCCCGGGCCGGCGCCAGCTTGGCCAGTGGTCCCCGGGCCGGCGCCAGTCTTGGCCAGTGGTCCCCGGGCCGGCGCCAGTCTTGGCCAGTGGTCCCCGGCCGGCGCCAGCTTGGCCAGTGGTCCCCGGGCCCGGCCAGGCTTGGCCAGTGGACCCCGGCCGGCGCCAGTCTTGGCCAGTGGTCCCCGGGCCGGCGCCAGTCTTGGCCAGTGGTCCCCGGGCCGGCGCCAGTCTTGGCCAGGTGATCTCGGGGTTAAATGCTACAGAAGTCTTATCTACCGGAAACCTCGAGCGGCCTTGCTCATCCTTGGAAAATTATCTGGTTCTTGTCCCAGACAGCTGGCAGCAGTCAACAACATAACCTGGCTCCTGACGCATGACAGCTGGCAGCTGTCAACAACATAACCTGGCTCCCTGACGCATGACAGCTGGCAGCTGTCAACAACATACCTGGCTCCTGACGCATGACAGCTGGCAGCAGTCAACAACATAACCTGGCTCCTGACGCATGACAGCTGGCAGCAGTCCACATAACCTGGCTCCTGACGCATGACAGCTGGCAGCTGTCAACAACATAACCTGGCTCCTGATGCATGACAGCTGGCAGCAGTCAACAACATAACCTGGCTCCTGACGCATGACAGCTGGCAGCTGTCAACAACATAACCTGGCTCCTGACGCATGACAGCTGGCCTGTCAACAACATACCTGGCTCCTGATGCATGACAGCTGGCAGCAGTCAACAACATAACCTGGCTCTTGACGCATGACAGCTGGCAGTAAGCCCAGGTGTCAAGGCTGCAACACTTGGCATGTACTCACCTAGTTGTGCTTGCGGGGGTTGAGCTCTGGCTCTTTGGTCCCGCTTCTCACTGTTAATCAACAGGAATGTACAGACTCCTGAGCCTATTGGCCTCTATCATATCTACACTTGAAACTGTGTATGGAGTTCCTCCACCACATCACTTCCTAATGCATTCCATTTACTAACTACTCTGACACTGAAAAGTTCCTTCTAACGTCCCTGTCGCTCATCTAGTACTAGTTTCCACCTGTGTCCCCTTGTTCGTGTTCAACCCGTGCTAAAGAGTTTGTCTTTGTCCACCTTGTCAATTCCCTGAGAATTTTGTAGGTGGTTATCATGTCTCCCTTACTCTTCTGCCTTCCAGTGACGTGACTTTCAGCTCCTTTAGCCTTTGCTCGTAGCTCATACCTCTCAGTTCCAGAACGAGTCTCGTGGCATACCGCTGAATCTTCTCTAAGTTTGTCTTGTGTTTAACTAAGTATGGACTCCAAGCTGAAAGTGCATATTCCAGGATTGGTCTGACATAGTGGTATACAGGGTCCTGAACGATTCCTTTCACAAGTTTCTAAAGGCAGTTCTTGTGTTGGCCAGTTGACTTTTGATGTGGGCCTCTGGGGACAGGTTGTGTGTGGTAACAACCGCCAGATGTTTCTCTCTAATTGACGCTTGTAGGAGTTCATCTCCCAGATGGTACCTTATGTTCTCCCTTCTGCTCCCTTCGCCAAATTTCATTACTTTGAACTTTCCTGGGTTGAACTTTAGTAGCTATATTCTAGACCATTCCTCCAGCCTTTCCAGGTCGTCCTGTAGTCTCTATCATCATCTGTCTTGATTCTTCTCATAGTTTTTGCATCATCAGCAAACATTGAGAGGAATGAGTCTGTAACCACTGGAAGATCGTTTACATATATTAGAAACAGGATGGGTCCAAGTACAGAGCCCTGTGGGACTCCGCTGGTGACACCTCGCCACTCTGATGTCTCCCCCCCCCCTCACATTTACTTTATTTCCTGCTGCTTAGATACTCCCTTATCCACTAGAGCACCTTACCTTTTACTCCTGCCTGTTGCTCCAACTTTTGTAACAGCCTTTTATAGGGTACTATGTCAAAAGCTTTCTGACAGTCCAAGAAAATGCAGTCGGCCCACCCTTCTCTTTCTTACCTAATTTTTGTTGCTTGGTCATAGAACTATTAACCCTGTAAGGCACGATTTACCATCTCTGAACCCATGCTGGTGGTGTGTAACAAAGCTATTTCCCTCCAGATGCTCTACGAGCCTTTTTCTCACGATCTTCTCCATCACCTTGCATGGTATACAAGTTAGGGAAACTGGCCTGTAGTTCAGTGCCTCTTGCCTCTCACCCTTTTTGTATATTGGGACTACATTAGCCGTCTTCCAACTTTCTGGTAGGTCTCCTGTTTCCAGTGACCTGTTATGCACTATAGAGAGTGGCACACTTAGTGCTTCTGCACCTTCCTTTAGTATCCATGGTGAGATTCTGTCAGGCCCAACAGCCTTTGTCACATTCAGCTCCATCAGATTCTTTTTGACCTCATCACTGGTGAGGTCAAAAGCCTCCAAGGTTGTTTGGTTTGCCTCCTCCTCATTTAGCGCAGGGGCTTCTCCTTGCTCTTTTGTGAAGACCTGGAATTTCTTGTTGAATTCTTCACACACCTCCTTGTCATTCTCTGTGTATCTATTCTCCCCTTATCTCAGTTTCATCACTTGTTCCTTCACTGCTGTTTTCCTCCTGATATGGCTGTGGAGCAGCTTTGGTTGGGGTCTTAGTTTTACTCACGATGTCATTTTCATACTGTCTCTCTGCTTCTCTCCTCACTCTGAGGTACTCATTTCTTGCCCTCTGGTATCTCTCCCTGCTCTCTGGCGTTCTGTTACTCCTGTAGTTTCACCATGTTCTCCATGTGCTGGTCATAGCGTTCACTGCTAGCAGCCAGACGCAGTATGGTACTCCCACAGTGAACACTGCAGTGTGGAGGCCACCAGTCCTCCCGAGGCTGTACCCGCCTGCTGGTCCTGTCTGCTAGTGAGTGTTCAGGGGAGGATTGCCCAGTTTTCTCGACACAAAAATCACCTCTCCTCTCGCCACACCCACAGGGGGATACATGTGCCTTTGTCCTTGTGTAAACACTCCCCATCTGTGTCCCAGGATGCTAAGGTGGACCTTGGCGTACTGTGTCCATCACATTCCACGTAACGAATTAAATATAGAGAGTTAGCATATATATATATATATATATATATATATATATATATATATATATATATATATATATATATATGTGTGTACTCACCTAATTGTACTCACCTAGTTGTGCTTGCGGGGGTTGAGCTCTGGCTCTTTGGTCCCGCCTATCAACCGTCACTCAACAGGTGTACAGTTTCCTGAGCCTATTGGGCTCTATCATATCTACACTTGAAACTGTGTATGGAGTCAGCCTCCACCACATCGCTTCCTAATGCATTCCATTTGTCAACCACTCTGACACTAAAAAAGTTCTTTCTAATATCTCTGTGGCTCATTTGGGCACTCAGTTTCCACCTGTGTCCCCTAAACACCAAACACACACACACACACCTGTGTGTGTGCGTGTGTGTGTGTGTGTGTGTGTGTGTGTGTGTGTATATATAACGAAAATAAACACGTGATTAACAATGTGACAGTGTCAGACCACGGAGGAAAATTGAAACAGGAATTTCCTTAAGTACTTTCGTATATTAATACATCTTCAGAAGGAGATGTATGACTCCTTCTGAAGATGTATTAATATACGAAAGTACTTAAGGAAATTCCTGTTTCAATTTTCCTCCGTGGTCTGACACTGTCATATTATATATATATATATATATATATATATATATATATATATATATATATATATATATATACATAAGAGGAGTGAGTGACAAGGTTCAGTTGGGAATTCCCGTGAGTGTGGTAACTCACCTGGAGACCAGACGCTCACATTATCTCCGAGGTGTGATAAAGCCCTTTCCGGAACCCGGCAGACATATAACTCTGTGGTACTGGTGGCTTGGGGGTACCTTCACCAGGCTGGTGGCTTGGGGGTACCTTCACCAGGCTGGTGGCTTGGGGGTACCTTCACCAGGCTGGTGGCTTGGGGGTACCTTCACCAGGCTGGTGGCTTGGGGGTACCTTCACCAGGCTGGTGGAGAGATGCACACCTGCACTATGGTCCTGGTGCACACACTCCGTACACTTGAAGCTGTGTATAGTGTCTGCCTCCACTACTTGAAGCTGTGTATGGAGTCTGCCTCCATTACTTGAAGCTGTGTATGGAGTCTGCCTCCACCACTTGAAGCTGTGTATGGAGTCTGCCTCCACCACTTGAAGCTGTGTATGGAGTCTGCCTCCACTACTTGAAGCTGTGTATGGAGTCTGCCTCCACTACTTGAAGCTGTGTATGGAGTCTGCCTCCACTACTTGAAGCTGTGTATGGAGTCTGCCTCCACCACTTGAAGCTGTGTATGGAGTCTGCCTCCACCTCTTGAAGCTGTGTATGGAGTCTGCCTCCACTACTTGAAGCTGTGTATGGTGTCTGCCTCCACCACTTGAAGCTGTGTATGGAGTCTGCCTCCACCACTTGAAGCTGTGTATGGAGTCTGCCTCCACCACTTGAAGCTGTGTATGGAGTCTGCCTCCACCACTTCACTGTTTAGTGTGTTTTATCTGCTCACAACTCTGATATTGACAGATTGCTTCTAATGTCTCTGTGGCTCTGGGTACTCAGTTTCCTCTTTACTTGTATGTTAAATATTCTCTCCTTGTCTGTCCTGTCTATTGTTGCTTCCAGTGACGTCTGCCCTGTCTATTGTTGCTTCCAGTGACGTCTGCCCTGTCTATTGTTGCTTCCAGTGACGTCTGCCCTGTCTATTGTTGCTTCCAGTGACGTCTGTCCTGTCTATTCTTGCTTCCAGTGACGTCTGTCCTGTCTATTCTTGCTTCCAGTGACGTCTGCCCTGTCTATTCTTGCTTCCAGTGACGTCTGCCCTGTCTATTCTTGCTTCCAGTGACGTCTGCCCTGTCAATTCTTGCTTCCAGTGACGTCTGCCCTGTCTATTCTTGCTTCCAGTGACGTCTGCCCTGTCTATTCTTGCTTCCAGTGACGTCTGCCCTGTCTATTGTTGCTTCCAGTGACGTCTGTCCTGTCTATTCTTGCTTCCAGTGACGTCTGTCCTGTCTATTCTTGCTTCCAGTGACGTCTGTTCTGTCTATTCTTTCTTCCGGTGACGTCTGTCCTGTCTATTCTTTCTTCCAGTGACGTCTGTTCTATTCTTTCTTCTAGTGACGTCCGCCTTATCTATTCTTTAGTCTTTAGTCTTTAATTCCTTTAGTCTTTCCTTGTAACTCATACCTCTGCGCTCTGGGACCAGTTGATGGCATACGTCTGAACTTTCTGTACCTTCGTCGGGTGTTCGAAGAGATGTGGACTGCACGCTGGTGCTGCCTATTCCAAAATACATCTGATATGTATGGTCTACAAATTCCTAAACATCTCTTTGTTCAGGTTACCAAAAGCTGTTAGTTTTATTTTATTTTGACTCGAGGGGCGGTGTGTCCATTCATCCTGTGAGTGAACACTGGATGAGTGGCGCTTTCGTTGTACCCAGACACAGTTGGGACTTGCTTAACTGTCTCACGTGAAGAGCTTTTCAAACAAGAAGATTACCATCTGTCAACCCTTAAATTCTTACATCATCTTGCGGGTGCAAAATGGGGGAATCTTTTAAGAGCCGTATCAATATTTGACAAATAGTATTTTCCTAACTCAAACAATGTTGGGCTTTATTATTCTACACATATTTCTAATGACTCTTAGATGTTCACATTCCCTCAGGTAGTGGTCAAGGCGGTGTCCATCACACTCACCACAGATTCTGCAACTTCGCTGCTCAACTGTTGTTTCCATTCCGAATCTCCATGGATATTTGTATCCAAGACAGATTCTCGTTATTACTGATTCCCTCCCTCGTCCACCTCCTCTTCGGCCATAATGATTGGGATTGCCAGCTGCAACCATGTTGTACCATCGTACAGATTCACTGGTTTGTGCTTCTATCCTCCTTTCCTCAGTTACCTTGTCACGGTGATGTTGCCTGACAATACCTCTAATTTGTAGTAGAGTCTTCGGTATGAAGTATTCAATATGGTCTCCTTCAGAGCCTTCAGCAGCCAGCACATCTGCTCGTTCATTCCCACATATTCCAACATGGGAGGGGATCCACAGAAACTTGACGATTCTTCCTTGATTGGTAAGTACTCTCACAGCTCTCTTGATCTCAGCGACTATCGCAAGAATTTCTGTCTGATTTTATTAAGGTTTTGTAGTGCTGCTTTTGAATCAGTACCGATCACTGAACCGCTAGTGTTTAAGGAATCTTAACGCCATAACAATGGTAGTTAGCTCTGCTTGCGTTGAAGAGGCATAGTTCTCAATACGTGTTTTTTCTTCATTTCCGTGTTGAAAAGCATTATTCCTAATTACAGTGTATGCTGCACCAGCCTTGCCATTGACAGGATTAGATGACCCGTCAGTGTAGATTTGTACTAATTAATTTCCGGCTTCATTAATTTCCACGATACTTGTGCCTCATTTCTTGTGGTATCATGTTGGACTTTTCGTTGTCATTTCATTGATGATAATCCTTCATGGGTCATCCTCCCAAGGAGGTAACCTCTCTACAGACAGGAGCTCACAGGCTTGCTCAAGCAGGTGAAGTTCTTCGAGGTAGCAGACTGATCTGTGATGCCATTTTTTGCTTTTCCTGTTTCCCCCTGAAAGTAGGACAGAACTCATTTTTTTTTCTTGGCAATATCATTATAATAGGGGATCTCTGGCTATCTTAATTGCAAGCTTCGCATTCAGTTCCTTAATTCTACTTTTAACATTGGGAAGGCACAACTCCTTTCGTAGATTAGATGTTTTGACAGTTCTTGGGACTTGAATGATTGTCAAGGCTTCAACTTGTGTGCTTTCAATATTTTTCATATCGCCTTGGGAACAAGTGCACAAAACTGGTGCGGCATAGTCTATGACGGAGCGCACATAGGCTGTGTACATCATTTTAAGCGCGACAAAAGAGGCTCCATGTCCATTCCAGGTCATAGCTTTCAGTGTCCTGAGTCGACATTTACATGTTCCAATGAGTTGATTGAGCTCCTCTTTCTTCCCCTTGTTAGAGCCGACAGTGACGCCAAGGTACCGACAGTGGGCAACCCACTTAAGTGTTTCACCATTAATTTGTAAAGTATAGTATACTTTTGCCTTGTTTGTGGAGAGAATATGACCGACTTCAACACTGTTCCTTCCAAGGAGTGCCATGAACCCAATACAATCTCAATGTGCCCGGAATTCCACACGAGAGGTACACAGCGTTATAGACGGGAAGATTAATGATACTACTGGAAATTTTGTAGTGGAAGGCAGAAACAGAGTAGAACATATGAGAGAGAGGAACAGGCAGATAGCACCACCTGCAGGATTACAGAGGGGGAGGGAGATACCCACAAGACTGGAATACAAATCATCAACAAGAACACAGGTACTACACCACACAACAACCACACTACTACCAAAATTGGACGAACCACCACCAAAACAACACACCCTGAACATGGTTGGAGAGGGGGTAGAACTACCAAAGCCCACCAGAAGTGACACGCAATATGGGAAATCATTCATATTTGCAAACATACAAGGTCTAAAATAAAGTTAAGTTCATAAATGGCCTTCTAATAGAATCGAACTCAATATTTACTGCATTTACAGAAACCCACACAAAAGACCACATGGATAGTGAAATCTGGATCCCAAATTATAATTTATATAGATGTGATGGAGTAATTAGGTCAAGTGGAGGAGTAGGTCTGTATATTAAAGAGGAACTGGCAAGCACAGAGCTCCTGAACTCGACCAATGAGGTGGTAGAGGTACTTGGAATCAAGGTAGAAAATATAAATCTAATTATTATTCTAATATACAAACCGCCAGATGCAACAGTTGAGGAATTCAATGAGCAAATCCACAAAATAGAAAATATCCTTGATAACCTAGCAAACCCAGTACCAGATATTATCTTTCTTGGAGGCTTCAATCAACCCAGTTACAATGGAGAATAATAAACATAACATTATAGCAGGAAATCAACCTGGAAATAACCAATCACAGGTCAGAGAACTACTGAGATTCTGTGACAAATTCTCACTCAGTCAGCAGATTACAGAACCAACTAGGAACGAGAACACTCTGGATCTGATATTCACGAACAATGAGGAGCTAATCAGAGACATTACTGTCTCAGACACTACGTACTCGGACCACATGCTCATTGAAGTGCAAACTAACATTAATAACGGTAGTAGGCCCAAGAGAAACAACAAGCGAGAAGGGATATTCAATAAATTCATTTTAATAATAAAAGGATAGACTGGGAGAAATTAAACAGGGAACTTACAATCATTCAATGGGAAATGTTCTAATTAATAAAAATCCTACACAAGGAATAGAAAAACTGACTTCTGAAGCATATGAAGTCTGTCTGAAACATGTTCCTTTGAGGAAAGCCAGAAAGAGATCCAATGTAGAAAGAGAACGCAGACGACATTACAAAAGGAGGAAGAAATTAAAGGAAATGCTTAAGCAGACGCAACTTTCCATACAAAGAAGAAATAATTTAAACAAGGAGATTGAAGAAATCGAACAGAGACGGAGGCATTCACATCAGACTGAAGAAAAGCAACTGAAACAGAAAGCAATTCAAGAAATAAAGAAAACCCAAAATATNCACACTTGAAACAATTGCCTCCTCCATCGAACATTTAAGATCTCACAAGCGACGTCTCAGTCCAGTCTTCTACTGGACGGACATCAGCAGAATGTAGGTCTTATAGAAGTAATATAGAGTCCACGTGCTGGTGAGTGCGCCCGTAGAGTCCACGTGCTGGTGAGTGCCCCCGTAGAGTCCACGTGCTGGTGAGTGCCCCCGTAGAGTGCACGTGCTGGGGTCTGAGTGGAGAACACTCAGCCAGTAAGAGTGACAACACGGTGCAGGAGGGGCCATTACCATACAATTAGCGTGCGGAGCATGAAGCGTGTAGAGGTGTAGGAGCCACACCTGGGCCACTCTGTGTATCCAGGATGTGTTATATACGTATTGGCCCGCCACACTACCCATCACTGCCTCTTCCGCATCAGCAAGATCGGGGAAACCCAGAGTCAATACGTACAGTACTTTGATATTCTATCACAACACCCCATAACTGACACGAATTTAAATAACAGAGAGAGAGAGAAAGTAAGAGATAAGGAGAAGAAGAGGGAGGAAGAGACAAAGAGAGAGAGAGACAGAGAGAGAGAGAGAGAGAGAGAGAGAGAGAGAGAGAGAGAGAGAGAGAGAGAAAGAGAGAGAGACAGATAGAGACAGACAGAGAGAAAGACAGAGAGAAAGCAGAGATTGAGCAAGCAAGGAAGCCATGAGACACAGTGCCCTAATAAGTCCCTAACATCTCGGAAACCTGGTGGTTGCAGAACATTATATGCAACACAAGTTGTCTTCCATCTTGAGTATGCAGAGCGCTCCCGGGGGCCCCGGTGCTCCCGGGGGCCCCGGTGTTCCTGGGGCCCCCGGTGCTCCTGGGGGCCCCGGTGCTCCTGGGGGCCCCGGTGCTCCTGGGCGCCCCGGTGTTCCTGGGGGCCCCGGTGTTCCTGGGGGCCCCGGTGTTCCTGGGGGCCCCGGTGCTCCCGGGGGCCCCGGTGCTCCTGGGGGCCCCGGTGCTCCTGGGCGCCCCGGTGCTCCTGGACGCCCCGGTGCTCCTGGACGCCCCGGTGCTCCTGGGCGCCCCGGTGCTCCTGGACGCCCCGGTGCTCCTGGGCGCTCCGGTGCTCCTGAGGGCCCCGGTGCTCCAGGGCGCCCCGGTGCTCCTGAGGGCCCCGGTGCTCCTGGGCGCCCCGGTGCTCCTGGGCGCCCGGTGCTCCAGGGCGCCCCGGTGCTCCTGGACGCCCCGGTGCTCCTGGACGCCCCGGTGCTCCAGGGCGCCCCGGTGCTCCAGGGCGCCCCGGTGCTCCTGAGGGCCCCGGTGCTCCTGGGCGCCCCGGTGCTCCTGGGCGCCCCGGTGCTCCTGGACGCCCCGGTGCTCCTGGACGCCCCGGTGCTCCTGGGCGCCCCGGTGCTCCTGGGGGCCCCGGTGCTCCTGGGGCCCCGGTGCTCCTGGGGGCCCCGGTGCTCCTGGGGGCCCGGTGCTCCTGGGGCCCCGGTGCTCCTTGGCGCCCCGGTGCTCCTGGGCGCCCCGGTGCTCCTGGGGGCCCCGGTGCTCCTGGGGGCCCCGGTGCTCCTTGGCGCCCCGGTGCTCCTGGGCGCCCGGTGCTCCTGGGGGCCCCGGTGCTCCTGGGGGCCCCGGTGCTCCTTGGCGCCCCGGTGCTCCAGGGCGCCCCGGTGCTCCAGGGCGCCCCGGTGCTCCTGGGGGCCCCGGTGCTCCTAGACGCCCCGGTGCTCCTGGGGGCCCCGGTGCTCCTGGACGCCCCGGTGCTCCTGGACGCCCCGTGCTCCTGGACGCCCCGGTGCTCCTGGACGCCCCGGTGCTCCTGGACGCCCCGGTGCTCCTGGACGCCCCGGTGCTCCTGGACGCCCCGGTGCTCCTGGACGCCCCGGTGCTCCTGGACGCCCCGGTGCTCCTGGGCGCCCCGGTGCTCCTGGGCGCCCCGGTGCTCCTGGACGCCCCGGTGCTCCAGGGCGCCCCGGTGCTCCTGGGCGCCCCGGTGCTCCAGGGCGCCCCGGTGCTCCTGGGGGCCCCGGTGCTCCTGGGCGCCCCGGTGCTCCTGGGCGCCCCGGTGCTCCTGGACGCCCCGGTGCTCCTGGGCGCCCCGGTGCTCCTGGACGCCCCGGTGCTCCTGGACGCCCCGGTGCTCCTGGGCGCCCCGGTGCTCCTGGACGCCCCGGTGCTCCTGGACGCCCCGGTGCTCCTGGACGCCCCGGTCCAGCAGGGTGGAGGTCCAGCAGGGCGGAGGTCCAGCAGGGCGGAGGTCCAGCAGGGCGGAGGTCCAGCAGGGCGGAGGTCCAGCAGGGCGGAGGTCCAGCAGGGCGGAGGTCCAGCAGGGCGGAGGTCCAGCAGGGTGGAGGTCCAGCAGGGTGGAGGTCCAGCAGGGTGGGGGTCCAGCAGGGTGGAGGTCCAGCAGGGCAGAGGTCCAGCAGGGTGGGGGTCCAGCAGGGTGGGGGTCCAGCAGGGTGGGGGTCCAGCAGGGTGGGGGTCCAGCAGGGTGGAGGTCCAGCAGGGTGGGGGTCCAGCAGGGTGGGGGTCCAGCAGGGGTGACTGAGGTGATCACGCCTCCAGTCACGACGCTGGCTGATCCTCCACTCTCACTCTTACTCTTCCTCTTGCACCTTGACAGCCCCACCCTATCGCCTCCCTCCCTTGACAGCCCCACCCTATCGCCTCCCTCCCTTGACAGCCCCACCCTAACTCCTCCATCCCTTGACAGCCCCACCCTGACACTACGAGGGAGCCTCGTCAGCAGTCATTCGTGGTTCTGGGTTAAGTTAGGTTAGGTTCGGTCAACTTAGTACAACAGTTTTGTGACGTTGTGAACGCTGGAGACTCCGGGCTGAATGTAGAGCGGTGCATCGTGGTGGATGATAGACCTCTCCTTCAGTACCATGAGTAGGGCAGCAGCTTGGCCAGTGGTCCCCGGGCCGGCGCCAGTCTTGGCCAGTGGTCCCCGGGCCGGTGCCAGGCTTGGCCAGTGGTCCCCGGGCCGGCGCCAATTTTGGCCAGTGGTCCCCGGGCCGGCGCCAGTCTTGGCCAGTGGTCCCCGGGCCGGCGCCAGTCTTGGCCAGTGGTCCCCGGGCCGGCGCCAGGCTTGGCCAGTGGTCCCCGGGCCGGCGCCAGGCTTGGCCAGTGGTCCCCGGGCCGGTGCCAGGCTTGGCCAGTGGTCCCCGGGCCGGCGCCAATTTTGGCCAGTGGTCCCCGGGCCGGCGCCAGTCTTGGCCAGTGGTCCCCGGGCCGGCGCCAGTCTTGGCCAGTGGTCCCCGGGCCGGCGCCAGTCTTGGCCAGTGGTCCCCGGGCCGGCGCCAGTCTTGGCCAGTGGTCCCCGGGCCGGCGCCAGTCTTGGCCAGTGGTCCCCGGGCCGGCGCCAGTCTTGGCCAGTGGTCCCCGGGCCGGCGCCAGTCTTGGCCAGTGGTCCCCGGGCCGGCGCCAGTCTAGGCCAGTGGTCCCCGGGCCGGCGCCAGTCTTGGCCAGTGGTCCCCGGGCCGGCGCCAGTCTTGGCCAGTGGTCCCCGGGCCGGCGCCAGTCTTGGCCAGTGGTCCCCGGGCCGGCGCCAGTCTTGGCCAGTGGTCCCCGGGCCGGCGCCAGTCTTGGCCAGTGGTCCCCGGGCCGGCGCCAGTCTTGGCCAGTGGTCCCCGGGCCGGCGCCAGTCTTGGCCAGTGGTCCCCGGGCCGGCGCCAGTCTTGGCCAGTGGCCCCCGGGCCGGCGCCAGTCTTGGCCAGTGGTCCCCGGGCCGGCGCCAGTCTTGGCCAGTGGTCCCCGGGCCGGCGCCAGTCTTGGCCAGTGGTCCCCGGGCCGGCGCCAGTCTTGGCCAGTGGTCCCCGGGCCGGCGCCAGTCTTGGCCAGTGGTCCCCGGGCCGGCGCCAGTCTTGGCCAGTGGTCCCCGGGCCGGCGCCAGGCTTGGCCAGTGGTCCCCGGGCCGGCGCCAGGCTTGGCCAGTGGTCCCCGGGCCGGCGCCAGTCTTGGCCAGTGGTCCCCGGGCCGGCGCCAGTCTTGGCCAGTGGTCCCCGGGCCGGCGCCAGGCTTGGCCAGTGGTCCCCGGGCCGGCGCCAGGCTTGGCCAGTGGTCCCCGGGCCGGCGCCAGTCTTGGCCAGGTGATCTCGGGGTTAAATGCTACAGAAGTCTTATCTACCGGAAACCTCGAGCGGCCTTGCTCATCCTTGGAAAATTATCTGGTTCTTGTCCCATGACAGCTGGCAGCAGTCAACAACATAACCTGGCTCCTGACGCATGACAGCTGGCAGCTGTCAACAACATAACCTGGCTCCTGACGCATGACAGCTGGCAGCAGTCAACAACATAACCTGGCTCCTGACGCATGACAGCTGGCAGCAGTCAACAACATAACCTGGCTCCTGACGCATGACAGCTGGCAGCAGTCAACAACATAACCTGGCTCCTGACGCATGACAGCTGGCAGCTGTCAACAACATAACCTGGCTCCTGACGCATGACAGCTGGCAGCTGTCAACAACATAACCTGGCTCCTGATGCATGACAGCTGGCAGCAGTCAACAACATAACCTGGCTCTTGACGCATGACAGCTGGCAGTAAGCCCAGGTGGTCAAGGCTGCAACACTTGGCATGTACTCACCTAGTTGTGCTTGCGGGGGTTGAGCTCTGGCTCTTTGGTCCCGCTTCTCAACTGTCAATCAACAGGAATGTACAGACTCCTGAGCCTATTGGGCTCTATCATATCTACATTTGAAACTGTGTATGGAGTCAGCCTCCACCACATCACTTCCTAATGCATTCCATTTACTAACTACTCTGACACTGAAAAAGTTCCTTCTAACGTCCCTGTCGCTCATCTAGGTACTCAGTTTCCACCTGTGTCCCCTTGTTCGTGTTCAAACCGTGCTAAAGAGTTTGTCTTTGTCCACCTTGTCAATTCCCTGAGAATTTTGTAGGTGGTTATCATGTCTCCCCTTACTCTTCTGTCTTCCAGTGACGTGACTTTCAGCTCCTTTAGCCTTTGCTCGTAGCTCATACCTCTCAGTTCCAGAACGAGTCTCGTGGCATACCGCTGAATCTTCTCTAAGTTTGTCTTGTGTTTAACTAAGTATGGACTCCAGGCTGGAGCTGCATATTCCAGGATTGGTCTGACATAAGTGGTATACAGGGTCCTGAACGATTCCTTTCACAAGTTTCTAAAGGCAGTTCTTGTGTTGGCCAGTTGGCTTTTGATGTGGGCCTCTGGGGACAGGTTGTGTGTGGTAACAACCCCCAGATGTTTCTCTCTAATTGACGCTTGTAGGAGTTCACCTCCCAGATGGTACCTTATGTTCTCCCTTCTGCTCCCTTCGCCAAATTTCATTGCTTTGAACTTTCCTGGGTTGAACTTTAGTAGCTATATTCTAGACCATTCCTCCAGCCTTTCCAGGTCGTCCTGTAGTCTCTGTCTATCATCATCTGTCTTGATTCTTCTCATAGTTTTTGCATCATCAGCAAACATTGAGAGGAATGAGTCTGTAACCACTGGAAGATCGTTTACATATATTAGAAACAGGATGGGTCCAAGTACAGAGCCCTGTGGGACTCCGCTGGTGACACCTCGCCACTCTGATGTCCCCCCCCCTCACATTTACTTTATTTCCTGCTGCTTAGATACTCCCTTATCCACTGGAGCACCTTACCTTTTACTCCTGCCTGTTGCTCCATCTTTTGTAACAGCCTTTTATAGGGTACTATGTCAAAAGCTTTCTGACAGTCCAAGAAAATGCAGTCGGCCCACCCTTCTCTTTCTTACCTAATTTTTGTTGCTTGGTCATAGAACTATTAACCCTGTGAGGCACGATTTACCATCTCTGAACTCATGCTGGTGGTGTGTAACAAAGCTATTTCCCTCCAGATGCTCTACGAGCCTTTTCCTCACGATCTTCTCCATCACCTTGCATGGTATACAAGTTAGGGAAACTGGCCTGTAGTTCAGTGCCTCTTGCCTCTCACCCTTTTTGTATATTGGGACTACATTAGCCGTCTTCCAACTTTCTGGTAGGTCTCCTGTTTCCAGTGACCTGTTATGCACTATAGAGAGTGGCACACTTAGTGCTTCTGAACCTTCTTTTAGTATCAATGGTGAGATTCTGTCAGGCCCAACAGCCTTTGTCACATTCAGCTCCATCAGATTCTTTTTGACCTTATCACTGGTGAGGTCAAAAGCCTCCAAGGTTGTTTGGTTTGCCTCCTCCTCATTTAGCGCAGGGGCTTCTCCTTGCTCTTTTGTGAAGACCTGGAATTTCTTGTTGAGTTCTTCACACACCTCCTTGTCATTCTCTGTGTATCTATTCTCCCCTTATCTCAGTTTCATCACTTGTTCCTTCACTGCTGTTTTCCTCCTGATATGGCTGTGGAGCAGCTTTGGTTGGGTCTTAGTTTTACTCACGATGTCATTTTCATACTGTCTCTGTGCTTCTCTCCTCACTCTGAGGTACTCATTTCTTGCCCTCTGGTATCTCTCCCTGCTCTCTGGCGTTCTGTTACTCCTGTAGTTTCACCATGTTCTCCATGTGCTGGTCATAGCGTTCACTGCTAGCAGCCAGACGCAGTATGGTACTCCCACAGTGAACACTGCAGTGTGGAGGCCACCAATCCTCCCAGGCTGTACCCGCCTGCTGGTCCTGTCTGCTAGTGAGTGTTCAGGGGAGGATTGCCCAGTTTTCTCGACACAAAAATCACCTCTCCTCTCGCCACACCCACAGGGGGATACATGTGCCTTTGTCCTTTTGTAAACACTCCCCATCTGTGTCCCAGGATGCTAAGGTGGACCTTGGCGTACTGTGTCCATCACATTCCACGTAACGAATTAAATATAGAGAGTTAACATATATATATATATATATATATATATATATATATATATATATATATATATATGTGTGTACTCACCTAATTGTACTCACCTAGTTGTGCTTGCGGGGGTTGAGCTCTGGCTCTTTGGTCCCGCCTATCAACCGTCACTCAACAGGTGTACAGTTTCCTGAGCCTATTGGGCTCTATCATATCTACACTTGAAACTGTGTATGGAGTCAGCCTCCACCACATCGCTTCCTAATGCATTCCATTTGTCAACTACTCTGACACTAAAAAAGTTCTTTCTAATATCTCTGTGGCTCATTTGGGCACTCAGTTTCCACCTGTGTCCCCTAAACACCAAACACACACACACACACCTGTGTGTGTGTGTGTGTGTGTGTGTGTGTGTGTGTGTGTATATATAACGAAAATAAACACGTGATTAACAATGTGACAGTGTCAGACCACGGAGGAAAATTGAAACAGGAATTTCCTTAAGTACTTTCGTATATTAATACATCTTCAGAAGGAGATGTATGACTCCTTCTGAAGATGTATAATATACGAAAGTACTTAAGGAAATTCCTGTTTCAATTTTCCTCCGTGGTCTGACACTGTCATATTATATATATATATATATATATATATATATATATATATATATATATATATATATATATATATATATATATATATAATAAGAGGAGTGAGTGACAAGGTTCAGTTGGGAATTCCCGTGAGTGTGGTAACTCACCTGGAGACCAGACGCTCACATTATCTCCGAGGTGTGATAAAGCCCTTTCCGGGAACCCGGCAGACATATAACTCTGTGGTACTGGTGGCTTGGGGGTACCTTCACCAGGCTGGTGGCTTGGGGGTACCTTCACCAGGCTGGTGGCTTGGGGGTACCTTCACCAGGCTGGTGGCTTGGGGGTACCTTCACCAGGCTGGTGGCTTGGGGGTACCTTCACCAGGCTGGTGGCTTGGGGGTACCTTCACCAGGCTGGTGGCTTGGGGTACCTTCACCAGGCTGGTGGCTTGGGGGTACCTTCACCAGGCTGGTGGCTTGGGGGTACCTTCACCAGGCTGGTGGCACCTTCACCAGGCTGGTGGAGAGATGCACACCTGCACTATGGTCCTGGTGCACACACTCCACCACTTGAAGCTGTGTATGGTGTCTGCCTCCACTACTTGAAGCTGTGTATGGAGTCTGCCTCCACTACTTGAAGCTGTGTATGGAGTCTGCCTCCACTACTTGAAGCTGTGTATGGAGTCTGCCTCCACTACTTGAAGCTGTGTATGGAGTCTGCCTCCACTACTTGAAGCTGTGTATGGAGTCTGCCTCCACCTCTTGAAGCTGTGTATGGAGTCTGCCTCCACTACTTGAAGCTGTGTATGGTGTCTGCCTCCACCACTTGAAGCTGTGTATGGAGTCTGCCTCCACCACTTGAAGCTGTGTATGGAGTCTGCCTCCACCACTTGAAGCTGTGTATGGAGTCTGCCTCCACCACTTCACTGTTTAGTGTGTTTTATCTGCTCACAACTCTGATATTGACAGATTGCTTCTAATGTCTCTGTGGCTCTGGGTACTCAGTTTCCTCTTTACTTGTATGTTAAATATTCTCTCCTTGTCTGTCCTGTCTATTGTTGCTTCCAGTGACGTCTGTCCTGTCTATTCTTGCTTCCAGTGACGTCTGCCCTGTCTATTCTGCTTCCAGTGACGTCTGTCCTGTCTATTGTTGCTTCCAGTGACGTCTGTCCTGTCTATTCTTGCTTCCAGTGACGTCTGTCCTGTCTATTCTTGCTTCCAGTGACGTCTGCCCTGTCTATTCTTGCTTCCAGTGACGTCTGTCCTGTCTATTCTTGCTTCCAGTGACGTCTGCCCTGTCTATTCTTGCTTCCAGTGACGTCTGCCCTGTCTATTCTTGCTTCCAGTGACGTCTGCCCTGTCTATTCTTGCTTCCAGTGACGTCTGCCCTGTCTATTCTTGCTTCCAGTGACGTCTGCCCTGTCTACTCTTGCTTCCAGTGACGTCTGCCCTGTCTATTCTTGCTTCCAGTGACGTCTGCCCTGTCTATTGTTGCTTCCAGTGACGTCTGCCCTGTCTATTCTTGCTTCCAGTGACGTCTGCCCTGTCTATTCTTGCTTCCAGTGACGTCTGTCCTGTCTATTCTTGCTTCCAGTGACGTCTGTCCTGTCTATTCTTGCTTCCAGTGACGTCTGTCCTGTCTATTCTTCTTCCAGTGACGTCTGCCTTATCTATTCTTTAGTCTTTAGTCTTTAATTCCTTTAGTCTTTCCTTGTAACTCATACCTCTGCGCTCTGGGACCAGTTGATGGCATACGTCTGAACTTTCTGTACCTTCGTCGGTGTTCGAAGAGATGTGGACTGCACGCTGGTGCTGCCTATTCCAAAATACATCTGATATGTATGGTCTACAAATTCCTNGGAAGGTGGTGCAGGGTAGGGAAGGTGGTGCAGGGTAGGGAAGGTGGTGCAGGGTAGGGAAGGTGGTGAAGGGTAGGGAAGGTGGTGAGTGGTAGGGAAGGTGGTGTAGGGTAGGGAAGGTGGTGTAGGGTAGGGAAGGTGGTGTAGGGTAGGGAAGGTGGTGAGTGGTAGGGAAGGTGGTGAGTGGTAGGGAAGGTGGTGCAGGGTAGGAAGGTGGTGCAGGGTAGGGAAGGTGGTGCAGGGTAGGGAAGGTGGTGAAGGGTAGGGAAGGTGGTGCAGGGTAGGGAAGGTGGTGAAGGGTAGGGAAGGTGGTGAAGGGTAGGGAAGGTGGTGTAGGGTAGGGAAGGTGGTGAGTGGTAGGGAAGGTGGTGTAGGGTAGGGAAGGTGGCGAGTGGTAGGGAAGGTGGTGAGTGGTAGGGAAGGTGGTGAAGGGTAGGGAAGGTGGCGAGTGGTAGGGAAGGTGGTGAAGGGTAGGGAAGGTGGTGCAGGGTAGGGAAGGTGGTGAGTGGTAGGGAAGGTGGTGCAGGGTAGGGAAGGTGGTGCAGGGTAGGGAAGGTGGTGCAGGGTAGGGAAGGTGGTGCAGGGTAGGGAAGGTGGTGAAGGGTAGGGAAGGTGGTGCAGGGTAGGGAAGGTGGTGAAGGGTAGGGAAGGTGGTGAAGGGTAGGGAAGGTGGTGAAGGGTAGGGAAGGTGGTGCAGGGTAGGGAAGGTGGTGAGGGTAGGGAAGGTGGTGAAGGGTAGGGAAGGTGGTGAAGGGTAGGGAAGGTGGTGAGGGTAGGGAAGGTGGTGAAGGGTAGGGAAGGTGGTGAAGGGTAGGGAAGGTGGTGCAGGGTAGGGAAGGTGGTGCAGGGTAGGGAAGGTGGTGAAGGGTAGGGAAGGTGGTGAAGGTAGGGAAGGTGGTGAAGGGTAGGGAAGGTGGTGAGTGGTAGGGAAGGTGGTGAAGGGTAGGGAAGGTGGTGAAGGGTAGGGAAGGTGGTGAGTGGTAGGGAAGGTGGTGAGTGGTAGGGAAGGTGGTGAGTGGTAGGGAAGGTGGTGAAGGGTAGGGAAGGTGGTGAAGGGTAGGGAAGGTGGTGATTGGTAGGGAAGGTGGTGAAGGGTAGGGAAGGTGGTGAAGGGTAGGGAAGGTGGTGAAGGGTAGGGAAGGTGGTGAGTTTTAGGGAAGGTGGTGTAGGGTAGGGAAGGTGGTGAAGGGTAGGGAAGGTGGTGAGTGGTAGGGAAGGTGGTGAAGGGTAGGGAAGGTGGTGAGGGTAGGGAAGGTGGTGAGTGGTAGGAAAGGTGGTGAAGGGTAGGGAAGGTGGTGAGTGGTAGGGAAGGTGGTGAGGGTAGGGAAGGTGGTGAGTGGTAGGGAAGGTGGTGAAGGGTAGGGAAGGTGGTGAAGGGTAGGGAAGGTGGTGAAGGGTAGGGAAGGTGGTGAAGGGTAGGGAAGGTGGTGAAGGGTAGGGAAGGTGGTGAAGGGTAGGGAAGGTGGTGAGTGGTAGGGAAGGTGGTGAAGGGTAGGGAAGGTGGTGAGTGGTAGGGAAGGTGGTGAGTGGTAGGGAAGGTGGTGTAGGGTAGGGAAGGTGGTGAAGGGTAGGGAAGGTGGTGAAGGGTAGGGAAGGTGGTGAGGGTAGGGAAGGTGGTGAAGGGTAGGGAAGGTGGTGCAGGGTAGGGAAGGTGGTGAAGGGTAGGGAAGGTGGTGAAGGGTAGGGAAGGTGGTGAAGGGTAGGGAAGGTGGTGAAGGGTAGGGAAGGTGGTGAAGGGTAGGGAAGGTGGTGAGGGTAGGGAAGGTGGTGAAGGGTAGGGAAGGTGGTGAAGGGTAGGGAAGGTGGTGAATGGTAGGGAAGGTGGTGTAGGGTAGGGAAGGTGGTGAAGGGTAGGGAAGGTGGTGAAGGGTAGGGAAGGTGGTGAAGGGTAGGGAAGGTGGTGAAGGGTAGGGAAGGTGGTGCAGGGTAGGGAAGGTGGTGAAGGGTAGGGAAGGTGGTGAAGGGTAGGGAAGGTGGTGAAGGGTAGGGAAGGTGGTGAAGGGTAGGGAAGGTGGTGAAGGGTAGGGAAGGTGGTGCAGGGTAGGGAAGGTGGTGAAGGGTAGGGAAGGTGGTGCAGGGTAGGGAAGGTGGTGAAGGGTAGGGAAGGTGGTGAGTGGTAGGGAAGGTGGTGCAGGGTAGGGAAGGTGGTGCAGGGTAGGGAAGGTGGTGAGGGTAGGGAAGGTGGTGCAGGGTAGGGAAGGTGGTGAAGGGTAGGGAAGGTGGTGAAGGGTAGGGAAGGTGGTGAAGGGTAGGGAAGGTGGTGAAGGGTAGGGAAGGTGGTGAGTGGTAGGGAAGGTGGTGAAGGGTAGGGAAGGTGGTGAAGGGTAGGGAAGGTGGTGAGTGGTAGGGAAGGTGGTGCAGGGTAGGGAAGATGGTGAAGGGTAGGGAAGGTGGTGAGGGTAGGGAAGGTGGTGAAGGGTAGGGAAGGTGGTGAAGGGTAGGGAAGGTGGTGAAGGGTAGGGAAGGTGGTGAAGGGTAGGGAAGGTGGTGAAGGGTAGGGAAGGTGGTGAAGGGTAGGGAAGGTGGTGAAGGGTAGGGAAGGTGGTGAAGGGTAGGGAAGGTGGTGAAGGGTAGGGAAGGTGGTGAAGGGTAGGGAAGGTGGTGAAGGGTAGGGAAGGTGGTGAGTGGTAGGGAAGGTGGTGAAGGGTAGGGAAGGTGGTGAAGGGTAGGGAAGGTGGTGAAGGGTAGGGAAGGTGGTGCAGGGTAGGGAAGGTGGTGCAGGGTAGGGAAGGTGGTGAAGGGTAGGAAGGTGGTGCAGGGTAGGGAAGGTGGTGCAGGGTAGGGAAGGTGGTGAAGGGTAGGGAAGGTGGTGAAGGGTAGGGAAGGTGGTGAAGGGTAGGGAAGGTGGTGTAGGGTAGGGAAGGTGGTGTAGGGTAGGGAAGGTGGTGCAGGGTAGGGAAGGTGGTGATTCGTAGGGAAGGTGGTGCAGGGTAGGGAAGGTGGTGAAGGGTAGGGAAGGTGGTGAAGGGTAGGGAAGGTGGTGAGTGGTAGGGAAGGTGGTGAGTGGTAGGGAAGGTGGTGCAGGGTAGGGAAGGTGGTGCAGGGTAGGGAAGGTGGTGAAGGGTAGGGAAGGTGGTGCAGGGTAGGGAAGGTGGTGAGTGGTAGGGAAGGTGGTGAAGGGTAGGGAAGGTGGTGTAGGGTAGGGAAGGTGGTGCAGGGTAGGGAAGGTGGTGAGTGGTAGGAAGGTGGTGAGTGGTAGGGAAGGTGGTGCAGGGTAGGGAAGGTGGTGAAGGGTAGGGAAGGTGGTGAGTGGAAAGGAAGGTGGTGCAGGGTAGGGAAGGTGGTGAAGGGTAGGGAAGGTGGTGAGTGGAAGGGAAGGTGGTGCAGGGTAGGGAAGGTGGTGAGTGGTAGGGAAGGTGGTGAGTGGTAGGGAAGGTGGTGAGTGGTAGGGGAGGTGGTGAGTGGTAGGGAAGGTGGTGCAGGGTAGGGAAGGTGGTGCAGGGTAGGGAAGGTGGTGCAGGGTAGGGAAGGTGGTGCAGGGTAGGGAAGGTGGTGAAGGGTAGGGAAGGTGGTGCAGGGTAGGGAAGGTGGTGCAGGGTAGGGAAGGTGGTGCAGGGTAGGGAAGGTGGTGAAGGGTAGGGAAGGTGGTGCAGGGTAGGGAAGGTGGTGAAGGGTAAGGAAGGTGGTGAGTGGTAGGGAAGGTGGTGAAGGGTAGCGAAGGTGGTGAAGGGTAGGGAAGGTGGTGCAGGGTAGGGAAGGTGGTGCAGGGTAGGGAAGGTGGTGCAGGGTAGGGAAGGTGGTGCAGGGTAGGGAAGGTGGTGCAGGGTAGGGAAGGTGGTGCAGGGTAGGGAAGGTGGTGAAGGGTAGGGAAGGAGGTGCAGGGTAGGAAAGGTGGTGAAGGGTAGGGAAGGTGGTGCAGGGTAGGGAAGGTGGTGCAGAGTAGGGAAGGTGGTGAAGGGTAGGGAAGGTGGTGAAGGGTAGGGAAGGTGGTGCAGGGTAGGGAAGGTGGTGAAGGGTAGGGAAGGTGGTGCAGGGTAGGGAAGGTGGTGCAGAGTAGGGAAGGTGGTGAAGGGTAGGGAAGGTGGTGAAGGGTAGGGAAGGTGGTGAAGGGTAGGGAAGGTGGTGAAGGGTAGGGAAGGTGGTGAAGGGTAGGGAAGGTGGTGAAGGGTAGGGAAGGTGGTGAAGGGTAGGGAAGGTGGTGAAGGGTAGGGAAAGTGGTGAGTGGTAGGGAAGGTGGTGTCACTCACAAGATGGGCATGGGGACCACTGTCACTAACAAGGTGGGCATGGGGACCACTGTCACTCACAAGGTGGGCATGGGGACCACTGTCACTCACAAGGTGGGCATGGGGACCACTGTCACTCACAAGGTGGGCATGGGGACCACTGTCACTCACAAGGTGGGCATGGGGGACACTGTCGCTCACAAGATGGGCATGGGGGACACTGTCACTCACAAGATGGGCATGGGGGGACACTGTCACTCACAAGATGGGCATGGGGGGACACTGTCACTCACAAGATGGGCATGGGGGACACTGTCACTCACGAGATGGGCATGGGGACCACTGTCACTTACAAGGTGGGCATGGGGACCACTGTCACTCACAAGGTGGGCATGGGGGACCACTGTCACTCACAAGGTGGGCATGGGGGACACTGTCACTCACAAGATGGGCATGGGGACCACTGTCACTCACAAGGTGGGCATGGGGGACACTATCACTCACAAGATGGGCATGGGGACACTGTCACTCACAAGATGGGCATAGGGGACACTGTCACTCACAAGGTGGGCATGGGGGCACTGTCACTCACAAGGTGGGCATGGGGGGCACTGTCACTCACAAGGTGGGCATGGGGGACACTGTCACTCACAAGGTGGGCATAGGGGACACTGTCACTCACAAGGTGGGCATGGGGGGCACTGTCACTCACAAGGTGGGCATGGGGACCACTGTCACTCACAAGGTGGGCATGGGGGGCACTGTCACTCGCAAGATGGGCATGGGGGCACTGTCACTCACAAGATGGGCATGGGGGACACTGTCACTCACAAGGTCGGCATGGGGACCACTGTCACTCACAAGGTGGGCATGGGGGCACTGCCACTCACAAGGGGGCATGGGAGCCACTGTCACTCACAAGATGGGCATGGGGGACACTGTCACTCACAAGATGGGCATGGGGGACACTGTCACTCACAAGATGGGCATAGGGGACACTGTCACTCACAAGGTGGGCATGGGGGACACTGTCACTCACAAGATGGGCATGGGGGACACTGTCACTCACAAGATGGGCATGGGAGCCACTGTCACTCACAAGATGGGCATGGGGGACACTGTCACTCACAAGATGGGCATGGGGGACACTGTCACTCACAAGGTGGGCATGGGGGACACTGTCACTCACAAGATGGGCATGGGGGGCACTGTCACTCACAAGGTGGGCATGGAGGACACTGTCACTCACAAGATGGGCATAGGGGACACTGTCACTCACAGGGTGGGCATGGGGGGCACTGTCACTCACAAGATGGGCATGGGGGACACTGTCACTCACAAGATGGGCATAGGGGACACTGTCACTCACAAGGTGGGCATGGGGGACACTGTCACTCACAAGATGGGCATGGGGGACACTGTCACTCACAAGATGGGCATGGGAGCCACTGTTACTCACAAGATGGGCATGGGGGACACTGTCACTCACAAGATGGGCATGGGGGACACTGTCACTCACAAGGTGGGCATGGGGGGCACTGTCACTCACAAGATGGGCATGGGGGACACTGTCACTCACAAGGTGGGCATGGGGGACACTGTCACTCACAAGATGGGCATAGGGGACACTGTCACTCACAAGGTGGGCATGGGGGGCACTGTCACTCACAAGATGGGCATGGGGGACACTGCCACTCACAAGGTGGGCATGGGGGACACTGTCACTCACAAGATGGGCATGGGGGACACTGTCACTCACAAGATGGGCATAGGGGACACTGTCACTCACAAGATGGGCATGGGGGGCACTGCCACTCACAAGATGGGCATGGGGGGGCCACTGCCACTCACAAGATGGGCATGGGGGGGCCACTGCCACTCACAAGATGGGCATGGGGGGGCACTGCCACTCACAAGAACACAACAGCAGGGAATCACTATGAACGGAGTGGTCTGGTCTGGTCGGTGGAGATCCGCACAATTGTATCAGAACCAGTAATGCTTGTCATCGTCCAGGGCGCCGGTACCTGGCCCTCTCCTCTTCCCCATCCTCCTCCTGCCTAACTCTGCCTTTCAACCTGCCCGCCGTGTGGGTCTCACTCCCCTACCACCAACCGGTTCTTGAGTGGATGCAACCAGTTACTGCCCCCTCACCAGACTGGTGATTCCCGGACTGAACCAGTTCACGCACATTCTCTGAGAGTTCTGAATCAATGTCGACTTTCACAAGGAAACAAATAACTTGAGAAATACACCTGAAAGCGTTGTTTCCGCTCCCTTAGACTTAACTTCGAGTAACGTAAGGTCTCAGATTTTTCATTCTAGCAGTCGTCAACTTGATCATCATTCACCGGCAGATTATGCCGACATGCTGCTTCAACAATATGCAATAGGGCCTGATGATAACTATGACATAACTCCTTTGAAATTTGAAATAAAAAATTCACCCAAGAAAGATAAGGCTACCTCTCCTGGAGAGGATGGCATCACATACAACACCATGAGAGTACTTGCTAAGCTGCCAAACAACCCTTTGCAAGAATTGTTTAATCAAAGTCTAAGGCAGGGTGTCTTACCTGACCGCTGGACACAGGGACCCATATGTACGCATACCAAAGCCTAATTCACAAACACTCAGACCTTCTCTCTGACATCGTGTATGTGTAAAGTTCTTAAGAGGATTATACTCGACAGATTAATGTTTAAATTAGTCCTTACCTTGCCCTAACCTATATGGTTTCCTTCTTAGAAGAAGCACACAAACTTGCTTTGCTAAATATTTTATTAGAGTGGGACCAAGCTCTCAGGCGCTATTTATTGACCTCCGAACTGCTTTTGATACAGCAAACAGAGAAATTATCTTAGAACAACTAGCCTCTTTTGGAATTAAGAGAAGACTGTTGACATGGCTCAGGGGTTACCTGAGTAACAGAGTAACAGTACCTGACATCAGTCCCTTTTCATGGGGGTCAAAAGTAAACATTGTGCACCCTTTGAGTTGGGTACTCCCCAGGGTGGAGTGCTCAGCCCGACACTGTTCAATGTTCTGATGCACAAATTAACAATTGATATTCCTACACTACCTGACAAAGCCGTCATCTGTTCTGCCAATGACATATGCATTGTTAGAAATACCCAAACTTGATTACAAGATCTACTTGATTCACTCGCCGCTAAGGGCATTGAATTTGGTCTTGTTATCTCTATAACTAAATCCAGAGTTCTCCATCCCCAAGAGAACACTCATGTCCCTCTAAC
>WNGS01009633.1:0-11505 GCA_020271785.1 Procambarus virginalis
AAACACTTCGATGATGTTAGTGCCTTGATTGAAACTATTGACAACAAATTCTCTTTTATATACTTACTGAAACGTGGTTGAAAGAGGATACCAATCAACTCTTTAACATGCCTAACTACTCGGCAATTCAAATGTCGTCAAACTCAGAGAGGTGGTGGTACAGTACTGCTCTCTTTACTACCACCAAGACTAACATGCTTAAAAGTAATTAGAACTAGAGACTGCTGTGGGGAGTATATCTTCGCCAGTTTTAGAGTCAAGGGTGCCGAGTCTATCCTACCTGTGGGTGCAGTCTATAGAATTCCTAACACTGATGTGTCCGAATTCAATTCAAACCTTAGTAATCTAATACTCGATAACAGACTGAACAAAAACCATCCAATTATCGCAGGGGACTTTAATATTGACCTCTGCGAGCCTGAACACCCTACTGCTGTTAGCTTCCTCAACTGTATGAATTCCTGCTTCCTCATACCCTTAACCCTTTAACTGCGTTGCCTCCAAATATGACACCCCCGTGGTGCGCAGGAAATAAATTCTCTGGAAAAAATTCTTTTTTCTTTTTAAAGTGTCAAAAACCCTTCCCTCAGTATGGGTATGTAAAAAAAAAGTCGTAATTGTACTTACTTTGGCTGCTATGGGGTCCGTAAGTTGGGGCGTGACGTCATGATTCCCCGTGCGCCCGTGCTGTAAGCTCCCGGGGCGGGGCGCACGAGTTGCCGCGAATATATTTTTGGTCATTTTTTGCGCACCTTTCTAAATACATTTTCATTGTTTTTACATGGCAATCCAATGTATAATGAACACGTACACTCTATTATCGCAGTACAACATCCGTACTGTCCATAGACACTGTGTTACGTGCATCGCAAACAACATCACTTATCCTGCACAATTTCCAATGTATCATGCCTAATATATTTATATTTACACTTTATATACACACTGTACAGTATCACACACTATATACACACATCATAAACACACTCAGTACTCCGCGAGTGTGTGATATGCTGCGAAACAGCCAACGGGGCAGAGTGGCACCTTGGACTCCACGCACCAGGTGCTGATGCATCTTCGTTTTTGTTCTCTGCGGGTAGTGTTCCTGCATACTATACAAGCACGTTTACCCTTCTCCCTTGATGCTGTGCCTGGCATATACTCGAGCATATGTACTCTGAAGTTTTCATTACCCGTCAATCTGTCTGGAGCTGCATGTGGCATTGTTGCTTGCACTCCACGCGGTACAACAGAACCCTCCCTGCCATACTTTACTAGCAGCTGTGACACAACACCAGCACTGAATGTACGTATAGACGGTCTCCTGCCTGATTTTACTAGGTACATATTGTAGCAGTTGAGCACTACAACATCCATGAGGTGGAAGAAGAACTTTTTCGTCCACTTCACAGACTTGCGCACACACTCCACTCCACCAAGCATCATGTCACACTTATCATGGAACACAGCATGGAACCACAGCATCTCCATAACCCCGGACAACATGGTTTCAGAACAGGGCGCTCTTGCCTGTCGCAGTTGCTGGACCACTATGATATGGCATTAGATGCTATGGAAGACAAACAAAACGCTGATGTAATTTACACAGATTTCGCAAAAGCTTTTGATAAATGTGACCATGGTGTTATTGCCCATAAAATGCGCTCAAAAGGAATTACCGGAAAAGTAGGCAGATGGATCTACAATTTCCTGACCAACAGAACCCAATGTGTAATAGTCAACAAAATAAAATCCAACCCGTCAACCGTTAAGAGCTCAGTCCCCCAGGGTACTGTGCTTGCTCCAGTACTTTTTCTCATCCTCATATCGGACATAGACAAGAGCACAACCTATAGCACTGTATCATCCTTTGCAGATGACACTAGGATCTTCATGAGAGTAGGCAACATAGAGGACACGGCGAACCTCCAGTCAGATGTAGATCAGGTCTTTCTATGGGCTACAGAAAATAATATGGTGTTTAACGAAGACAAGTTCCAGCTCATGCGCTATGGAAAAAATGAAAATATAAAAACGGAAACCACGTACAAAACTCAGGCAAATCATAACATAGAACGAAAAGGCAATGTAAAGGATCTGGGTGTACTCATGTCGGAAGACCTTACCTTTAAAGAACACAATAAAGTAGCCGTCACAACTGCAAGAAAAATGACAGGTTGGATAACAAGAACTTTTCACACTAGAGATGCTATACCGATGATGACACTTTTCAAAACGCTTGTGCTCTCTAGAGTGGAGTACTGCTGCACAATGACAGCCCCTTTCACTGCTGGTGAAATTGCTGACCTGGAGAGCGTGCAGAGGTCCTTTACTGCTAGAATCCACTCGGTAAAACATCTAAACTATTGGGACCGACTTAAGAGCCTAAATCTGTATTCCCTTGAGCGCAGGCGGGAGAGATACATAATAATTTACACGTGGAAAATATTAGAGGGGCTGGTCCCAAACCTGCACACAGAAATAACATCACATGAGACCAGAAGACATGGCAGGATGTGCAGAATACCCCCGTTGAAAAGCAGAGGTGCAACTGGTACTCTGAGAGAGAACTCTATCAACATCAGAGGCCCGAGACTGTTCAACACGCTTCCACTACACATAAGGGACATAACGGGCAAACCCCTCACAGTGTTCAAGAGAGAACTGGATAAGCACCTCCAAAGGATACCTGATCAACCAGGCTGTGACTCATACGTCAGGCTGCGAGCAGCCGCGTCCAACAGCCTGGTTGATCAGTCCCGCAACCAGGAGGCCTGGTCGATGACCGGGCCACGGGGACGATAAGCCCCGGAAGCACCTCAAGGTATCCTCAAGGTATCGACGAGGCGCATGTTCACGTTATAGTCTATGACACAGTCAGGCTTATACACGGTGTTGCGTGTGTGAAAGTGGACTTTCCCACTGTCCACCATGGCACCGGTGTGAATCGTAGTCAGCATATTCACCTCGCGTCTGTCCTTCCACCGCACTGACAGCGTTTTGTCACACTTGCGCAGCTGGCACTCACCCACGGCTATAGCTATACCGAACACTGGCATTTCTTTCCTGTGGCCCTTCACAGTGCCACATACACCGGTGTTGTGGGCAAGGAGGTATCTGGTCAGCAAGGGGCTGGTGTAATAGTTGTCGGTGAACAGTACATGCCCCTTGTTCAGCAACGGTTCCATCAGGGTTTTCACGACACTGCCTGAGAACCCGTGTTGATCTTGAGCTGGTATGTCGACGTCTGTACCAGAATATAATATCATGTCCAAGACGATTCCAGTCTCACAGTCGCACAGCACAAAAAACTTCAGTCCAAAACGGTGCCGCTTTGATGGGATGTACTGCTTGAAAGCCAGTCGCCCCTTGAACAGTACAAGCGACTCGTCAATAACCACATTCTGTCCAGGTACAAAATAATCCCTGAACTTCCCTCTCATGTCACTGAATATCTTCCGTACTTTCCACAGTCTGTCATGTCTGTCCTCATTTGCATTATTCTCGAAATGCAGGCACCTGAGAATCAAGAGATATCTATCACGCGACATGTACCGGTTGAACACGGGCGATGGAACAAGGCTGTCTTTGCTCCAATATTCCTGGATGACAGATTTCTCAGAGTGCTTCATCATCATGGTGAGTGCCAGAAACACGTACATTTCGTCGATTGTCGTGTCCTTCCATCGCGTGAGGCGTGAGGCAGGTAAAATGCCGTCGTCTATGAGGCTGTGAGCGAACCTGTTTGTCTCAGTCACAAGATGCGTCATGAATACATTGTCAAAATATGCCTGAAAATATTCCATGTCCGTCATATCATCACCAGTATATGGGAATAATGGTGTAACACCAAAATCGCTATCATCAAATGTTGGTATTTGAGGGACAAATGTGGTGCAATCCTCCCACACAAGTACACCAGGGGGTTTGGTGTTGGCGCCAACACCACGGCCAACACCACCACGAGCACCATAACTACGGCTACGTGGTCTGCTGCTTCTGCTGGAGCTGCGTGAGGGTATGCTAGACGCTGAGGCAGATTTACGTACTGTAGGCCTACCACGCATAAATGATGTTGAGGGGCCACTGTCATTGTTGTCCACATGCTGTGAGGCACGCCGCCGCCTGCCACGGCGTGTTGCTGAGGCAGCAAAACCCCGCCTGGTAACACCATCACTGCTCGTTCTCGGGTCGTCTACACTACTCGTATCAGAGCCAATGTCACTGAACCCCGAGAATGATTCGTCACATGTACTATCACTGAATAAACTACTAGCGTCTGGGGACATACATGGTGGTGGTGGTGATAACCGTGTTGACCCAGGGCGGCAAGGCAGGCCGGGCGAGACACGTGTACCATACACACTCGCCGCATCTTCAAATTCCGTCTCCTCCTCACTCGTATCAGATACCTGAGTAAGGTCTTTCTCAGGATCATAGTCTAGGTCATCATCCAGAGCACCGTCATCATACAAAATGTCGCGTATTTCCTCCTCAGAGAGTCGTTTTCCATGACCGCGGGTCACCGTGGAGCGGGAGCTCATAGAGGATGCGTCAGACATGGTTGCTGCTGTGAAACTGAGGCTCCCACGGCCGCAGGGCATGCTGGGATTTTTTTTGAAGATGGCGGACGATCACTGGGGCCCCCACCCACCCATACCATACCCACGTCACCGCGCGCCAGTTTTGAATGGAACGTGAAAAATAAAAATACCTGGAGGCGCGTTGCGCAAACCAGACCCGAGCCTGGAGGCGCGTTGCGCAGTTAAAGGGTTTATCAATAGACCTACTACTATCTCACAAATATTGGGATCAAAGAAGATTTTAAATAACAAACCAACACTCCTGTCCAATAACGATGGACAGCTTTCAGCCTCTGATTCTGCTATTGAGTTCAATAGGTTCTTCTCTTCCATTGGGTCATCCCTTGCAAATGATATTCCATCTTCCAGTACTGATGTTAAGGACTATCTTACAGGTAACTATCCACAGTCTCTGTACCTAAAGCCTACTAATTCCACTGACGTCAATTAGATAATCCTTCCCCTTAAAACCAAGTCTAGTGCCCTTGATGAGATACCAACTTTAATTTACAAAAAAGCCTCCAGATCTTTAGCCCCTGCTATTGCATTGCTCTTCAACAAGTCACTTGAACTCCAAACCTTTCCAGATATTCTAAAGAAAGCAAGAGTAACCCCTGTCCACAAATGTGGTGATCTCACAGATGTTAACAACTACAGACCTATATCAATCCTGCCTAACTTGTCAAAAATATTTGAAAAACTAATCTACAAGCAGCTTTACTCTTATCTAGCCAAACACAATATACTTAGCTCTTGTCAACATGGCTTCAGACCCAAAAAAAGCACTAACGATGCACTTATTAGTATGATTAACTTGATTCATGCAGCTCTTGATAAAAATGAGTTCCCTGTTGGGATATTTGTGGACCTGCGTAAGGCTTTTGACACTGTCAACCACCAAAACCTTCTTCTTACATTACATCATTATTGAGTCAGAGGACACTCCCTGCAATACCTCAAATCTTACCTTACTGACAGGCTCCAGTATGTTTCTGTGAATAATTCAATTTCTCCCACCCTACCCATCAACATTGGTGTTCTTCAGGGCAGCATACTAGGCCCTCTCCTCTTTCTCATCTACATTAATGACCTTCCAAATGCCTCCCAACACCTCAAACCAATTCTATTTGCTGACGACACAACCTTCATTTACTCCAGTCCTGACCCCCATGCTCTAAATGCCACAGTAAATACTGAGCTAAATAAAGTCCATCTTTGGCTAACTGCCAACAAACTCACCCTTAACATTGACAAAACTTTCTATATTCTGTTTGGCAATAAATCCTCTAATCAAATAAATCTCAAAATAAACAATACCCAAATTTGTAACAAATTAGATGGCAAGTTCCTTGGCATTCTCATTGACCACAAGCTGAATTTCCAGGGACACATTCTAAATATATCAAAAAAAGTTTCAAAAACTGTTGGCATTCTTTCTAAGATCAGATATTATGTACCCCGACCTGCCCTGGTGACTCTCTATTACTCCCTCATCTATCCATATCTCAACTATGGTATTTGTGCTTGGGGTTCTACTACCCAAAATCATTTACGTCCTCTAATTACTCAACACAAAGCTGCTATTAGGACAATATCCAACTCTGGCCCCAGACATCACTCGGTACCCCTACTCAAATCTCTGAATATGTTAGATATTAAGTCACTGCACATTCTCTCATGTGTATCATACATATATAAAACGCTGAACTGTAATGCCAATCCTGAACTCAAAAGCTTCATTGAAGGTTGTAACAGAACCCATGAGCACCACACCAGAAATAAATACAGTTTTGATATTCCAAGAGTACGGCTTAATCAAACTAGAAATGCTCTACAAATCAAGGGACCCAGAATGTGGAATGACCTCCCCAACCATGTTAAAGACTGTACCTCTCTCAACCAGTTTAAGATTAAAACTAAACACTACCTAATAAATTCCCTGTAACCTACCTACCCCTCTATTGTCAACCCATGTCTGTTATTTTTTTAATCAACGCTGTTTGTCAACCTTTTGTATTTGTGCTGCTTTTTCAGTCATGTTCCCCCTTTTTTTTATCTTTATTTGTATTTGTTCTCAACACATTTTATTCTTTATGCTCAATTAGTATTAAGTTCTAGATATTAATGTTCTTCCTGCCCGAAACGCATTGCGTAATAGTGGCTTTAGGCATTGTATGTACTAGCTCTATCTATAATCGATCCATTAATGTAACATCACTTGTATGTATGTACCTTACCTGAATAAACATATTATTTATTTATTTACTAGAATCACTGATAGTACTGCCACGACTCTAGATCACATCTGGACCAACATAACATCTCCGCTTACTTCAGGTATAATCACCAATAGCACTACAGACCATTACCCCACATTTCTCTTAACCAACATTAACAAACTCTCTATTACTCCCTCATCTATCCATATCTCAACTATGGTATTTGTGCTTGGGGTTCTACTACCCAAAATCATTTACGTCCTCTAATCACTCAACACAAAGCTGCTATTAGGACAATATCCAACTCTGGCCCCAGACATCACTCGGTACCCCTACTCAAATCTCTGAATATGTTAGATATTAAGTCACTGCACATTCTCTCATGTGTATTATACATATATAAAACGCTGAACTGTAATGCCAATCCTGACCTCAAAACCTTCATTGAAGGTTGTAACAGAACCCATGAGCATCACACCAGAAATAAATACAGTTTTGATATTCTAAGAGTACGACTTAATCAAACTAGAAATGTTCTACAAATCAAGGGACCCAGAATGTGGAATGACCTTCCCAACCATGTTAAAGACTGTACCTCTCTTAACCAGTTTAAGATAAAAACGAAACACTACCTAATAAATTCCCATGTAACCTACCTTACCCCTCTATTGTCAATCCATGTCTGTTATTATTTTTTTAATCAACGCTGTTTGTCGACCTATTGTATTTGTGCTGCTTTTTCAGTCATGTTCCCCCCTTTTTTTATCTTTATTTGTTTTTGTTCTCAACACATTTTATTCTTTATACTCAATTAGTATTAAGTTTTAGATATTAATGTTTTTCCTGTCCGAAACGCATTGCGTAACAGTGGCTTTAGGCATTGTATGTACTAGCTCTATCTATAAATCCATCAATTTATGTAAAATCACTTGTATGTATGTACCTTACCTGAATAAACATATTTATTTATTTATTTAATCGCTTTCTGACTGACGGACACTCTTGAGCAAGCTGAATCTCTTCCTGTGTGGGACCATACAAAGGGATCTTTTCAAGACTACCTTACAAATTGATCTTTTCCTATAATCTTTTCAATACTACCTTATGCTTTACAAGCTTGGCTACATACAACCTACAAGTACTAAAGACAAGGGTGTACGTGAGTGCGTTATTTGCAAGCACACAGAATGAAGAAACAGGAAGCAAAAATTTATCTGTACCTGGTGCACTGAGAGCGAAGTCGCGCTGTGTACCATAGGCTACTTCGTTGATTATTACCCACTTCCGAAGTACTGAGTGTGTAATACAGTGTGTTACTGTGTAAAAGTGTGTGAAACTGTACATATTGTAATTTTAGTGAAATTTTAACAGGTAATATTGCGACAATAAACATTTGTTGTGGACACATTACTGACACATGTATCACAGTTCCATGGAACATTATGAACGTTCTACAGTATAGATATTGTAAAGGACACAAATATGCATCATATATGATAAAAAAACAAATAAAACCGCATTGGAAATACATGAAACAAATAATTGAAAATATATTTGTGGCAACACTCAGTGCTTGAATGGCTCGCACGACCGTGTCTGGGCGATTCCCGCGCGGGCGACTAGGCCCCAATGATGTCACAACGCACCTTGTCCACGTCCCTACTGCCAAAGTAAGTGGAATTTGGTATTTATTTTTACATAGACATGTTCAGGGAAGGGAATTTATCATTTTACGAAGAAAAAAGAATTTTTGGGGAACACTTTATTTCATGCGCACGGGGGGAATTTCACAAATTGAACAAGTTCCTGAAGATTGCATACACCAACATAGATGGAGTGAGATCGAAGATATTGGAGTTAAGTGATGTAATACAGCTGCAGACACCAGACATTGGTGCACTCACGGAGACAATACTTGAAGATGTTATTTTAAATGAGGTCATATTCCCAAGGGGCTACTCAATTACGGAAAAGAAAAGAAAAACGGGACAGAAAAATTAGGAAAGGCGGTGGCGTTGCTGTGCTGGTAAAAGAACACCTAAAGGTGAAGGAAATAATGACTGCCAATACACAAGAAGTTGACATAATAGCACTAGAGATCTGCCATTAGGATGATAAACTAATGATAATAAATGCATATAGTCCACCGCCAAGCAGCACATGGTCAAAGGAGGAGCTAGATAGTAAACGAGAAGGTCTTATAACAATAATGAGAGAGATTATAGCGAGAGCGGATAACGATAGATCACGACTATTGATAGTCGGTGACTTCAACTTGAAATCCATAGACTGGGAAGCATATGAAGCTAAAACAGAAGATTTTTGGACCTGTAGATTTGTAGACCTCATCCTGGAAACATTCTTGTATCAACATGTTAAACAAGCTACGAGGATGAGGGAAGGGGACGTTCCCTCCATGCTGGATTTGATATTTACCAGGAAGGAGGAAGAGATATTTGACATTCAGTACCTTCCTCCCTTGGGGAAAAGTGACCATGTCTTTTTGGGAATAAAGTATGCAATGCGTTATAAGCTGGAAGAAAATAAAGAGGTTGAAGCAGTTGAGAAACCAGACTTCAGGAGAGGACATTATGGCCACCTTAGAAATTTTTTTAGTGAGTATAATTGGACAGACTTGATGCTAGGCAAGGAAGTGAATGAGATGTATGTCAAGTTTTGTGAAATATATGATAAAGGCACAACAAAATTTATACCAAAACAGAGATGCAGAACTAGAAAACAGGATTGGTTCAATAGAAATTGCGAGAGGGCTAGAGACCAAAAGACACAAAATTGGAACCAATACAGGAAGAGGCCGAACCCCCAAACATACCAGCGATACAAAGATGCGAGAAACAACTACACGGCAGTGAGGAGAGAGGCAGAAAGAAATTTTGAAAAAGGGATTGCAGACAAATGTAAAACAGAACCAGGTCTATTCTATAAATTCATAAACAACAAATTGCAGGTAAAGGATAATATTCAGAGGTTGAAAATGGGAAATAGATTCACGGAAGATGAAAAGGAAATGTGTGAAACACTAAACGAAAAGTTCCAAAGTGTGTTTGTACAAAATGAAATCTTTAGGGAACCAGACACAATAAGAATTCCAGAGAACAACATAGAGCACATAGAGGTGTCTAGAGACGAAGTGGAAAAAATGCTAAAGGAGCTAGGTAAGAACAAAGCAGTTGGTCCGGATGGAGTTTCACCATGGGTTCTGAGAGAATGTGCACCTGAGCTCAGCATTCCACTTCAACTGATTTTTCAGGCATCCCTGTGTACAGGAGCTGTAGCTGATGTGTGGAAAAAGGCTAACATAGTTCCAATCTACAAAAGTGGAAACAGGGAAGACCCCCTTAATTATAGACCTGTATCATTGACAAGTGTAATAGTCAAAATATTGGAAAAAATAATTAAAACTAAATGGGTAGAACACCTGGAGGAAAACGATATAATATCAGACAGACAGTATGGTTTTCGATCTGGAAGATCCTGTGTAACGAACTTGCTCAGTTTTTATGATCGAGCCACAGAGATTTTACAAGAAAGAGATGGTTGGGTTGACTGCATCTATCTGGACCTAAAAAAGGCTTTCGACAGAGTTCCCATAAGAGGTTGTTCTGGAAACTGGAACATATTGGAGGAGTGACAGGTAAGCTACTAACATGGATGAAAAATTTCCTAACTGACAGAAAAATGAGGGCCACAATCAGAGGCAAGGTATCGGATTGGAGGAATGTCACGAGTGGAGTACCTCAGGGTTCAGTTCTTGCACCGGTAATGTTCATTGTCTACATAAACGATCTACCAGTGGGAATACAGAATTACATGAACATGTTTGCTGATGATGCTAAGATAATAGGGAAGATAAGAAACCTAGATGATTGTCATGCCCTTCAAGAAGACCTGGACAAAATAAGTATTTGGAGCAACACTTGGCAAATGGAATTTAATGTGAATAAATGCCATGTTATGGAATGTGGAATTGGAGAACATAGACCCCACACAACCTATAAATTATGTGAGAAATCTTTAAAGAATTCTGATAAAGAAAAGGATCTAGGGGTGGTTTTAGATAGAAAACTGTCACCTGAGGACCACATAAGAACATTGTGCGAGGAGCCTATGCTACACTTTCTAACTTCAGAATTGCTTTTAAATACATGGATGGAGAAATACTAAAGAAATTGTTCACGACTTTTATTAGACCAAAGCTGGAATATGCAGCGGTTGTATGGTGCCCATATCTTAAGAAGCACATCAACAAACTGGAAAAGGTGCAACGACATGCCACTAAGTGGCTCCCAGAACTGAAGGACAAGAGCTATGAGGAGAGATTAAGGCATTAAACATGCAAAAACTAGAAGATAGAAGAAAAAGAGGTGATATGATCACTACATTCAAAATAGTAACAGGAATCGATAAAATTGATAGGGAAGAATTCCTGAGACCGGAACTTCAAGAACAAGAGGTCATAGATTTAAACTAACGAAACAAAGCTGCCGGAGAAATATACGAAAATTCAGTTTTGTAAACAGAGTGGTAGACGGTTGGAACAAGTTAAGTGAGAAGGTGGTGGAGGCCAAGACCGTCAGTAGTTTCAAAGCGTTATATGACAAAGAGTGCTGGGAAGACGGGACACCACGAGCGTAGCTCTCATCCTGTAACTACACTTAGGTAATTACACTTAGGTAATTACA
>WNGS01009633.1:43339-56007 GCA_020271785.1 Procambarus virginalis
GGAGGGACAGTAATTGGACCAGGGGGACCTTTATATAAGCCTAACATGTACTGTATGTATATACTGGCTGCCTGTCCCCTGACATAACAATGAATTATTATTAATTAATCTCTCAATCCTTTAAATATTGAAATCCAGTATGAGGTGTATATTAATTGAATATCTTGACATAAATATTACTGTTTAATTAAATTTGTTATTGTCATACTTTTGGAAGAATGTAACTATAATTATACACGGATATAAAACTATAATATTTGTAAGAATATAAGTATAATAAGAGAGCTTATTAAATAATGTGTCACGGTCGCAGGTGAGAGGAGAGAAGGATGTACAGGCCAGCATAGTGTGGGGTCGGTCCTGCTGCGGGACTGACAGAATATCACAGGAAGTCTTCCTCCTTCCCGACCTGCAGCTGGGGGACTGGTTGGTGTGGCCCAACATGGGCGCCTACTGCTCCACTCTCTCAACCCACTTTAATGGATTCCCACTCACTGAAGTGCATGTGGTTGGCTCCTCTGACACAGTGTAAGTTACTGAATTATTCTACTTTTTGAATATATGTAATTTGTGCAGATCAATTTTCTACTGAACTAGATAAATATTACAAAGTTAATGGAGGACTTTGGAGAGTAATAAAACCGTACAGTTGGAAGAATGCTGTTCAATGCTCTGCAAAGATTCTATTTAGGCAGCAGTGCACATGACAACGTTAAAAGCGTAATGAGTGATTGGTCTGATAACAACGTGGGTGATCAGGGTATATGAGTGTTAGAGAGAGGGAGAGGAAAGAGGAAGAGAGGGGGAGGAGGAGAGAGGGAGTGGGAGGGGGAAACAGAGAGAGTAAACCCAGTGTCAAGACGATATAGGAGGAACTGAATCAAGCTATATATGATGTTTGCATTTAGAAAAGAATGAAAGACAGCTATATAGACTAGTTGAACATTGTATGGTTGTGTGACAGAACAGACACTCAAACTTGAGAGTAAACTTAGGTTATGGTGCTGGAGTGAGAAGTTATCGTTATTTAAGTTATATGAACTGAGAAGTGATAATGTGGTTTGATCAGTTTAGGTACAGGGGGGGGGGGGAGATAAAAGTGTATAGTTTGTGAACTCGAAGTTGAGAGTAGAGTCGGTCAGGGAAATTAAGTAGTCAGCACAATTAAAGTCCTTGGTGTTACAAACACACCAGGAATAGAGGCGGAGAGGGAGGCAGTCAGACCCAAGAAAATTACCCAAGTGTAGCTAAAGGATGACAAGTTACACTCGTTGTGTCCCGTCTTCCCAACATTCTGTGTCATATGACGCTTGAAACTACTGATGGTTTTGTCATATGACGCTTGAAACTACTGATGGTTTTGTCATATGACGCTTGAAACTACTGATGGTTTTGTCATATGACGCTTGAAACTACTGATGGTTTTGTCATATGACGCTTGAAACTACTGATGGTTTTGTCATATGACGCTTGAAACTACTGGTGGTTTTGACCTCCAACACCTTCTCATTTAACTAGTTCCAATTGGCTACCACTCTGTTTGCAAAGGGAAACTTTCTAATATTTTTTCGGCACCTTCATTTCCTTATCTTGAACCTATGACCTCTTTGTTCTTGAGGCTACCAGTTTCAGGAATTCCTCTGTCAATATTGTCAGTTTCCATTATTACTTTGTAAGTGGTGTTCATATCGCCTCTTTTTCTTCTAACTTTGGCATATTTAACGTCTCTAGCTTCTGCCTTCATAATTCGATTTTTCAGTTTTAAAAATCATTTTGAAGCATGCTGGTGCACCTTTCCAGTTTATTGATGTGCTTCTTGAGATATGGGCACCATACATCTGCTGCATATTCAAATTTTAGTCTCACAAAAGTCATGAACAGTTTCTTATTATTTCAATATCCATATAATTAGAAGCGATTTTGAAATTGGAAAATACAGTATATGCTCTTCGCACAATGTCCTTTATGTGTTACTCTGCTGATATTCTACTATCCTGAACCACCCCTAGAATTCTTTCTTTGTTAGTGTTCTTTAATTCCTTTCCACATAATTTGTAGGTTGTGTGAGATCTATTTCCTCCTATTCCACATTCCATAACATGGCATTTATTTACATTGATTTCCATTTGCCACACAGTACTCCAAGCACTTATTTTATCTAGGACAATTGGAGGGGCATGGCAATTGTTTCCTATCTTCCCCAGTATCGAAGCAAACATGTTCATATAATTCAGTATTCATTCTGGTAGATCATTTATGTTTATTTATTCATTTATTTATTCATATACAAGAAGGTACATTGGGAATGTGAGAATATATAATATGGTAATTACAATCTTGTAAAGCCACTAGTACGCGCAGCGTTTCGGGCAGGTCCTTAATCTAAGAAAATTTTAAGTAGGTAAATACTAGCAAAAATTATAAAAAAGAAATGATAACAGTTACATGGCAAGAAAAAAATAGATGAGAGAAAATTGTAGGTACAGTATAATAAAGCACTTAGGTAGCTAAGATTGGTTGCAATGAAAGCTTGAATGTTAGTTGACAAATATTGGTAGGCACAATACAGCAAATGGCTAGCACATAAAGGAAGACAGCAATGAACACAATGATAAGGTTGTTTGGGTTAAAAACATAAGAATTAGGAGACTGGGTAACACTAGGTACAGAGCAAAAAATAAAGCTCAGTGTAGGAAACTAAGAAGATGAAATTAAGTACTTTTTGGTTTGGTTTTTAAATAAGGCAAAAGTTTTACAGTTTTTCAATTCACTAGGGAGTGAGTTCCATAGACTAGGTCCCTTAATTTGCATGAGTGTTTACACAGATTAAGTTTGACCCTGGGTAAACGATAAACATTACTGGCGAAAGAACTAAACCCTGTGGTACTTGGCTAATGACAATCCTCCAGTCAAAAACATTGTCTCTAATTACCACTCTCATCTTTCTGTCAGAAAATTTTTCTTCCATGTCAACAGTCTCCCTGTCACCCCTCCAGGCTGTTCGTTTGAAAACATCCTCTTTTGTGTAACTCGGTCAAAAGCCTCTTTTTGGTCCAGATATACACAGTCAACCCAATCTTTTCTTTCCTGCAGAATCTCTGTTGCTCTATCATAAAAACTAATTAGATTTGTTACACAGGGTCTTCCTGTATGAAACCTTATTGTATGTCTATTAGTACTGTATGTCATTACCCTCCAGGTGTTCTATCCATTTGGTTTTAACGCTTTTTCCTAGTGTTTGGATAACACGCTTGTTAATGATATCGGTCTATAAATTATTGAGTCTTCTTTGCTACCATTTTTGTTGATTGGAACTTTGTTTGCCCTTTTCCAAATATCTGCTAAGTTTCCTGTAGACAAAGATGTCTGGAACATCAGTTGAAGTGAAATGCTCAGCTCAGTGGCACATTCTATCAGCACCAAAGGTGAAATGCCATCTGGTCCGACAGATAGAGATATTGTGTGACCAAAATTGGAATATGCAGCAGTTATATTGTGCCCATATCTCAAGAAGCACACCAATAAACTGGAAAAGGTTTCGTCTTAGCCCCTAGAGTAAATTTTCCATTTCCTCTAGAGATATCTCTATGTACCTTAGTGTGCATGAGGGAGATGTGGTGGGGGGTTTGTGTGTGGTTGCTAGCCATTTACGTGATGTGTATGTGAACAACTATTAATTGGAGTGGTAGATATGTAAAATCTAAGAATATATTGTGTTATAAAAAATCAAGTAAGAAATGAAAATGTCACGGAGAGATGTTGAGAATAAAAAATTGCCATTCTTAACAGGGCATTCCATTATGACTGACTTAATGAATGAACAGATGATTGTTGATTTGAGAGGAGATTAGAATTGAGTCATTTTGAGTGTAAGAGAACAGTAAAGTGGAGAAGGTGGGTGAGTAAGCGTGGACAACACTCAGGGTAAGGGACACTTTGGTAAGGGACAAATCTGAGTGAAAGTGAGTAAGAAGAGAGTAAACGTGTTTGAGTGAAACGTTTATGACAAATAACGAGAAGCGCTGTACACCTGGTCTATTGAAGCTGTGGGTTGCTACTGTGGACATTTGCTTTTATACAGTATAGCATTTGCTGTTATATAGTATAGAATTTGCTGTTATATTTAGTACTTTGAATGTTATAGCAGCTCTATGAGTGATATATTTAATATTATAATTTTTACAGTCTATCAAGAAAATATTATATTTAACGTCTTATTATTATTATGAAAATTGTGGGATATTTTGAATCTTTATTTACCTGGCGGTTTCTTTCCCGCCTCACGTCGGTGCGAACACGTGGTAATACTGATGCATGTATATACTTCTAGGATAGTCATCTACTTTACTAATGGAGGACTTCTTTCTTTTAGGAATTACCTGGAAGGTAAAATGAGAACTAGGCAGAACCCTTCTCCATTACCTGATGACCAGTAACAACTGCACATTAGCCACTGTACTGCGCAGCTGTTAAATATGACCCACATGTGGTGTGCCAAAAATAAAGTATTTCCAATTTTGTTTTTTCATTCCAAAACTTTTAAATACCATTCTCCTGACCACATATATGTTGAAAACAATGCAAAATTACTTACTTTGGCCGCAGTGGTGTCCAGAAAATGGGGCGTGACGTGGCAGAAACGCCCAAAGGCGGTTGCATGTGCAACCAATTAAACAAGTGCGAGTTGCCACAAATATTTTAATATTAACCTTTTCCGCACTAACACACATGCATTTTTGTATTTTTTCTGGCTTATCCAATGTACATTGATCTTGTTTACAATATTCATACATTAGAACATCCGTACTGTTCAAAGAAACTGTGTTGCATGTGCCACTAATGTGTCCACGAACATTGTTCATGCCTTCAATAATACATGTTCAATTATTTACTTTAACAACATATATACAAACTATACACCATCACAGACTACATATATCATTACAAACACACTTAGTACTTCATGAGTGTGTGTGCACTGAGGCAGTAACCCGCGCACGAGACAACTTTGCACTTAACTAAATTCTACGAAGATAGATTTACCCAAATAAAGAGCAACATTAAAAAAACTTGGAGCACAATCTCACAAATATTGGGATCAAAGAAGATTTTTAATAACAAACCAACACTCCTGTCCAGTAATGATGGTCAGCTTTCAGCCTCTGATTCTGCTATTGAGTTTAATAGGTTCTTCTCTTCCATTGGGTCATCCCTTGCAAATGATATTCCAACTTCCAGTACTGATGTTAAGGACTATCTTACAGGTAACTATCCACAGTCTCTGTACCTAAAGCCTGCTAGTTCCACTGACGTCAATGAGATAATCCTTTCCCTTAAAACCAAGTCTAGTGCCATTGATGAGATACCAACTTTAATTTACAAAAAAGCCTCCAGATCTTTAGCCCCTGCTATTGCATTGCTCTTCAACAAGTCACTTGAACTCCAAACCTTTCCAGATATTCTAAAGAAAGCGAGAGTAACCCCTGTCCACAAATGTGGTGATCTCACAGATGTTAACAACTACAGACCTATATCAATCCTGCCTAACTTGTCAAAAATATTTGAAAAACTAATCTACAAGCAGCTTTACTCTTATCTAGCCAAACACAATATACTTAGCTCTTGTCAATATGGCTTCAGACCCAAAAAAAGCACTAACGATGCACTTATTAGTATGATTAACTTGATTCATGCAGCTCTTGATAAAAATGAGTTCCCTGTTGGGTTATTTGTGGACCTGCGTAAGGCTTTTGACACTGTCAACCACCAAAACCTTCTTCTTAAATTACATCATTATGGAGTCAGAGGACACTCCCTGCAATACCTCAAATCTTACCTTACTGACAGGCTCCAGTATGTTTCTGTGAATAATTCAATTTCTCCCACCCTACCCATCAACATCGGTGTTCCTCAGGGCAGCATACTCGGCCCTCTCCTCTTTCTCATTTACATTAATGACCTTCCAAATGCCTCCCAACGCCTCAAACCAATTCTTTTTGCTGACGACACAACCTTCATTTACTCCAGTCCTGACCCCCTTGCTCTAAATGCCACAGTAAATACTGAGCTAAATAAAGTCCATCTTTGGCTAACTGCCAACAAACTCACCCTTAACATTGACAAAACTTTCTATATTCTGTTTGGCAATAAATCCTCTAATCAAATAAATCTCAAAATTAACAATACCCAAATTTGTAACAAATTAGATGGTAAGTTCCTTGGCGTTCTCATTGACCACAAGCTGAATTTCCAGGGACACATTCTAAATATATAAAAAAAAGTTTCAAAAACTGTTGGCATTCTCTCTAAGATCAGATATTATGTACCCCGACCTGCCCTGGTGACTCTCTATTACTCCCTCATCAATCCATATCTCAACTATGGTATTTGTGCTTGGGGTTCTACTACCCAAAATCATTTACGTCCTCTAATTACTCAACACAAAGCTGCTATTAGGACAATATCCAACTCTGGCCCCAGACATCACTCGGTACCCCTACTCAAATCTCTGAATATGTTAGATATTAAGTCACTGCACATTCTCTCATGAGTATCATACATATATAAAACGCTGAACTGTAATGCCAATCCTGAACTCAAAAGCTTCATTGCTGGTTGTAACAGAACCCATGAGCACCACACCAGAAATAAATACAGTTTTGATATTCCAAGAGTATGGCTTAATCAAACTAGAAATGCTCTACAAATCAAGGGACCCAGAATGTGGAATGACCTCCCCAACCATGGTAAAGACTGTACCTCTCTCAACCAGTTTAAGATTAAAACTAAACACTACCTAATAAATTCCCTGTAACCTACCTTTTTTGTTTAATCAATGCTGTTTGTCAACATTTTGTATTTGTGCTGCTTTTTCAGTCATGTTCCCCCTTTTTCTCATCTTTATTTGTATTTGTTCTCAACACATTTTATTCTTTATGCTCAATTAGTATTAAGTTCTAGATATTAATATTCTTCCTGCCCGAAACGCATTGCGTAATAGTGGCTTTAGGCATTGTATGTACTAGCTTTATCTATAATTCGATCCATTAATGTAACCTCACTTGTATGTATATACCTTACCTGAATAAACATATTTATATTTTATTTATTTAACGCACCAGGTACAGACAGACTTTTGCTTCTCCTCCCTACATTGTTTGTTTGTAAAGAAAGCCGGCATGTTTACCCATGTCACGTGGTCCTGTGCACGGCATATATCCAAGCTTGTGTAGAGCAAGATGCACCTGAGTCTGTCGCGAGCTGAGTGAAGCAGTGTTGTGACGCCCATGAGTCACAACACTGTCACCACCCACGCATCACAACACTGTCACAGTAGTGTAAAGAGTGACTACGACCGTGCACAGCACCTGAGTAGGTGAGCTCTTTAAGCCCTCCTGCTCAGGTGAGCACAGGTGCATAGTCACAATGGGATCTGTGAGGATTTCCCGAGTGTTTTGGCGTGTGGCAGGGCATGACGTCTGGGTGCGCGGGGCTTTTGACCAATGGTTATGTTGGAGATGGGGTGGGAGGGTATTATGGTTGGTATGCAGTCATGTAGGGAGAAGGAACAGTCTCCGTGGTGTAGAGGTAAGACACTCGCCTGGTGTTCCGCGAGCGCTATATGTCAAGGGTTCGTATCCTGGCCAGGGAGGATTTACTGGGCGCAATTCCTTAACTGTAGCCTCTGTTTAACGCAACAGTAAAATGTGTACTTGGATGAAAAAACGATTCTTCGCGGCAGGGGATCGTATTCCAGGGACCTGCCCGAAACGCTACGCGTACTAGTGGCTGTACAAGAATGTAACAACTCTTGTATATATCTCAAAAAAAAAAAAAAAAAGAAGAGGAGGAGGAGAGGATGATGAATATGTATGAGTATGTGCCATAGAGTTAATCCTGTGTGTGTAGATAGATGGGAGTATGTTGGGTATAGGAGTATGTAGGTTATGTTCAGGAGGGAGGGGGGAGCCCCTACCTGAGAGGGAGGAGATCAGGTTCTTAAGATGGGAGGGGAGATGGAGGGGAAAGTGAGGGAACAGGTGGGTTTGTGTGAGAGTTTATGTAAACAAAGAAGTGTTTAACTTTTTCTCACCCGATGCAGCTGTGTTGGTGGTGATCAATGACGTCGATTAATTCCCCCTACATGGCCAGGAAATGTTGAGGAGAGTGTGAGAGAGCAGACTCTTGCGGATGACGTCCATCATCCTTAATCGTTTTCAAAGTCTACAGGGGAGTCTGGGAGATGTTCACCCCATCGAGGTTGTCCCACCACTGTGGTTGGACTATGAGTAACTAACCTCTTCATAGCTTGTACTTGTAGGCCCCGCCTAACCACTCTGCATACTCCGCTTCCACGCAGGTCGCACTCCAAGCCTGTGTCAGGTTAGGTTAGGGTCTGTAAGTTTCATTTCTTTTTAACTGTAACCTAGACCTGGTTCTCTCCCCCAGTTCGGTTGAGATGATCTACCTGCACTGCTGCTCTAACAAGGTGGTCCTTTATAGACTTACCTCGCCTCCAGGCGATCATGGGAGGGTTTTGTGGGAATTTTACCCAGGATGGATGTTCGCTGTACGTTTCCCTCATCCATGTCCATACTTCCTGGAGTTTTCTCTTAAGCTGTACTGCAAGGCCTGGGAAGAAAAGGGTTGGAAGAATCCATCTCTTGTCTTCCACTTCTTGTGTTCTAGGTCTGAGTAGCTCTGCCCTTGTTTTTCCTCTGAGTTTCTCCTAGGCTGCATGTATTATTGTCTCTGGGTAGTCTCTGTTCCTGAACATATCCCATAGGTCATCAAGCTGGGGATATAGCGTCTCTTCTTTGCTGTTAATTCTCTTGAGTCTGAGTCCAAGTGAGTAGGGTAGCGACTTCTTAAGGGCTAGTGGGTGGCTCGAGTCAAATTTCAGATACGTATGAAGGTTAGTCGGTTATAGTATGCCTTCGTATGCAGATTCCTGGTTAGCTGGTCTATATATACCGTTGTATCTAGGAAATTAATCGTGGAGTCACTGTGTTCGAGGGTAAACTTAAGGTTCTCATGAACTGTATTTGACCATGAAAAGAAACTTTCTAGGCGCGGGAAACCGTCCTCCATTATTCCGAAGATGTCGTCTATGTAACGGAAATATACCTCCGGTCCGCCCTTCCTGTGGGATCGTTTCCTCTCGAACACTACATGCACAAATATTTCAGCGATTGCCACACTACTGGATGCTCCTATCGCTGTACCCTTGGTTTGCCGGTATGCCCGTCCTTCAAATTGCAAAAGGGTGTCTCTCATCACATGGAGGATGGCCTCCTCAAGAGTTTCTTTCGAGGGGGTCCTCCATACGCCTGCGTCTTGAAGTTCCTGTCTGATTTTTGTTCTGTTATCTGTAAAAAAAGATGCTACTACCTTTGCAGCTTCTCTCTGTGGTATGCTCGGGTAGAGCGATACCACATCCATGGAAAAAAGGCGGGCCCCTCTCGGGACGGGGCCTTTAATTTCTGCAATTTTCTTGAGGAAATCCGTCGTATCTTTGATTCTTTCCGGTAGTAGGCGTAGTAAGGGGTTCAGGAGAGCTGTGCAGATCCAGTCTACCGGCCTTGTTGGGGCCCGGCAGCCGCTTAGAACCGGTCTCCCTTGCCACGTTCCTGTTGTTTCTTCTAATGCTTTATGGATCTTTGGTAAAAGGTAGAGGTGGGGAATGATGGATTCAAAAGTTAGGAAGAAATCTCTCGCCCCTGCCTGCATGAGTCCTCCTTTCCCGTCCCCAGTCTTGTTTTCAAACAGCTTGAGGATACTGGTCACGTATCTTTTTTTCCTTTCACTTCGGGCATGTGTTTACTTAGACTGTCAGCTCACCAGAGGATAGAAGACCCCTTTGTAACCTTGTAACGTAACGTGACCAACATGGTAACATCATTCTTTGCCCAAATATCATTAAAGTAACGTGACCAACATGGTAACTTCATTCTTTGCCCAAATATCATTTTAAGAGTAACAAGCAACATTCTGTCCGATGTCTTAATAACACTATTGAAAGTGTGAACCGTGTTTAGCCCTTACATTCCAAACACAATAATATATTAGCACAAGCTTGTTTAGTTCTTGTATCACGTAACGTAACGTAGCGTTTATTCAACAACTGGTAGACATAACATAATGTAGCTTCATATTCACTGTGGTAAAAGAAACAAACAAACATACATACACATCGCGGTCAGTCCTCGCTATACCTCAAACACGCCGTTCATTCGCTCTCTCCCTTAGGTGAGCAATGTTCCCCAAATACAAATTCCAAGCAAAGTAAATATATACAAGACTAATGTGGAAAAACATAGTCTTGATACTATTATTATTATATTTTAAATTGACTTGTTCATTATCCCCGAGTTCAAGGCTGTCTCTAAGACCTACATTATCCAAATGTAAACAGCAATCGATGAGAATAAGACCGGATGAGACGATAGTGAAATAGTTGAAAATGTATGCAAGTCTATACAATCTCCTATAGCCATTACATTCTAAACACAAATAAAATATTAGCACACGCTTGTATCGCATTATATCATCATTACGTAACGTGGAAAACTTCTTTCTGTCGGATGATCAAATAGCATTTTTGAAAAACTGATGTCCGGTTGGTCTTATGCCATTAGGACTGTATTGCACTGCGCGCAACAGTAGACTTGTAATATCATAGCAAGACAATGTCGCAGAATGTTCAACGCTCTTATATTGAATGAGACTAAGGTGTGTTGAGTAAATGAGGGAGCGAGCGAGATACTTAGCATCGTAACGTGGAAATCAATCCTTCTCTGATTGATTGATAAAGATTAAGCCACCCAAGAGGTGGCACGGGCATGAATAGCCGTAAAATCCTTTTCGTTAGTGTTCGTCGTGTCATTCCTTAGCGCCGAGTTTTCACTGGGCATCGTCCTTCTCGCTCACATCCATTAGCACTCGATCCAGCAGAAAAAAACCCAGACTGCTGTTAACATAGTGGGATGAAAAAACAGAATATCCTTCTCTCTTAATACGTTTATTCAATAACTAGTAGACATAACATAACAATTAAGTATTAATTACCTAATGTGAGTTTGTGTGTGTGTGTGCATGTGTGCATATGCATGTGTGTGTGTTTGTGGGCATGTTTGTTTACATGTACGTGCATGTGTGTGTCTTTGTATTTGTGTGAGGGTGTTTGTGTGCATGAGTGTGTGTGTTGTATGTGTGTGTGAATGTGTACATGTATGTGTGAGTGCACATGCATGCGTGTGTGAGTGTGTACGTGTGTGTTTGTGATGTGTGAGTGTGTTTGTGTGCATGTGTTTGTGTGAGTGTGTGCGGTTGTACATGTTCGTGTGTGCAGTTGTACATGTTCGTGTGTGTGTGTGTGTGTGTGTGTGTGGTGTGTGTGTGTGGGTGTGTGTGTGTGTGGGTGTGTGTGTGTGTGTGTGTGTACGTGTACGTGTGTGTGTGTGTGTGTGTATTCACCTATTTGTGTCTGCAGGATTGAGCATTGACTCTTGGATTCTTCCTTACACACACTTGAGTGTGTACGAGTGTGTGCGTGTGTGTGTGTGCATGTGTACGTTTGTGTGCGTGTGCATGTGTGTACATGTACGTGTGCTTGTGTGTGCGTACGTGTGTATTTGTGGATAATAGTGGAAAGAAAGTGAGTGGAAAGTACTGTTAGGGAAGCCTTACTACTAGTTTGTGTTCTACTAGTTCATAGGATCTTCATGAGAGTAGGCAACATAGAGGACACGGCGAACCTCCAGTCAGATGTAGATCAGGTCTTTCTATGGGCTACAGAAAATAATATGGTGTTTAACGAAGACAAGTTCCAGCTCATGCGCTATGGAAAAAATGAAAATATAAAAACGGAAACCACGTACAAAACTCAGGCAAATCATAACATAGAACGAAAAGGCAATGTAAAGGATCTGGGTGTACTCATGTCAGAAGACCTTACCTTTAAAGAACACAATAAAGTAGCCGTCACAACTGCAAGAAAAATGACAGGTTGGATAACAAGAACTTTTCACACTAGAGATGCTATACCGATGATGACACTTTTCAAAACGCTTGTGCTCTCTAGAGTGGAGTACTGCTGCACAATGACAGCCCCTTTCACTGCTGGTGAAATTGCTGACCTGGAGAGCGTGCAGAGATCCTTTACTGCTAGAATCCACTCGGTAAAACATCTAAACTATGGGACCGACTAAAGAGCCTAAATCAGTATTCCCTTGAGCGCAGGCGGGAGAGATACATAATAATTTACACGTGGAAAATATTAGAGGGGCTGGTCCCAAACCTGCACACAGAAATAACATCACATGAGACCAGAAGACATGGCAGGATGTGCAGAATACCCCCGTTGAAAAGCAGAGGTGCAACTGGTACTCTGAGAGAGAACTCTATCAACATCAGAGGCCCGAGACTGTTCAACACGCTTCCACTACACATAAGGGACATAACTGGCAAACCCCTCACAGTGTTCAAGAGAGAACTGGATAAGCACCTCAAAGGATACCTGATCAACCAGGCTGTGACTCATACGTCAGGCTGCGAGCAGCCGCGTCCAACAGCCTGGTTGATCAGTCCAGCAACCAGGAGGCCTGGTCGATGACCGGGCCGCGGGGACGATAAGCCCCGAAGCACATCAAGGTATCTCAGGTAAGGTG
>WNGS01009633.1:57007-72853 GCA_020271785.1 Procambarus virginalis
TTATTAAGACATCGGACAGAATGTTGCTTGTTACTTTAAAATGATATTTTGGGCAAAGAATGAAGTTACCTGTTGGTCACGTTACTTTAATGATATTTGGGCAAAGAATGATGTTACCATGTTGGTCCGTTACGTTACAAGGTTACAAAGGGGTCTTCTATCCTCTGGTGAGCTGCAGTCTAAGTAAACACATGCCCGAAGTGAAGGAAAAAAAAGTACGTGACCAGCGGCATCAGGAGAAACAAATTGATGTTACTTTTCCCCTAACTATTTAATGATCTGAATAGAGAGAGAGAGTAACTAGTGTCTGCTATGTGTATCCCATGCAGTTGTGTTTACAAAAAAATTATGATTTGTTATAATAATAAGATTGAAGACCACCTTATGACTCTCGTTACTCTTAAAAAAATGCTATTTGGCCAAAGATTGATTTACCATGTTGGTCACGTTACGATACAAGGTTACACATATGATATCAGAAATAATACTAAAGGCTTTGCACAGAATAATTGGTGTGGGGAGGGTGGGGTGATGTTTGATGGTAGGGGGAGGAGGGGATGGGGGGTGCCGGACTGTTGGAGCATGGGTTAGGTGAGCGGTGTTGGCTCATTTACCCCAGTTATGTTTCAGATTCCCAAGAGGGAAGCCGCCCACAAAGGCTCTCCTCCCTGCCCAGGCCTGCATTTGGAATTGTATGTTGAGGACATGGCCCCACCTTTGAGAAAGAACCATGACACACTCAATGCTATGAAGAGGTTCGTTACTCAGAGTCCAACCACAGTGGTGGGACAACCTCGATGGGTGAACATCTCCCAGACTCCCCTGTAGACTTTGAAAACGATTAAGGATGATGGACGTCATCCGCAAGAGTCTGCTCTCTCACACTCTCCTCAACATTTCCTGGCCATGTAGGGGAATTAATCGACGTCATTGATCACCACCAACACAGCTGCATCGGGTGAGAAAAAGTTAAACGCTTCTTGTTTACATAAACTCTCACACAAACCCACCTGTTCCCTCACTTTCCCCTCCATCTCCCCTCCCATCTTAAGAACCTGATTTCCTCCCTCTCAGGTAGGGGCTCCCCCCTCCCTCCTGAACATAACCTACATACTCCTATACCCAACATACTCCCATCTATCTACACACACAGGATTAACTCTATGGCACATACTCATACATATTCATCATCCTCTCCTCCTCCTCTTCTTTTTTTTTTTTTTTTTGAGATATATACAAGAGTTGTTACATTCTTGTACAGCCACTAGTACGCGTAGCGTTTCGGGCAGGTCCCTGGAATACGATCCCCTGCCGCGAAGAATCGTTTTTTCATCCAAGTACACATTTTACTGTTGCGTTAAACAGAGGCTACAGTTAAGGAATTGCGCCCAGTAAATCCTCCCTGGCCAGGATACGAACCCTTGACATATAGCGCTCGCGGAACACCAGGCGAGTGTCTTACCTCTACACCACGGAGACTGTTCCTTCTCCCTACATGACTGCATACCAACCACATACCCTCCCACCCCAACTCCAACATAACCCTTGGTCAAAAGCCCCGCGCACCCAGACGTCATGCCCTGCCACACGCCAAAACACTCGGGAAATCCTCACAGATCCCATTGTGACTATGCACCTGTGCTCACCTGAGCAGGAGGGCTTAAAGAGCTCACCTGCTCAGGTGCTGTGCACGGTCGTAGTCACTCTTTACACTACTGTGACAGTGTTGTGATGCGTGGGTGGTGACAGTGTTGTGACTCATGGGCGTCACAACACTGCTTCACTCAGCTCGCGACAGACTCAGGTGCATCTTGCTCTACACAAGCTTGGATATATGCCGTGCACAGGACCACGTGACATGGGTAAACATGCCGGCTTTCTTTACAAACAAACAATGTAGGGAGGAGAAGCAAAAGTCTGTCTGTACCTGGTGCGTTAAATAAATAAAATATAAATATGTTTATTCAGGTAAGGTATATACATACAAGTGAGGTTACATTAATGGATCGAATTATAGATAAAGCTAGTACATACAATGCCTAAAGCCACTATTACGCAATGCGTTTCGGGCAGGAAGAATATTAATATCTAGAACTTAATACTAATTGAGCATAAAGAATAAAATGTGTTGAGAACAAATACAAATAAAGATGAGAAAAAGGGGGAACATGACTGAAAAAGCAGCACAAATACAAAATGTTGACAAACAGCATTGATTAAACAAAAAAGGTAGGTTACAGGGAATTTATTAGGTAGTGTTTAGTTTTAATCTTAAACTGGTTGAGAGAGGTACAGTCTTTACCATGGTTGGGGAGGTCATTCCACATTCTGGGTCCCTTGATTTGTAGAGCATTTCTAGTTTGATTAAGCCATACTCTTGGAATATCAAAACTGTATTTATTTCTGGTGTGGTGCTCATGGGTTCTGTTACAACCAGCAATGAAGCTTTTGAGTTCAGGATTGGCATTACAGTTCAGCGTTTTATATATGTATGATACTCATGAGAGAATGTGCAGTGACTTAATATCTAACATATTCAGAGATTTGAGTAGGGGTACCGAGTGATGTCTGGGGCCAGAGTTGGATATTGTCCTAATAGCAGCTTTGTGTTGAGTAATTAGAGGACGTAAATGATTTTGGGTAGTAGAACCCCAAGCACAAATACCATAGTTGAGATATGGATAGATGAGGGAGTAATAGAGAGTCACCAGGGCAGGTCGGGGTACATAATATCTGATCTTAGAGAGAATGCCAACAGTTTTTGAAACTTTTTTTTTATATATTTAGAATGTGTCCCTGGAAATTCAGCTTGTGGTCAATGAGAACGCCAAGGAACTTACCATCTAATTTGTTACAAATTTGGGTATTGTTAATTTTGAGATTTATTTGATTAGAGGATTTATTGCCAAACAGAATATAGAAAGTTTTGTCAATGTTAAGGGTGAGTTTGTTGGCAGTTAGCCAAAGATGGACTTTATTTAGCTCAGTATTTACTGTGGCATTTAGAGCAAGGGGGTCAGGACTGGAGTAAATGAAGGTTGTGTCGTCAGCAAAAAGAATTGGTTTGAGGCGTTGGGAGGCATTTGGAAGGTCATTAATGTAAATGAGAAAGAGGAGAGGGCCGAGTATGCTGCCCTGAGGAACACCGATGTTGATGGGTAGGGTGGGAGAAATTGAATTATTCACAGAAACATACTGGAGCCTGTCAGTAAGGTAAGATTTGAGGTATTGCAGGGAGTGTCCTCTGACTCCATAATGATGTAATTTAAGAAGAAGGTTTTGGTGGTTGACAGTGTCAAAAGCCTTACGCAGGTCCACAAATAACCCAACAGGGAACTCATTTTTATCAAGAGCTGCATGAATCAAGTTAATCATACTAATAAGTGCATCGTTAGTGCTTTTTTTGGGTCTGAAGCCATATTGACAAGAGCTAAGTATATTGTGTTTGGCTAGATAAGAGTAAAGCTGCTTGTAGATTAGTTTTTCAAATATTTTTGACAAGTTAGGCAGGATTGATATAGGTCTGTAGTTGTTAACATCTGTGAGATCACCACATTTGTGGACAGGGGTTACTCTCGCTTTCTTTAGAATATCTGGAAAGGTTTGGAGTTTAAGTGACTTGTTGAAGAGCAATGCAATAGCAGGGGCTAAAGATCTGGAGGCTTTTTTGTAAATTAAAGTTGGTATCTCATCAATGGCACTAGACTTGGTTTTAAGGGAAAGGATTATTTCATTGACGTCAGTGGAACTAGCAGGCTTTAGGTACAGAGACTGTGGATAGTTACCTGTAAGATAGTCCTTAACATCAGTACTGGAAGTTGGAATATCATTTGCAAGGGATGACCCAATGGAAGAGAAGAACCTATTAAACTCAATAGCAGAATCAGAGGCTGAAAGCTGACCATCGTTACTGGACAGGAGTGTTGGTTTGTTATTAAAAATCTTCTTTGATCCCAATATTTGTGAGATTGTGCTCCAAGTTTTTTTAATGTTGCTCTTTATTTGGGTAAATCTATCTTCGTAGAATTTAGTTAAGTGCAAAGTTGTCTCGTGCGCGGGTTACTGCCTCAGTGCACACACACTCATGAAGTACTAAGTGTGTTTGTAATGATATATGTAGTCTGTGATGGTGTATAGTTTGTATATATGTTGTTAAAGTAAATAATTGAACATGTATTATTGAAGGCATGAACAATGTTCGTGGACACATTAGTGGCACATGCAACACAGTTTCTTTGAACAGTACGGATGTTCTAATGTATGAATATTGTAAACAAGATCAATGTACATTGGATAAGCCAGAAAAAATACAAAAATGCATATGTGTTAGTGCGGAAAAGATTAATATTAAAATATTTGTGGCAACTCGCACTTGTTTAATTGGTTGCACATGCAACCGCCTTTGGGCGTTTCTGCCACGTCACGCCCCATTTTCTGGACACCACTGCGGCCAAAGTAAGTAATTTTGCATTGTTTTCAACATATATGTGGTCAGGAGAATGGTATTTAAAAGTTTTGGAATGAAAAAACAAATTGGAAATACTTTATTTTTGGCACACCACATGTGGGTCATATTTAACAGCTGCGCAGTACAGTGGCTAATGTGCAGTTGTTACTGGTCATCAGGTAATGGAGAAGGGTTCTGCCTAGTTCTCATTTTACCTTCCAGGTAATTCCTAAAAGAAAGAAGTCCTCCATTAGTAAAGTAGATGACTATCCTAGAAGTATATACATGCATCAGTATTACCACGTGTTCGCACCGACGTGAGGCGGGAAAGAAACCGCCAGGTAAATAAAGATTCAAAATATCCCACAATTTTAATAATAATAAGACGTTAAATATAATATTTTCTTGATAGACTGTAAAAATTATAATATTAAATATATCACTCATAGAGCTGCTATAACATTCAAAGTACTAAATATAACAGCAAATTCTATACTATATAACAGCAAATGCTATACTGTATAAAAGCAAATGTCCACAGTAGCAACCCACAGCTTCAATAGACCAGGTGTACAGCGCTTCTCGTTATTTGTCATAAACGTTTCACTCAAACACGTTTACTCTCTTCTTACTCACTTTCACTCAGATTTGTCCCTTACCAAAGTGTCCCTTACCCTGAGTGTTGTCCACGCTTACTCACCCACCTTCTCCACTTTACTGTTCTCTTACACTCAAAATGACTCAATTCTAATCTCCTCTCAAATCAACAATCATCTGTTCATTCATTAAGTCAGTCATAATGGAATGCCCTGTTAAGAATGGCAATTTTTTATTCTCAACATCTCTCCGTGACATTTTCATTTCTTACTTGATTTTTTATAACACAATATATTCTTAGATTTTACATATCTACCACTCCAATTAATAGTTGTTCACATACACATCACGTAAATGGCTAGCAACCACACACAAACCCCCACCACATCTCCCTCATGCACACTAAGGAAATGGAAAATTTACTCTAGGGGCTAAGACGAAACCTTTTCCAGTTTATTGGTGTGCTTCTTGAGATATGGGCACAATATAACTGCTGCATATTCCAATTTTGGTCACACATTATCTCTATCTGTCGGACCAGATGGCATTTCACCTTTGGTGCTGATAGAATGTGCCACTGAGCTGAGCATTTCACTTCAACTGATGTTCCAGACATCTTTGTCTACAGGAAACTTACCAGATATTTGGAAAAGGGCAAACAAAGTTCCAATCAACAAAAATGGTAGCAAAGAAGACTCAATAATTTATAGACCGATATCATTAACAAGCGTGTTATCCAAACACTAGGAAAAAGCGTTAAAACCACATGGATAGAACACCTGGAGGGTAATGACATACAGTACTAATAGACATACAATAAAGTTTCATACAGGAAGACCCTGTGTAACAAATCTAATTAGTTTTTATGATAGAGCAACAGAGATTCTGCAGGAAACAAAAGATTGGGTTGACTGTGTATATCTGGACCAAAAAGAGGCTTTTGACCGAGTTACACAAAAGAGGATGTTTTCAAACGAACAGCCTGGAGGGTGACAGGGAGACTGTTGACATGGAAGAAAAATTTTCTGACAGAAAGATGAGAGTGGTAATTAGAGACAATGTTTTTGACTGGAGGATTGTCATTAGCCAAGTACCACAGGGTTAGTTCTTTCGCCAGTAATGTTTATCGTTTACCCAGGGTCAAACTTAATCTGTGTAAACACTCATGCAAATTAAGGGACCTAGTCTATGGAACTCACTCCCTAGTGAATTGAAAAACTGTAAAACTTTTGCCTTATTTAAAAACCAAACCAAAAAGTACTTAATTTCATCTTCTTAGTTTCCTACACTGAGCTTTATTTTTTGCTCTGTACCTAGTGTTACCCAGTCTCCTAATTCTTATGTTTTTAACCCAAACAACCTTATCATTGTGTTCATTGCTGTCTTCCTTTATGTGCTAGCCAATTGCTGTATTGTGCCTACCAATATTTGTCAACTAACATTCAAGCTTTCATTGCAACCAATCTTAGCTACCTAAGTGCTTTATTATACTGTACCTACAATTTTCTCTCATCTATTTTTTTCTTGCCATGTAACTGTTATCATTTCTTTTTTAAATTTTTGCTAGTATTTACCTACTTAAAATTTTCTTAGATTAAGGACCTGCCCGAAACGCTGCACGTACTAGTGGCTTTACAAGATTGTAATTACCATATTATATATTCTCACATTCCCGATGTACCTTCTTGTATATGAATAAATAAATAAATAAATAAACATAAATGATCTACCAGAATGAATACTGAATTATATGAACATGTTTGCTTCGATACTGGGGAAGATAGGAACAATTGCCATGCCCCTCCAATTGTCCTAGATAAAATAAGTGCTTGGAGTACTGTGTGGCAAATGGAATCAATGTAAATAAATGCCATGTTATGGAATGTGGAATAGGAGAAATAGATCTCACACAACCTACAAATTATGTGGAAAGGAATTAAAGAACACTAACAAAGAAAGAATTCTAGGGTGGTTCAGGATAGTAGAATATCAGCAGAGTAACACATAAAGGACATTGTGCGAAGAGCATATACTGTATTTTCCAATATCAAAATCGCTTCTAATTATATGGATATTGAAATAATAAGAAACTGTTCATGACTTTTGTGAGACTAAAATTTGAATATGCAGCAGATGTATGGTGCCCATATCTCAAGAAGCACATCAATAAACTGGAAAGGTGCACCAGCATGCTTCAAAATGATTTTTAAAACTGAAAAATCGAATTATGAAGGCAGAAGCTAGAGACGTTAAATATGCCAAAGTTAGAAGAAAAAGAGGCGATATGAACACCACTTACAAAGTAATAATGGAAACTGACAATATTGACAGAGGAATTCCTGAAACTGGTAGCCTCAAGAACAAAGAGGTCATAGGTTCAAGAAAAGGAAATGAAGGTGCCGAAAAAATATTAGAAAGTTTCCCTTTGCAAACAGAGTGGTAGCCAATTGGAACTAGTTAAATGAGAAGGTGTTGGAGGTCAAAACCACCAGTAGTTTCAAGCGTCATATGACAAAACCATCAGTAGTTTCAAGCGTCATATGACAAAACCATCAGTAGTTTCAAGCGTCATATGACAAAACCATCAGTAGTTTCAAGCGTCATATGACAAAACCATCAGTAGTTTCAAGCGTCATATGACAAAACCATCAGTAGTTTCAAGCGTCATATGACAAAACCATCAGTAGTTTCAAGGGTCATATGACAAAACATCAGTAGTTTCAAGCGTCATATGACAAAACCATCAGTAGTTTCAAGCGTCATATGACACAGAATGTTGGGAAGACGGGACACAACGAGTGTAACTTGTCATCCTTTAGCTACACTTGGGTAATTTTCTTGGGTCTGACTGCCTCCCTCTCCGCCTCTATTCCTGGTGTGTTTGTAACACCAAGGACTTTAATTGTGCTGACTACTTAATTTCCCTGACCGACTCTACTCTCAACTTCGAGTTCACAAACTATACACTTTTATCTCCCCCCCCCTGTACCTAAACTGATCAAACCACATTATCACTTCTCAGTTCATATAACTTAAATAACGATAACTTCTCACTCCAGCACCATAACCTAAGTTTACTCTCAAGTTTGAGTGTTTGTTCTGTCACACAACCATACAATGTTCAACTAGTCTATATAGCTGTCTTTCATTCTTTTCTAAATGCAAACATCATATATAGCTTGATTCAGTTCCTCCTATATCGTCTTGACACTGGGTTTACTCTCTCTGTTTCCCCACTCCCACTCCCTCTCTCCTCCTCCCCCTCTCTTCCTCTTTCCTCTCCCTCTCTTTAACACTCATATACCCTGATCACCCACGATGTTATCAGACCAATCACTCATTACGCTTTTAACGTTGTCATGTGCACTGCTGCCTAAATAGAATCTTTGCAGAGCATTGAACAGCATTCTTCCAACTGTACGGTTTTATTACTCTCCAAAGTCCTCCATTAACTTTGTAATATTATCTAGTTCAGTAGAAAATTGATCTGCACAAATTACATATATTCAGAAAGTAGAATAATTCAGTAACTTACACTGTGTCAGAGGAGCCAACCACATGCACTTCAGTGAGTGGGAATCCATTAAAGTGGGTTGAGAGAGTGGAGCAGTAGGCGCCCATGTTGGGCCACACCAACCAGTCCCCCAGCTGCAGGTCGGGAAGGAGGAAGACTTCCTGTGATATTCTGTCAGTCCCGCAGCAGGACCGACCCCACACTATGCTGGCCTGTACATCCTTCTCTCCTCTCACCTGCGACCGTGACACATTATTTAATAAGCTCTCTTATTATACTTATATTCTTACAAAATATGACCTCTGATTGCATAAAAGCGGAGATTTTTCTGAAAGGGGGGAAAAAGAAACACTTGCGCAGCGCCTTCCGCGGCCTGCGCGGGAAGGTATGGAGCTTATAAATAGGAAGGAGCGGGAGATCAGCCTCACTCTCACAGCCCACCACAACAGTGCTCGAAACTATCAATACACGTTCTGCAGAATTTATTAACCATCTCCAAAATTAATAATAGCCCAAACCAGTTTGTGTCTTTTTCCCCCTGAGCAGAAAATTATAGTTTTATCCGGTGTATAATTATAGTTACATTCTTCCAAAGTATGACAATACAATTTAATTAAACAGTAATATTTATGTCAAGATATTCAATTAATATACACCTCATATGGATTTCAATATTTAAAGGATTGAGAGATTAATTAATAATAATTCATTGTTATGTCAGGGGAGAGGCAGCCAGTATATACATACAGTACATGTTAGCTTATATAAGGTCCCACCTGGGTCCAATTACTGTCCCTCCCTAGGATGTTACCCCACAACAACTGACTAACTCCTGGGCACCAGTTACTGCTGGGTGAAGAGGCACATGAGGTGATGCCTCCCAACATCATTGTGCGGGGGTAATGATGTTGGGAGAGTTAGAAGTGAGGAACTAATACAGAAATTCAAGACAGCAATAGAATTAGTTAGGAGCAAGGGAGGAATCCCGATCATATGTGGCATTCTTCCAAGAAAGGGAGTGGGAAATGAATGGATGTCGAGGGCACTTGGTGTCAATTGCGGGCTGGAAAGATATTGCAAATCTAATGCAATATCTTTTATAGACAACTGGGAACACTTCTATGGAAGAAATGAAATGTATGCTCGTGATGGGGTGCATCTTTCGAGAGCTGGGGTTGTTGCTGTTGCAAACTCATTGGAAGAAGTGGTTAGAGGTGTTTGTTTGGGTTTAAACTGTTAGTAGATAGAGGTATGGAAATTGATTTTGAGGAAGGATGTAATAAAAGTATGTGTTTGCGGGAGAAAGGAATTGGCAAAATGATCAGGGAAAGAGAAGGGCCTCAAAATAACAATTCAGTTAGGGTATATTACACAAACAGTAGAAGTCTAAGAATAAAAATTAACGAATTAAATGCTCTTGTCTGCACAGAAAAAATAGATATTATTGCACTTACCGAAACGTGGATGAATGTTGATAATAGAGAACTATTAGCTGAATATCAAATAAATGGATTTAAACTATTTCAAACAGATAGATATATTAGACGAGGAGGTGGAGTAGCCATATACGTTAGAGACAATTTGAAATGTAGTCTCAAAGAGGGAATCAAAACTGAGCCACACACAGAAACTATTTGGATAGAATTAACGAAAAAGCAAATAATATTATAATAGGAGTTATATATAGGCCACCAAATTTAGACAGAATGGAAGCAAAGCATCTATGGGATGCAACCCGTCCTCACACAAGACAGCACATATATGACTTAATGCTTAAAGTCTATATAAATAATAAATAAATAAATATGTTTATTCAGGAAAGGTACATACATAGAGAGATTTTACATAAGTGGATCGATTTATAGATAGAGCTAGTACATACAATGCCTAAAGCCACTATTACGCAATGCGTTTCGGGCAAGAAAACATTATATCTAAAACTTAATACTAATTGAACAAAAAGAATAAAATGTTTTGAGAACAGTTACAAATAAAGGTACAAAAAAAAGGGGGGGAACATGACTGAAAAGCAGCACAAATACAATATGTAGACAAACAGCGTTGAATAAAAAAAAAAAAAATAAGACATGGGTTGACAATAGAGGGTTAAGGTAGGTTACAGGGAGTTTATCAGGTAGTGTTTAGTTTTAATCTTAAACTGGTTGAGAGAGGTACAGTCTTTAACATGGTTGGGAAGGTCATTCCACATTCTGGGTCCCTTGATTTGTAGAGCATTTCTAGTTTGGTTAAGTCGTACTCTTGGAATATCAAAACTGTATTTATTTCTGGTGTGGTGCTCATGGGTTCTGTTACAGCTTTCAATGAAGCTTTTGAGGTCAGGATTGGCATTACAGTTCAGCGTTTTATATATGTATAATACACATGAGAGAATGTGCAGTGACTTAATATCTAACATATTGAGAGATTTGAGTAGGGGTACCGAGTGATGTCTGGGGCCAGAGTTGGATATTGTCCTAATAGCAGCTTTGTGTTGAGTAGTTGAATGTGAATTTATATGTTGAATGTGATTTAGTACATATGTGGTATATTCCCAGTTACTTTTTTTACCAAGGTCCAAACTCTTCCTCGCGTACCAATTTACGTCTCACAGTACCCGTGCATCAACATAGATAGCAGAATAGTCGTGATTGGTTCAATTATAATGAAAATTGAAGTTTTCAGGTCCCACATGGGTTGTGAAATTTACCTACTATTGTCCATGCTCTTAGAATATTACAGATCAGCTACATCCTATTGAAGGCTCGTAGTTTTGTTTTGAGAAATATTAGTTGTTCTTAGTAAATTATAATAAGCACTATAAATTATTACATAGAATAACAGTGCTTCACCAATCAATATTATATAACATAGTTTGTGCCTTAAAAATATTTATAGAATGTTCTGTAGGAACGCTAACAGAAAACGATGTTATGTTGTCTATGGGGTAAACTACTGCAAACAGGATGGTATGGTGTTTATTATATCAACTATAGGATGGGTATAGGGTCCACTACCACCTGTTAGGTGGGTAAGGGGGTCCAATACCACCCGCAGGATGGGTATGGGGGTCACATCCACCCACAGGATGGGTATGGGGATCACATCCACCCAAAGGAAGGGTATGGGGTTCAATACCATCCACTGGATGTGTATGGTGTCCACTACCACCGACAGGATGGGTATTGGGCTCACACCCACAAGATGGGTATGGGGTCCAATACCACCCACAGGATGAGTATGGCGTCCACTATCGCCCACAGGATGGGTATGGGGCTCCAACCACCCATAGAATAAGAATGGGGTCCAATAACACCCACTGGATGTGTATGGCGTCCATTGCCGCCCACAGGATGAGTATAGGGTCTTATATAAATAAGAGCTTCATTTTAAATACATTACAATAGACATATTTATAGCTCAAGTGAAGATACATATGTTTTTATAGTAGCGCTCAGTAGCTTGTCGGGCATGGAGTGCAGACGCCTACACACTTGCCGATATATTGTATAATTAACAAAGGTACGCTAATAAAGCCTAAAATCTTATATGCCTCCAGAAAGATCGAGATATGAACACTATTATGATTGCACCAAATGAAATGTATCATGTTTGAGAACAAAGATATATCAATTTTAAATTAAGTTTCGACTCTTGCTCGGGCGAGAGAGATGGCATGCCAGTTTGACCCCAGGTGTCGGTATTGTGGGAAAAAACACGACTCGCGAGAGTGTAGAGTCAAGATTAAAAGAAGTGAAAAAATCGTACCATTTTGTTGCAACTGTCGAGGCAGCCACAATGCTGGTTCCTCTCTATGCCCCATGAAGCCTCATCTGAAAGAGACTAGGACGGGTCCTGCAAGCAGGATAGATGTGTCCTCGCAGCAAGGAAAGATTGTGCAAGAGGAACTTGGAGGAAACAGCTGGAAGCCAACGACAGCCCCTATGATCAATGTGTGGGAGAAAGGGGCAGAGAAAATAAAGGCGAGCCTAGGGAAAGTAAATCAGGCAGTGGAAAAACTGAAACCTTGTGAGGACAAGGTTCAGGACAATATGGTCACCTCTGAGGTTGGTAATCAAATTTTGGAGTATCTAAAAAAACTAGATAAGAGGATTGAGGCATTGGAAAAATTGACTATGGAAGGTAGACGGGGTGAAGATGGTGGTGAAACAGGACGTGTAATTGAAAGTAAAACAGGACGTGAAATAGAAAGTGAAAAGTGCGTAGAAGAAAGTAATGATGTGCATGACGTACCGATGATAGAGGATAGTCAGGAGCATACACCTTCTAGTAGTGTTAGCGGTGTTCAACCTCCTGTTGTGACAAATGTTGAAAGATCGGTTAAAGTAAAACGGTATACAGAAATAGAGAACGGTACGGTATAGCAGTCTCTAGAGAACTAGAGACTGCTGTGGGGAGTATATCTTCGCCAGTTTCAGAGTAAAGGGTACCGAGTCTATCCTGTCTGTGGGAGCAGTCTATAGGATTCCTAACACTGATGTGCCCGAATTCAATTCAAACCTTAGAAATCTAATACACGATAACAGACTTAACAAAAACCATCTAATTATCGCAGGGGACTTTAATATTGACCTCTGCGAGCCTGAGCACCCTACTACTGTTAGCTTCCTCAACTGTATGAATTCCTGCTTCCTCATACCCTTAATCACTAGACCTACCAGAATCACTGATAGTACTGCCACGACTCTAGATCACATCTGGACCAACATAACCTCTCCGCTTACTTCAGGTATAATCACCGACAGTACTACAGACCATTACCCCACATTTCTCTTAACTAACATTAACAAACCACCTCTAGAGTCAAGGGAGATAAGTTTTAGGCTGCACAATGAATCTGCTATAGGCAATTTTATAACTGCTGCTGATAATGTCAATTGGGAATCAGAGTTAGGTAACATAGGGGACATCAACCTAGCAGTACAATCTTTTCTTCAAAAAACTCTAAGCCTTTATAACACCCACTGTCCTATGCTTACAAAACAAGTCACTACCAAAAGGCTTAACAATCCATGGCTTACAAAGGGAATACTTAAATCCATTAATAAAAAACATGACCTTGAGAAGAAGTATAGGCTAGGAACCGTCTCTAAAGAATTCTCAAAGAATTACTCTTTACTGCTATCTAAGATAATTAGACGAGCCAAAACTAAATACTACGAAGATAAATTTACCCAAATAAAGAGCAACATTAAAAAAACTTGGAGCACAATTTCACAAATCTTGGGATCAAAGAAGATTTTAAATAACAAACCAACACTCCTGTCAAATAACGATGGTCAGCTTTCAGCATCTGATTCTGCTATTGAGTTCAATAGGTTCTTCTCTTCCATTGGGTCATCCCTTGCAAATGATATTCCTTCTTCCAGTACTGAGGTTAAGGACTACCTTACAGGTAACTATCCACAGTCTCTGTACCTAAAGCCTACTAATTCCACTGATGTCAATGAGATAATCCTTTCCCTTAAAACCAAGTCTAGTGCCCTTGAGGAGATTCCGACATTAATTTACAAAAAAGCCTCCAGATCCTTAGCCCCTGCAATTACATTGCTCTTCAACAAGTCACTTGAACTCCAAACCTTCCCAGATATTCTAAAAAAAGCGAGAGTAACCCCTGTCCACAAATGTGGTGATCTCACTGATGTTAACATCTACAGACCTATTTCAATCCTGCCTAACTTATCAAAAATTTTTGAAAAACTAATCTACAAGCAGCTTTACTCTTATCTAGCCAAGCACAATATACTTAGCTCTTGCCAATATGGCTTCAGACCTAAAAAAAGCACTAACGATGCACTGATTAGTATGATTAACTTAATTCATGCAGCTCTTGATAAAAATGAGTTCCCTGTTGGGTTATTTGTGGACCTGCGTAAGGCTTTTGACACTGTGAACCACCAAAACCTTCTTAAATTACATCATTATGGAGTCAGAGGACTCTCCCTGCAATACCTCAAATCTTACCTTTCTGATAGACTCCAGTGTGTTTCTGTGAACAATTCAATTTCTCCTACCCTACCCATCAACATTGGTGTTCCTCAGGACAGTATACTTGGCCCTCTCCTCTTTCTCATCTACATTAATGACCTTCCAAATGCCTCCCAACACCTTAGACCAATTCTATTTGCTGACGACACAACCTTCATTTACTCCAGTCCTGACCCCCTTGCTCTAAATGCCACAGTAAATACCGAGCTTAATAAAGTCCATCTTTGGCTAACTGCCAACAAACTCACCCTTAACATTGACAAAACTTTCTATATTCTGTTTGGCAATAAATCCTCTAACCAAATAAATCTCAAGATTAACAATACCCAAATTTGTAACAAATTAGATGGCAAATTCCTTGGCGTTCTCATTGATCACAAGCTTAATTTCCAGGGACACATTCTAAATATATAAAAAAAGTTTCAAAAACTGTTGGCATTCTTTCTAAGATCAGATATTATGTACCCCGCCCTGCCCTGGTGACTCTCTATTACTCCCTCATCTATCCATATCTCAACTATGGTATTTGTGCTTGGGGTTCTACTACCCAAAATCATTTACGTCCTCTAATTACTCAACACAAAGCTGCTATTAGGACAATATCCAACTCTGGCCCCAGACATCACTCGGTACCCCTACTCAAATCTCTCAATATGTTAGATATTAAGTCACTGCACATTCTCTCATGTGTATTATACATATATAAAACGCTGAACTGTAATGCCAATCCTGACCTCAAAAGCTTCATTGAAAGCTGTAACAGAACCCATGAGCACCACACCAGAAATAAATACAGTTTTGATATTCCAAGAGTACGACTTAACCAAACTAGAAATGCTCTACAAATCAAGGGACCCAGAATGTGGAATGACCTTCCCAACCATGTTAAAGACTGTACCTCTCTCAACCAGTTTAAGATTAAAACTAAACACTACCTGATAAACTCCCTGTAACCTACCTTACCCCTCTATTGTCAACCCATGTCTTATTTTTTTTTTTTTTTATTCAACGCTGTTTGTCTACATATTGTATTTGTGCTGCTTTTCAGTCATGTTCCCCCCTTTTTTTTGTACCTTTATTTGTATCTGTTCTCAAAACATTTTATTCTTTTTGTTCAATTAGCATTAAGTTTTAGATATTAATGTTTTCTTGCCCGAAACGCATTGCGTAATAGTGGCTTTAGGCATTGTATGTACTAGCTCTATCTATAAATCGATCCACTTATGTAAAATCTCTCTATGTATGTACCTTTCCTGAATAAACATATTTATTTATTTACATA
>WNGS01009634.1:0-12528 GCA_020271785.1 Procambarus virginalis
GAATAGAATTTCTAAGTGACTATTGAATAAAATTTCTAAATGACTGTTGAATAGAATTTCTAAGTGACTATTGAATACAATTATAAGGAACTTTCGGATACAATTGATAAATGACTGTGGAATACAAATTCTAAGTGGCAATGGAATATAAATTTTTTAGTGACTATTGAATATAAGTTTTCAGCAACTGCGGTTTGAATAATGTCAGCGGCTGTGGTGTAAAAATATATATTTTTAAATTTGACTTAAACGTATCTATTAATTTAACATTGTATTTTTATTAACAAACCTGTGCATACGGTATTGTGCTCTTGAAAGTGGTTATGCCGTTCATATTTGAAATTGTCATATTTTACGCGATATTTTTGCTGGAAAAAGACACTTTGCCAAATTAACCTGGTCGCATGACATGAATTGGTGTGCATTTTCAGTTTGTTCCACTGTATTTTTGTTCAAACTCCATTGCAGTTTGTTCACTGAATATTCAGTTTGTTACAGTGCTGGTACTTGTGGTCGCTGTACCTGTTAACGTTGCATATAGTTATACTCTGTGAACCTGTTACAGTCGCCACTGTAAGGTCTTCGACACTATCTCCTGAGAGAGAGAGTTTGAGGAGGAGGGTTGAGGGCCCGCGGTCTTAAGAGGGAAGTGGGTGGTGTCTCGGGGAGGTGTTTTGTGACTAGTTGTTCATAGTATATAGCTTCGACCTAGGTGTTGGGATGAACAGCAGTACTGTGTAAGACTATTTTTCAAATGACATGAAAGTGGGACGAATGATGAATTCTGCACAACTCGGTTGGACTCAGCCGAACTCGGATGGACTCGGCAAAACACGAATGGACTCTACAGAATTCCTGAAAGGTCTCATAACTGCGGAAATGAACTGAAAAATGGCAGATGAAGCTCACTGTTGTTTAGGTGCAAAGTTCTGAACGTGGGAAATGACACTGTAACCATCTTTAGATTAACAGTGCAGATACGGGCAAATCAAAAAGCAAAAGCGACTTGGAGGTCATATTTGGCAGACCTGAGCCCTAGTCAGGGGTGTATCAATGCGCGCAACAAAGCGAAAAAGAGTCGTTGGGTTTATAACCATTTTGATTGTTGCCGCCAAAGGCGGCTAGTTTATTGTGCACCCCATACTCATCCTGTGAGCGGTAGCGCAAAAGCATTACAGAGGGCACAAAAGGTCTTTATCACACCTCATCTTAGATTATTTCATAAACAATTTCATCTATCCTTCACACCTTATAGTTACAATGTCAGCTAGTCAACATCAGAGGCCCGAGACTGTTCAACACGCTTCCACTACACATAAGGGGCATAACTGGCCGACCCCTCACAGTGTTCAAGAGAGAACTGGATAAGCACCTCCAAAGGATACCTGATCAACCAGGCTGTGACTCATACGTCAGGCTACGAGCAGCCGCGTCTAACAGCCTGCTTGATCAGTCCAGCAACCAGGAGGCCTGGTCGACGACCGGGCCGCGGGGACGCTAAGCCCCGAAAGCACCTCAAGGTAACCTCAAGATAGTTACAGAGTAAGTGCTATTTCAAGAGCTACATATTTACAGTAAGTCATCATACATTAATGGTAGGTCTTAATGCTAATACATAATAGTTTGACCAATGGGGACATTACAGAGTCATAGGGGAGCTTCTGTTTATTGTTAGTCCTCACAATACACGCCTTGTTTCTGAATCTCATATGTCGTTCATATACTGGAAGCGAAATGTGGGTACAGTGCAAGGATTTCAGGTAATTTTTCCATGGTAATAAGATAGGTTGCCATATCATACAGAGTGAGCTTAGATTTATCTCTAAATGGCTCAATTTTACTACAATCCAAGATATAGTGTTCGAGTGTGTGTCCCTGTCTTTGTCCACACACTTTACACTTTACTTCATCTAGATCCCTATACAAGTCGAACTGCCAGAGATACTTGTAGCCAAGTCTTATACGAGCTGTGACAACATCTGTTAGTCTACTGACTTTGTTACTTGCCCCATACACATGTTTTACTTCACACATTTCATTGTGATGAACAATGGACCTGCTAGTTCCAGTTTGCACTGTTCTACTTTCTTCAAATTCATCCAGGAGTTCTTGTCTAATGACATTTTTAAGGGACCTATTTGATAACTCAAGATTCCGTTCAATACTGTCTTTATTTACTGAAGCCTTAGCAAGGGCGTCAACTTTGTCATGTTCCTGCATGCCAATGTGAGAAGGAATCCACAACATTTTTATATTTACCCTCTTGCTTAGTATTCTTAACCAGAAGTACATTGGCCTATGATTGGCCCTGGCGAGGCCCCGCTTGGACTACGCCGGCCATTTCGGTCACCGTGTTACAGTGGTCATCGATTCTCCCTCGAGAAAATCGAACGTTGGATGACTAGACCGAACACTGGTGTTCAGGACCTATACGAAGAGCGGTCGAGGCCCTGCCTTCATTTCCTGGAGGGGTACTGGGCGATGGGAGACTTTGTTCTTAGTTAATACACAATATTACATTAGGTTAAGATAGGTTTCAGTAGAATAGGTTTATGTTAGGTTAGAATAATTCTAGGCTTAGTTAGATTAGGTTTTGTCAGGCTAGGCACTTCCAAAGTTTCAGTAGAATAGGTTTATGTTAGGTTAGAATAATTCTAGGCTTGGTTAGATTAGGTTTTGTCAGGATAGGCATTTCCAAATTTTCAGTAGGACGCAGAAACCCGTATCTGGCGCCCAGTAGTATAACACTGGGCTGTTTTCACTGGGATGACGCTATAATCGCATATAGTGCAATGCCTCATACGCCGATGTCGTACGCATTCTCTTAATGCTACATTAAACACTTCATATATACCACAGCCGTTTAGAATGTAAGTCTGGAGTGTTACTGAAGCTTTCTCACCCATGATGAAATGCAAAATTGAGGTGACGTGTAGGCGCGATGCCTGGTCTGGTTCTTTCTAGATTATAACCGTTATTCACATACTGTACTTGCAACCTTCGCATTTCAAATTTTGGTTCCTCCGTGTTCAAAACATGTTCAATCGTGTTTCGAGTTCAGGCTCTTTCCCTGAGAGCACATGATGGATACATGTACACCGAGAGGTGTATTCTGCTTCTCTGTGTTTGTTCATGAGAGTTTACTTTAGTCATGAATTATGTTCAGGACTGAAGTAAACTTCCGGGCTGGGCAGTATGGATACTGACGGCTTTAGTAACCCCTCTGAAGAACGGCAAACCGGAGCCCAATACCAGACCAAACAGTTCTTTCCATGCTATCTCGGGTTCTTCTGGGTTCTTTAAGGGTTTTCAGAGTTTTTTAGGTTTCTGGTTCTTTTAGGTGGTCCTTCCATGTTCTTTTAGGTTTTTCCAGGGTCTTTTATGGTTATTTTTCTCATGGTATTTTATAGTTATTTTTTCCAGGGGTCTTTTATGGTTATTTTTTACAGATTCGTTTTGTTCTTTTGGTTCTTACAGGTTTTTCAGGTTATTTCAGGCTCTTGTTTCTTTAACCCTCGTTTCCAGTCGATTTTAATGTTCTTAACCCGTTTTTTCCCTTCATCCAGACATTATCTTTCTCGCTCTTCGTCTGGTTCGTCACGTTCCAGACATGCCACAGTGAACTCGCGCCCTTCCGCCCGTGTCAGGTCGACCGTGTCACTAGTCCCAGCCTCAGGAACGGAGGAGGAAGCCAAGAGGCATTAAAATGCTCAGAAACGTAATGAAGGCGGACATTTGCATCTCTGGCCTGCCTGGAATTACAGCGAGGTATCGAGTTGTAAAGTGAAAGAGAAGATATTCCAGTCCAGGTGTCCTGCGACGAGACAAAGAAAACAGGCATTCCGTTCCAAATGTCCTACGTCACCTGGGAACGAACATTCCGCTTTAGATGTCCAACATTTCACCTAGAAACGGACCTTCCGCTCTAGATATCCAGCGATCATGGCACCCGGAAACGGACAATATTTTCCCAGATGTACTACGACCTCGTCACCTGCATTCACATTTGAGCTTATGCTCCGTTGGGCATTGACCCAGAAGTGTAGTTTCTACTGTCCAGCGGAGCAGCACGCTGAGGATCTTGTTTTATTGGAAAATTTCTGCCACAGCTGCTGGAAACAGGGTCACCAAGAGTCTTCTAGCCGAGGCTGTCAGCTTGGTGCTATTTGTTACAATATATGTAATGCGAGAAATATAATTTGTTGTTTTATTTTACTCTTATTTGGTTTGTTTTTCATATTTCAGCATTTTTGCTCCTTGCTAATCGTTGTTTCGCCTCTTCAGCAGCTCTTGGCGTGTTTACTGTCGTAGGTCGACAGGCTGTCGTAAGTCGACAGGCTGTTGTAAGTCGAGGCTATCGTAGGTCGGGGCTATTGTAAATTGGGTTATTGTAGGTGGCTGATCAGCACTTATCGTATGTGGCGTTGAGGCTTCTGTTGCAGGCGTCATCGTAGACGACACAAATTTAGGAGGTCGCAATCGAAAGTAGTGCTGACAGTAGGTACTGTCGGAGATGGTCCTGCCGGAGGTGATTCACTCATAGATGACGCTATCGTACCTACTACCATATATTTGCGCTATCACAGCAACCGTAGAATGTGGCTCCGTAAGCTAGTGGAGGTTTTTTTTCGGTTCATTTCAACATTCCAGTGGATGTTGAAGTATACAGATGTTGAATAATATGTAGATGTTGATAAATGTGGATGTTTCAGCAATGTGTAGATGATGAGGCGCGTGTGAATGGATATTGAATTAGACTTTACACGAGGCTACTACCAAACAGATATTCCTTTGAACTCATAAATGGTAATTCAAAAAGGTTGAAAATGAATGGTTATCATCACGAAAGATTCCAATACATTTCAAGCATACTCGCACTCATACAGAATACGCTACAGAAAAAGAGGATCCGTAACTTCTTATTCAAATCTAAGTTGGGGCGAAACTTAGGCTTCGCGGCGACGTTTCGTTGGAAAAGTTGTCAACTTTGTACAGAGTTTCTGCATACAGTTGCCGCCATCTTGAATCTCGCATTTGTTTAGCGGCCTCGTTCATTGTTCCCAGGATGTAGTGTAGCGACATCTGTTGTTCCCAGGATGTAGTGTAGCGACATCTGTTGTTCCCAGGATGTAGTGTAGCGACATCTGTTGTTCCCAGGATGTAGTGTAGCGACATCTGTTGTTCCCAGGATGTAGTGTAGCGACATCTGTTGTTCCCAGGATGTAGTGTAGCGACATCTGTTGTTCCCAGGATGTAATTTGGAAACCTCTGTTGTTGTTCTTAGGATGTAGTTTAGTATAACATACAGAAACCTCTTTTATGTTATGTTTCCGATAAAATAAAATATAATTGTTTAACTGTTTTAATCATCTGCTGCATTATTGTACATATTTCACTCATAATTTATTTTGCCAACTACTTTATTCATTCAGCGAATTTTCAACGTGAAGTTAGTTTTATATTCTACACGAGCCGGTCGGCCGAGTGGACAGCACGCTGGACTTGTGATCCTGTGGTCCTGGGTTCGATCCCAGGCGCCGGCAAGAAACAATGGGCAGTTCCTTTCACCCTATGCCCCTGTTACCTAGCAGTAAAATAGGTACCTGGGTGTTAGTCAGCTGTCACGGGCTGCTTCCTGGGGGTGGAGGCCTGGTCGAGGACCGGGCCACGGAGACACTAAAAGCCCCGAAATCATCTCAAGATAACCTCAAGATATACATATATTATTATATGTAAGGTTATATTATATCCTCGGTATATTAGTATTTATTTTTTCGAATTTTTTATTTGTTTAGTTCATGATAACTTGTCAGACAGCCAAGATTTTCTCCACACAGAAGAGAGGTATCTTTGTATCTATAGATGTATCTGTGTGTGTATTCCAGAGGTAAAAAGTGTACGTAACCCGCCATTTTGTGTCTCTACAAGTCTCCTTATCCTCAAGAACACAGTGACAGACTGGAGGTGAGATATGAAACAAGCAGATAAGATGCTCCCTTTACACGAACACAACAGTCAGGGCGTTCTGTTACTACCTGAAATATGCCTATTACCACACCCGAAATATGCCTATTACCACACCCAAAATATGCCTATTACCACACACCCGAAATATGCCTATTACCACACCCGAAATATGCCTATTACCACACCTGAAAGATGCCTATTACCACACCCGAAGTATGCCTATTACCACACCCGAAATATGCCTATTACCACACCCGAAATATGCCTATTACCACACCTGAAAGATGCCTATTACCACACCCGAAGTATGCCTATTACCACACCCGAAGTATGCCTATTACCACACCCGAAATATGCCTATTATCACACCTGAAATATGCCTATTACCACACCCGAAATATGCCTATTACCACACCCGAAGTATGCCTATTACCACACCCGAAATATGCCTATTACCACACCCGAAATATGCCTATTATCACACGTTATTGTTTAAGATTCAGCTACTGGGAACTAAAAGTTCCAAGTAGCACGGGCTATGGTGAGCCCGTGATGGACTTACTGGCACAGGAGCCGGGCTGAAACTTTTATTACAACACCCGAAATATGCCCAATTGGGGAACGCATTTGGGGCAACAGTCCATGGCGATCAAACAACATTTCAACAATCAAACAATCTTGTAAATGAATGAATGGCTAATAACACACACTAGTATTCAACAAATGTGTAAACGTTCACTTATAATTTACACAACTTCAAAGAATTTTTTAAAACAAGTGACGTGCCAATTTTTTTGCTAGTCATAATAATAAATACAAATTTAAGTTTCAGTAATTTGTTAGTTTTATAATAATTATAACCATAGGAATGTAATACAAATTATACACTAATAGTAAAGATAAATCTCATTTAAAATGGAGTTAGATGATGAATTTATGCCGCTAAGAATTATTCATTAACAAATGAAGACACTAATCCGGGATGGTTAAAGAGATTAGTTAGGTAATTTATCATTGTGTTTACTTTTCAGCCGTGGGGGAAAATCTTTGTCGGATTATGGGCTAATATTTTTGTTGTATCTGGTGTGGTGCTGCTGTTTTCTATCTGGTGTGGTGGCTGTTGTTGTGTATCTGGTGTGGTGGCTGTTGTGTATCTGGTGTGGTGCCCGCTGTTTTGTATCTGGTGTGGTGCCCACTATTTTGTATCTGGTGTGGTCCCCGCTGTTGTATAAATATCCACAACAGTCGGCAATTGGAGCTGAATCTACAGACACCTTTTCAGGCAGAAAAAAAGTCTCAAGATTATCTATAATTATATTTCATTATACTCTTATGATTATATTATAGAGTAGGCAATAATTACAGTCAGCATCATGGGATAAGACCCGAAGCTCTTAAGATATTCCCTTCAAGCTTTTTAAGGGTCTGACCCTTTAAAATTAAGGGTGTGTGACCCCTAAATATGATGGTCAGGGTCGTGTAATAGAGACGTTGCCTCTAGCTATTTAGACTGCGACCTTCGCCCTTAAATATTGCCAAGGCCATGCAGCATTAGAGTGCTATACACAGTATTTAACGCCTCGTGTGTTGTATATATATATATATATATATATATATATATATATATATATATATATATATATATATATATATATATATATATATATATATATATATATGTCGTACCTAGTAGCCAGAATGCACTTCTCAGCCTACTATGCAAGGCCCGATTTGCCTAATAAGCCAAGTTTTCCTGAATTAATATATTTTCTCTAATTTTTTTCTTATGAAATGATAAAGCTACCCATTTCATTATGTATGAGGTCAATTTATTTTATTTGAGTTAAAATTAACGTAGATATATGACCGAACCTAACCAACCCTACCTAACCTAACCTAACCTATCTTTATAGGTTAGGTTAGGTTAGGTAGCCGAAAAAGTTAGGTTAGGTTAGGTTAGGTAGGTTAGGTAGTCGAAAAAACATTAATTCATGAAAACTTGGCTTATTAGTCAAATTGGGCCTTGCGTAGTAGGCTGAGAAGTGCGTTCTGGCTACTAGGTACGACATATATATATATATATATATATATATATATATATATATATATATATATATATATATATATATATATATATATATATATATATATATATATATATATATTATTAAATATGACGAAAAAGTAAGATTAATAATTCTAACACGAATTTTCTCAATATTTCTTATGTTTCTTTTCACTGTCGATGGTAATTGAAAAATCAGTTCTCCAAAATTCATTTTTATTTCTAGTCTGACGCGACACTTGAACGCGTTTCGTAATAACTTATTACATTTTCAAAGACTTTAGTTTACACACACACAACTATAACCTGCAAACACTAAACAGATTTCTTACTATGCTATAATTCAAACGGGAATTATATCCATACTGTCCCTCGAGCTCATTATAATATCATTATTTTAACCCGTTTGAATTATAGCATAGTAAGAAATCTGTTTAGTGTTTGCAGGTTATAGTTGTGTGTGTGTTAACTAAAGTCTTTGAAAATGTACTGTAATAAGTTATTACGAACGCTTTCAAGTGTCGCGTCAGACTAGAAATAAAAATGAATTTGGAGAACTGATTTTTCAATTACCATCGACAGTGAAAAGAAACATAAGAAATATTGAGAAATTCGCGTTAGAATTATTAATCTTACTTTTTCGGTCATATTTGATAATATATGTCTACATATATATATATATATATATATATATATAATATATATATATATATATATATATATATATATATATATATATATATATTTTATATATATATATATATAATATATTCTGTATTTACTATCTTCTGATTTAGGGCGTCTATCCCTCTAACTATTTTCCTAGCATCAGGGCTTAGCTGAAAGAGTTCTCCAAAACTCATTTTCGTTATTTCAAGGTGAAGAAAAAAGTGAATTACTATAGAATGTATTTCACTATATTTTATACACTATATACACTATATCTATTACATGTATATTACTATAGAGTGTAATACATTCTATAGTAATTCACTTTTTTCTTCACCTTAAAATAACGAAATGAGTTTTGGAGAACTCTTCTTTCATCTAAGCCCTGATGCTAGGAAAATAGTTAGAGGGATAGAAGCCCTAAAGAAGATAGTAAATACAGAATATATATATATATATATATATATATATATATATATAGATATATATATAATATAGATATATATATATATATATATATATATATATATATAGATATATATATATATATATATATATATATATATATATATATATATATATGTTGTACCTAGTAGCTAGAACGCACTTCTCAGCCTACTATGCAAGGCCCGATATGCCTAACAAGCCAAGTTTTCATGAATCTTTATATGTTGGGTTAGGTTAGGTAGCCGAAAAAGTTAGGTTAGGTTAGGTTAGATAGGTTAGGTAGTCGAAAAAACATTAATTCATGAAAACTTGGCTTATTAGGCAAACCGGGCCTGCATAGTAGGCTGAGAAGTGCGTTCTGGCTACTAGGTACGACATATATATATATAATATATATATATATATATATATATATAGATAGTATATATATATATATATATATATATATATACGAACAAGCCTGAATGGTCCCCAGGACTATATGCAACTGAAAACTCACACCCCAGAAGTGACTCGAACCCATACTGCCAGGAGCAATGCAACTGGTATTTACAGGACGCCTTAATCCGCTTGACCATCACGACCAGACATAAGGAAGTGTTAGCCGAAGCTATTTGAACCGGCGGCACTCGGATGGTAATCTTGGGCTAGCATTTTATCAAATCACCTCATTTTTTGGAGCAACACGTGGAGGACACAAATGCGAACAAGGTTTGACAATTATATATATATATATATATATATATATATAATATAGATATATAGAATATACTAGATATATATATATATATAGATATATATATATATATATATAGTAGTAGGCACATAATATATATATATATATATATATATATATATATATATATATATATATATATATATATATATATATATATATTGGTAGCAGTTTTTCCTGTAGACATATATTATTAAATATGACCGAGAAAGTAAGATTATAATGGAAGGTGAGAAGGAAGGTGAAACGCCATGCAACCTCTGAAGAGACAACTAACACAACACCTGTACCCCCTATTAGACTATTTTACAGGAACTTCTTTTCCACAGCTCACAAAATGGAGGAAAGGGTCCTGAAAGATAGTGTTAATAGAAACGTTATCCTACAGACAAAAATCAGAAGATACAACTGACGATTTACTATAAAACCAAAAAACGGCCAGCCTACTCATGAGAAACTCTGCAGACATAAGCAGAACGCTTTGAAAGAGACCAACGTCGTCTATGCCTTCAAATGCCCACTTGGGGACTGTAAGCCTCAAAGAACTCAGTACTGTATATAGGCAAGACAACAACATCTCTTTCCAGGCGATTAACGATGCATAAGCAACAGGGCTCCATTAAGGAACATATAATCTCTTCCCACAACCAGACCATCACCAGAGAAATCTTAGCAAACAACACAGAAATCATCGATAGATACAGCGATAGCAGGCGGCTTGACATCTGCGAGGCACTACACATTAAGAAGTCAACACCAGCAATCAACAGCTAATTAATGCACAACTATATTTCTACCCACTTCAAGACTCCGCTCCAATATAGAAGCATCAAGAAATATGGGCCAATAGGCCCTCTGCAGTTACTTCCATTCTTACCTTCAAATACCCATTGTTTCGTGTTCTATCCTGTGTTAAAAGTTTTATTCACCTCATCCAAAACTGTTGTAACATATCACTCACCCAAAATGCGGGTATAAAATAAAATGAAAGCTGTTTAAATCATAGCATAAGTAAGAACTCTGTTTAGTGTTTGCAGGTTACAGTTGTGTGTGTGTAAACTAAAAATCTTTGAAAATGTAATAAGTTATTACGAAACGCGTTCAAGTGTCGCGTCAGACTAGAAATAAAAATGAATTTGGAGAATTGATTTTTCAATTACCATCAACTGTGAAAAGAAACATAAGAAATATTGAGAAAATTCGTGTTAGAATTATTAATCTTACTTTTTCGGTCATATTAATAATAGATGACGGATGGACGTCACCTGAATGATTACCGTCATGGCAGCAATAACTTGCAGCGTCACTCGGCGGATGACGTGGACGGGTGGCAGTGGAGGGTGTGACGTCGCCGACATATCGACCTGTGAGTGAGTTGTCGCTCCTGCTTGGCGACACCTCGTGGTGCCGGCCCTGGCCCCCCCTGCCAGCACGCGCCAGCGGCCCCACCTCATCCAGATGAAGAACATGATCCAGAAAATGCAGTGCTCACTGCGGCTTACGGCACAAATATGCAGTGCCATTGCGGCTACCGGCACCAATATGCCAGTGCCAATGAGATATAGTATCATGATACATTCGTTTTACGCACTGTGAGAGAGAGATGGGATGGGGGGAGGGGGGCAGAGAGAGTCGAGAGAAGGAGAGAAGAGAAGATAGAGAGAAAATAGAGATAGCGACGGAGAGAGAGAAGAGAGAGAGAGCGAGAGGGGAAAAGAGTGAGAGGGGAAATAGAGAGAGGGAAGAGGAGAGGGGAAGAGAGAGTGGAAAGAGAGAAGGGAAAGAGAGAGGGGAAATAGAGAGAGAGGGGAAAGAGAGAGAGAGGGGGAAAGAGAGAAAAAGAGAGAGAGAGAGAAGAAGAGAGAGAAAGGTAGGGAGAAAGAGAGAGGCACGGCGATGCGACGGAGAGAGAGTCGGTACTAGACTATCGACTCCTCTCTCTGATCGCTCGCTAATCGTAGCACGCCAACTACTCGACAGAATCTAAGTAAACATAACAGAATTAGAAGCACGAAACCCCACCTTTCCCCCCCACCCACATTCACCCCCCCCTACCTAACACAGACCTCGTGGGAGGTGTATGTAACAAGTTATACATTAACGTATATAATATTATGAATTATGAACATTAATAAAAATCAATAACAAAAAATTCTTAGAATAAAACATAATTACAAAATTAAAATACGGTAATTAAAATATAAGAATAAGCCGAGAATACATACATAAACCTGAACTATTCAAACCTGTATTCCTGTTGTTTTCAACAGTCCTATAAGGCAATGTTTTAAACTAGGCCTAGGAAGGAGTTATTATATGTAAATGGTAATATAACTGACTAGATTACTGTTTAAATTATAGTAAGACCTTAAGTCTTTATATAGCCCCATTTCATGACTATAGATTAACATATAATCATTATGAATTAATAGTCCTGGATATTCGAAATAAACTATCTAATATTAAAGTTTAAATAAATGTAACTTAATTATCAATTATTAACTAATACCAATAAAAATATATTGATTCTCAATTATCAATTAAGGATCATATTTTCAATACATTCTGCAATTGCAAAATATTATTAAAATAGACCTATACAGACGGTGAACCAAGAACTCTAGCCTAAACTTATAAAATATCT
>WNGS01009635.1:0-11028 GCA_020271785.1 Procambarus virginalis
TGAAATGAAGATGAGAAACCCATGGTTTAATCAGAGATGTAGGCTAGCTAAGCAGCAAAGTAAAAGGGCATGGAGAAACTATATAGAAATAACAGGACACTGGAGAGCAGAGAAAGATACCAGAATGCCAGGAATGAATATGTCAGGATGAGAAGAGAGGCAGAAAGACAATACGAAAATGACATCGCAAGCAAGGCAAAGACTCAGCCTAAATTGCTGCATAGCCACATCAGGAGAAAAAAACAGTAAAGGAACAGGTATGAAATAAGGATAGGGGCAGAAGGATTCACTACAAACGACAAGGAAGTGTGTGAGGAACTGAATAAGAAATTCCAGGAGGTCTTCACCTTAGAGCAAGGAGAAATCCCAGAGATAAGAGAGGGATAGCTAACCAGGAACCACTGGAAGAGTTTGAGATTACCAGCGGGGAAGTAAGGAAGTGTTTACTAGAGTTGGATGTGACAAAGGCTATAGGCCAGATGGAATCTCCCCTTGGATACTAAGGAAGGAGCAGAAGAACTGTGCCTACCACTCTCCATAGTGTATAACAAATCACTGGCAACAGGGAACTGCCAGAAATTTGGAAAGCAGCTAAGTAGTCCCGATATACAAGAAAAGGGGATAGACAGGAGGCACTGAACTACAGGCCAGTGTCCCTAACCTGCATACCATGCAAGCTGATGGAGAAGATTGTGCGAAGAAAGCTAGTGGAGCATCTGGAGCGAAAGAACTTTGTAACACAGCATCAACATGGGTTCAGGGATGGCAGGTCCTGCCTCACAGGGTTACTTGAATTCTACGACCAGGCAACAAAAATAAGGCAAGAAAGAGAAGGGTGGGCAGACTGCATATTTTTGGATTGTCAGAAAGCCTTTGATACAGTGCCACACAAGAGGCTAGTGAAAAAGCTGGAGATGCAGGCTGGAGTGAAAGGGAAGGTACTCCGTTGGATACAGGAGTACCTAAGCAACAGGAGACAACGAGTCAGTGTGAGGGGTGAGGTCTCAGATTGGCGAACGTTACGAGTGGAGTCCCGCAGGGGTCAGTCCTTGGACCTATACTGTTTCTGATATATGTAAATGATCTCCCAGAGGGTATAGAATCGTTTCTCTCAATGTTTGCCGATGATGCAAAAATTATGAGGAGGATTGAAACTGAGGATGATAGTAGGAGGCTACAAGATGACCTAGACAGACTGAGTGAATGGTCCAACAAATGGCTGTTGAAGTTCAACCCGAGTAAATGCAAAGTAATGAAACTAGGCAGTGGAAACAGGAGGCCAGACACAGGATACAGAATAGGAGATGAAGTACTTAATGAAACGGACAGAGAGAAAGATCTAGGAGTTGATATCACACCAAACCTGTCTCCTGAAGCCCACATAAAAAGAATAACATCTGCGGCATATGCGAGGCTGGCTAACATCAGAACAGCGTTCAGGAACCTGTGTAAGGAATCATTCAGAATCTTGTACACCACATATGTAAGACCAATCCTGGAGTATGCGGCCCCAGCATGGAGCCCGTACCTTGTCAAGCACAAGACGAAGCTGGAAAAAGTCCAAAGGTATGCCACTAGACTAGTCCCAGAACTAAGAGGCATGAGTTACGAGGAAAGGCTGCGGAAATGCACCTTACGACACTGGAAGACAGAAGAGTAAGGGGAGACATGATCACAACCTACAAAATCCTCAGGGAATCGACCGGGTAAACAAGGATAAACTATTCAACACTGGTGGGACGCGAACAAGGGGACACAGGTGGAAACTGAGTACCCACATGAGCCACAGAGACGTTAGAAGGAACGTTTTCAGTGTCAGAGTAGTTAACGGATGGAATGCATTAGGCAGTGATGTGGTGGAGGCTGACTCCATACACAGTTTCAAATGTAGATATGATAGAGCCCAGTAGGCTCAGGAATCTGTACACCAGTTGATTGACAGTTGAGAGGCGGGACCAAAGAGCCAAAGCTCAACCCCCGCAAGCACAAATAGGTGAGTACAAATAGGTCAATACACACACACACACACACACACACACACCACACACACACACACACCACACACACCACACACACACACACACCACACACACACACACACCCACACACACACACCTCTCATACCCGCGATTGCGAACCCGTCTCAGGAACATGGGAACAGAAGCCTTCTCTCCGCCAGAGATATACAGTTCTGTCCAGGTTCCTGTCCAGCGTGACAGACAACCTGTGACAAAACACTACAATGTTATTAGGGGCAGTAGTTGCCCCTAGTACATCCCTCATCCCCTGTTGTTGTTGTTTCAGATGCAGCTTCACGGAACAAAACGTTCCCAGCAGCACGGGCTATGGTGAGCCCTAGTGGACTTACCTGGCACAGGAGCGGGGCAAGTAGCACAGGCTATGGTGAGCCCCTAGTGGACTTACCTGGCACAGGAGCGGGGCAAGTAGCACAGGCTATGGTGAGCCCTAGTGGACTTACCTGGCACAGGAGCGGGGCAAGTAGCACGGGCTATGGTGAGCCCCTAGTGAACTTACCTGGCACAGGAGCGGGGCAAGTAGCACGGGCTATGGTGAGCCCCTAGTGGACTTACCTGCCACAGGAGCGGGGCTGTAACTGTCATATCCTCCTGTTGTTCCACTAATCTAATAGTACCTGCCCCACCGCCTTCCCCGAAAGGCATATTAAGAATGCAGATCAATCTTTAAGGTCTCTTGTGTGTCACCGTATTACAACACTGGCGCAGCTCTCATTTAGTTTTGTTTAGTTGACATGTTATTCTGTCAGTGAAATTATATGTGTGGGTGTAAGACTGACCTGCATGGGAAGAGCTAGGACGAGGTGGACACAAGGAATGAACCAGCATAAGGTGGACACTAGGAATGAACCAGGATGATGTGGACACAAGGAATGAACCAGGATGAGGTGGACACAAGGAATGAACCAGCATGAGGTGGACACTAGGAATGAACCAGGATGATGTGGACCACAAGGAATGAACCAGGATGAGGTGGACACAAGGAATGAACCAGGATGAGGTGGACACAAGGAATGAACCCGGATGAGGTGGACCACAAGGAATGAACCAGGATGATGTGGACACAAGGAATGAACCAGGATGATGTGGACACAAGGAATGAACCAGGATGAGATGGACACAAGGAATGAACCAGGATGAGGTGGACCACAAGGAATGAACCAGGATGGGTGGACACAAGGAATGAACCAGGACGAGGTGGACACAAGGAATGAACCAGGATGAGGGGACAACAAGGAATGAACCAGGATGAGGTGGACACAAGGAATGAACCAGCATGAGGTGGACACAAAGAATGAACCAGGATGAGGTGGACACAAGGAATGAACCAGGATGAGGTGGACCACAAGGAATGAACCAGGATGATGTGGACACAAGGAATGAACCAGGATGAGGTGGACACAAGGAATGAACCAGGATGAGATGGACCACAAGGAATGAACCAGGATGAGGTGGACACAAGGAATGAACCAGGATGAGATGGACCACAAGGAATGAACCAGGATGAGGTGGACACAAAGAATGAACCAGGATGAGGTGGACACAAGGAATGAACAGGATGAGATGGCACAAGGAATGAACCAGGATGAGGTGGACACAAGGAATGAACCAGGATGAGATGGACCCAAGGAATGAACCAGGATGAGGTGGACACAAGGAATGAACAGGATGAGGGGCCACAAGGAATGAACCAGGATGAGGTGGACCACAAGGAATGAACCAGGATGAGGTGGACACAAGGAATGAACAGGATGAGGTGGACACAAGGAATGAACCAGGATGAGGTGGACACAAGGAATGAACCAGGATGATGTGGACCACAAAGAATGACCAGGATGAGGTGGACACAAGGAATGAACCAGGATGAGGTGGACACAAGGAATGAACCAGATGAGGTGGACCACAAGGAATGAACCAGGATGAGGTGGACCACAGGAATGAACCAGGATGAGGTGGACACAAGGAATGAACCAGGATGAGGTGGACCCACAAGGAATGAACCAGGATGAGGTGGACACAAGGAATGAACCAGGATGAGGTGGACACAAGGAATGAACCAGGATGAGGTGGACCACAAGGAATGAACCAGGACGAGGTGGACACAAGGTATGAACCAGGATGAGATGGACACAAAGAATGAACCAGGATGAGTGGACCACAAAGAATGAACCAGGATGAGGTGGACACAAGGAATGAACCAGGATGAGGTGGACACAAGGAATGAACCAGGATGAGGTGGACACAAGGAATGAACCAGCATGAGGTGGACACAAGGAATGAACCAGGATGAGATGGAACAAGGAATGAACCAGGATGAGGTGGACACAAAGAATGAACCAGGATGAGGTGGACACAAAGAATGAACCAGGATGAGGTGGACACAAGGAATGAACCAGGATGAGGTGGACACAAGGAATGAACCAGGATAGATGGACCACAAGGAATGAACCAGGATGAGGTGGACACAAGGAATGAACCAGCATGAGGTGGACACAAGGAATGAACCAGGATGATGTGGACCACAAAGAATGAACNAGGATAACAGGCAATGACGAACCAGTGAGACTCGACCTGGTCTTCACTCTGAACGACTCCGACATAAGAGAAATCGGGTTTGAGGACCCAGTAGGAATGAGCGACCACAGTGTACTGGTGTTTGAGTACCTGATTGAAGAAGGGTTAGTGAACTCGAGGAGGGATACCGAAACCAAAAGGTTAGCATACCGAAAGGGAAACTATGACGAGATAAGAAAATTCCTAACAGAAATAGCATGAGAAACCGAGCTCAGGGAAAAGACGGCCCAAGATATGATAGACTACATCACGCAGAAGTGCAAGGACGCAGCAAACAAGTTTGTCCCAGCCCAAAAGGAAAACAGTGAGATGAAGATGAGAAACCCATGGTTTAATCAGAGATGTAGGCTAGCTAAGCAGCAAAGTAAAAGGGCATGGAGAAACTATAGGAATAACAGGACACTGGATAGCAGAGAAAGATACCAGAATGACAGGAATGAATATGTCAGGATGAGAAGAGAGGCAGAAAGACAATACGAAAATGACATCGCAAGCAAGGCAAAGACTCAGCCTAAATTGCTGCATAGCCACATCAGGAGAAAAACAACAGTAAAGGAACAGGTTATGAAATTAAGGATAGGGGTGGAAGGATTCACTACAAACGACAAGGAAGTGTGTCAGGAACTGAATAAGAAATTCCAGGAGATCTTCACCTTAGAGCAAGGAGAAATTCCAGAGATAAGAGAGGGGATAGCTAACCAGGAACCACTGGAAGAGTTTGAGATTACCAGCGGGGAAGTAAGGAAGTGTTTACTAGAGTTGGATGTGACAAAGGCTATAGGCCCAGATGGAATCTCCCCTTGGACACTAGAGGAAGGAGCAGAAGAACTGTGCCTACCACTCTCCATAGTGTATAACAAATCACTGGCAACAGGGGAACTGCCAGAAATTTGGAAAACAGCTAACGTAGTCCCGATATACAAGAAAGGGGATAGACAGGAGGCACTAAACTACAGGCCAGTGTCCCTAACCTGCATACCATGCAAGCTGATGGAGAAGATTGTGCGAAGAAAGCTAGTGGAACATCTGGAGCGAAAGAACTTTGTAACACAGCACCAACATGGGTTCAGGGATGGCAGGTCCTGCCTCACAGGGTTACTTGAATTCTACGACCAGGCAACAAAAATAAGGCAAGAAAGAGAAGGGTGGGTAGACTGCATATTTTTGGATTGTCGGAAAGCCTTTGATACAGTGCCACACAAGAGGCTAGTGAAAAAGCTGGAGATGCAGGCTGGAGTGAAAGGGAAGGTACTCCATTGGATAAAGGAGTACCAAAGCAACAGGAGACAACGAGTCAGTGTGAGGGGTGAGGTCTCAGATTGGCGAAACGTTACGAGTGGAGTCCCGCAGGGGTCAGTCCTTGGACCTATACTGTTTCTGATATATGTAAATGATCTCCCAGAGGGTATAGAATCGTTTCTCTCAATGTTTGCCGATGATGCAAAAATTAGGAGGAGGATTGAAACTGAGGATGATAGTAGGAGGCTACAAGATGACCTAGACAGACTGAGTGAATGGTCCAACAAATGGCTGTTGAAGTTCAACCCGAGTAAATGCAAAGTAATGAAACTAGGCAGTGGAAACAGGAGGCCAGACACAGCATACAGAATAGGAGATGAAGTACTTAATGAAACGGACAGAGAGAAAGATCTAGGAGTTGATATCACACCAAACCTGTCTACTGAAGCCCACATAAAAAGAGTAACGTCTGCGGCATATGCGAGGCTGGCTAACATCAGAACAGCGTTCAGGAACCTGAGTAAGGAATCATTCAAAATCTTGTACACCACATATGAAAGACCAATCCTGGAGTATGCGGCCCCAGCATGGAGCCCGTACCTTGTCAAGCACAAGACGAAGCTGGAAAAAAGTCCAAAGGTATGCCACTAGACTAGTCCCAGAACTAAGAGGCATGAGTTACGAGGAAAGGCTGCGGGAAATGCACCTTACGACACTAGAAGACAGAAGAGTAAGGGGAGACATGATCACAAGCTACAAAATTCTCAGGGGAATCGACCGGGTAAACAAGGATAAACTATTCAACACTGGTGGGACGCGAACAAGGGGACACAGGTGGAAACTGAGTACCCACATGAGCCACAGAGACGTTAGAAAGAACCTTTTCAGTGTCAGAGTAGTTAACGGATGGAATGCATTAGGCAGTGATGTGGTGGAGGCTGACTCCATACACAGTTTCAAATGTAGATATGATAGAGCCCAGTAAGCTCAGGAATCTGTACACCAGTTGATTGACAGTTGAGAGGCGGGACCAAAGAGCCAAAGCTCAACCCCCGCAAGCACAAATAGGTGAGTACAAATAGGTCAATACATACACACACACACACACACACACACACACACACACACACACACACACACACACACACACACACACACACACACACACACACACAAACACACACACACTCTCATACCCGCGATTGCGAACCCGTCTCAGGAACATGGGAACAGAAGCCTTCTCTCCGCCAGAGAATATACAGTTCTGTCCAGGTTCCCTGTCCAGCGTGACAGACAACCTGTGACAAAACACTACAATGTTACTAGGGGCAGTAGTTGCCCCTAGTACATCCCTCATCCCCTGTTGTTGTTGTTTCAGATGCAGCTTCACGGAACAAAACGTTCCCAGCAGCACGGGCTATGGTGAGCCCCTAGTGGACTTACGTGGCACAGGAGCGGGGCAAGTAGCACGGGCTATGGTGAGCCCCTAGTGGACTTACCTGGTACAGGAGCGGGGCAAGTAGCACTGGCTATGGTGAGCCCCTAGTGGACTTACCTGGCACAGGAGCGGGGCAAGTAGCACGGGCTATAGTGAGCCCCTAGTGGACTTACCTGGCACAGGAGCGGGGCAAGTAGCACGGGCTATGGTGAGCCCCTAGTGGACTTACCTGGCACAGGAGCTGGGCAAGTAGCACGGGCTATGGTGAGCCCCTAGTGGACTTACCTGGTACAGGAGCGGGGCAAGTAGCACGGGCTATGGTGAGCCCCTAGTGAACTTACCTGGCACAGGAGCGGGGCTGTAACTGTCATATCCCCCTGTTGTTCCACTAATCTAATAGTACCTGCCCCACCGCCTTCCCCGAAAGGCATATTAAGAATGCAGATCAATCTTTAAGGTCTCTTGTGTGTCTCCGTATTTACGACACTGGCGCAGCTCTCATTTAGTTTTGTTTAGTTGACATGTTATTCTGTCAGTGAAATTATATGTGTGGGTGTAAGACTGACCTGCACGGGAAGAGCTAGGACGAGGTGGACACAAGGAATGAACCAGGACGAGGTGGACACAAGGAATGAACCAGGATGAGGTGGACACAAAGAATGAACCAGGATGAGGTGGACACAAAGAATGAACCAGCATGAGGTGGACACAAGGAATGAACCAGGATGAGGTGGACACAAGGAATGAACCAGGATGATGTGGACACAAGGAATGAACCAGGATGAGGTGGACACAAGGAATGAACCAGGATGAGGTGGACACAAGGAATGAACCAGGATGATGTGGACACAAGGAATGAACCAGGATGAGGTGGACACAAGGAATGAACCAGGATGAGGTGGACACAAGGAATGAACCAGGATGAGGTGGACAACAAGGAATGAACCAGGATGAGGTGGACACAAGGAATGAACCAGGATGAGGTGGACACAAGGAATGAACCAGGATGAGGTGGACCACAAGAAATGAACCAGGATGAGGTGGACACAAGGAATGAACCAGGATGAGGTGGACACAAGGAATGAACCAGGATGAGGTGGACACAAGGAATGAACCAGGATGAGGTGGACACAAGGAATGAACCAGGATGAGGTGGACACAAGGAATGAACCAGGATGAGGTGGACACAAGGAATGAACCAGGATGAGGTGGACAACAAGGAATGAACCAGGATGAGATGGACACAAGGAATGAACCAGGATGAGGTGGACACAAGGAATGAACCAGGATGAGGTGGACTCCCTCCGTTTACCCGCGCATGTTCGTCATTTACTTTATATATAAATGTAAATGTCTATCTGTTCGTGATTGGAGGGGAGATAGAAGGGAGAGGGAAGAGAGGGGGCAGAGTGGGTTCTAGGGGAAAACTGGGGGAGAAAGGGGAAGATGGAGGAGATGGGAAGGAAAAGAGGGAGAACAATTGGAAAAGGGAGGAAGAGTGATTGGAGAAGAAGAGGGAGGGAGAAGGAAAGAGAGAGGGAGGGAAGATGGGGAAGAGGGAAAGAAGAGGGGAGTAGTGGGGGAGTGGGAGAAGCATACTGTCCCGGGACCCGCCGGGTACCCCTCCTAGTTTGTGTGCAAATGTTTAAGATATATATATTTATATATATATATACAGTATATATCGCGTATTATGCTTAAGATGTAGGCATCTTATATATACATAACCTTTCCATGTTTCAACACATTATCGAGGAAATACAGGAATTTCCTGGATAATGTGTTGAAACACGAAAACGGTCGGAACTTTCGTTTCATTTTCGTAGCGGATACTTACGCATATTTACATATTTACCCTAACCTATCTCGGTATGATAGAACTTACAGTAACAATTTTAGTCAAAAGTACCATTTTGCAGTGACGGGGGATACCAGATTTCCTCTTTTTTACTATTAATTTGATAAGGGCCCGGAAAAAATAAAAAAATAAATACCAAAGTTAAATATTTCTAGGTCTAGTATAACACATATATATGTACTATATTAGGGTCTCAGACAGCGTGTATTAGGTCTAGGATTGCTAGAAGGTTAGATTAGGTTATATATTTATGTTTCGGATTAAAAGTTTCCGGGTTGATCAAATTCAGTAATACAAAAAGACAACTTTCTGGTGGTCCATCACTGTATGTTGGTACTTTCTGGTGGACTATGTTGTTGGTACTTTCTGGCGGTCCATGTTGATGGTACTTTCTGGTGGTCCATCACTGTATGTTGGTACTTTCTGGTGGTCCATCACTATATGTTGGTACTTTCTGGTGGTCCATCACTATATGTTGGTACTTTCTGGTGGTCCAGCACTATAGGTTGGTACTTTCTACCAAATACTTACTATAAGTATTTTCTTTCCAGGAGGCTGAGCTGCTCTTAGGACAATGAGAGAGTCGAGAGTCTCTCGAGAGTCGAGTAGCGTTCTTGAAACGTTCAGTTTCATCAGTTGTGAGTCGTGTGTGAAACGTTGTTCATTCACAGGCTGAACGTTTGGCTGCTCGATTAACGAACGTTCTCCGTTATTTATGACGACGGGCTGTTCGAGTGAATGTGATTAAGCTCACTGGGCAGTCTACTCTCATGTTTAAGAATTGGTTGGATATCTTTAAGATTTTAGACGGATTCATGTCTTAACGAAGGGGGGGTATGTGGTATATCTATGATCACATACCGCATACCCCATAACGAAGAGGTATGTGGTATATCTATGTGATTACATGAAACTAATCACTTAAGTCCCAATTAAGGGTAATATTTTTTGTTTTATTTTTTAGCAATTGTCCTCACAAGCTTACAACATAACATATAATCATGACATATAACTCATATAACATATAACTCATAACATATAACACCATACAAACTTACATATAACTAAGTCACCATACTATACCTCCTTTGAGATGGGGGGGGGAAGATCTGTCGCATGGTGACAGAGGCAGCATGTAGAAATGATGGTGACGGTCTCCAGCATGCAATGGTCATGAGCACTCAGGGAAAAAATGATGGTGGTGATGATGATGATGGGGCAAATCATGGCAGTTAATGTGATTATTGTGTTTAATTACCCCTGTTGAATATCCAAAATTACCAATTACCAAATAAACAGTTTTAATTCTGTGAAGTATGTTGGGAACTGTTCGGTGTTAGTTGTGGGAATGCTGACAGGTTTGTTTTTTTTTTCCACACCACACACACACACCAGGAAGCAGCCCGTGACAGCTTACTAACTCCCAGGTACCTGTTTACTGCTAGGTAACAGGGGCATTCAGGGTGAAAGAAACTTTGCCTATTTGTTTCTGCCTCGTGCGGGAATCGAACCCGCGCCACAGAATTACGAGCCCTGCGCGCTATCCACCAGGCTACGAGGCCCCTAAGGGCGTGTGTGTGTGTGTGTGTGGTGTGTGTGTGTGTGTGTGTGTGTGTGTGTGTGTGTGTGTGTGTGTGTTGTGCGGGGGTAGGCTGTGTGTGATTGTGTGGGGTTGTGTTTGTGGGGGGGGGGGATAGCAGTATGTGTGTGGACGATGTCTGTGGGTGTTTGTGATATCAGTGTGGGAGGAAGACAGGTGTGTGTGGAAGGGTGTCGATGTAGGAGAAGGGAACATGTGTGTGATGTGTGTGTGTTTGGGTGGTGTAAGTATATATGGTTAGTGCCTGTATATTGTGTGTGTGTGTAAATCACTTCCTCTCTCA
>WNGS01009636.1:0-11687 GCA_020271785.1 Procambarus virginalis
CCATTTCCATTATTTTTATTTGATATAGTGTGAAAATATACTTGAAAGCTGTTATATAATATAGATAATTTACTGATGGTAAATGTTTGGATAATTTATCGATTAAACGAAGCTTGATTGTAGTATTGGCATCTAAAACACTGTTTCTCTATTCATGCACTGGCTAAGTAATTTTGTTTAGTACAGAATGAAGTCTATATTACTGCTAACATTGTCTCATTAAAATCTTCACTGAGCATCATTCCAAAGACAAAGAGGTAACAGTTTAACACTCCGGCAGAGTCTGACGGAGCTGCTACTGCTGCGCCAGGAAGGTCACCTGAGCCAGCTACTGGCCACAGAGAAGGAGTCAGCTGCCACACTCACCACAGTGGTCAACCTTCTCACTCAACTGACTGATGCGGTTATCCTTCAGCCCACCGACCCACCTCACAGTGAGATATTACACATGATATTCTAACTTGTTATACATTCAAGAGTGTATATATATATATATATATATATATATATATATATATATATATATATATATATATATATATATATATATATATATATATATATATATATTTAGTTTGTGTTCCTCACGTGTTGCCCCAAAAAATGAGGTGATTTGATAAATGCTATGCCCAAGATTACCATCCGAGTGCCGGCGGGGAAGTGGTTCAAATATCTTCGGCTATCACTTCCTTATGTCCGTTCGTGATGGTCAAGCGGATTAAGGCGTCCCTGTACATGCCAGTTGCGTTACTCCTGGCAGTATGGGTTCGAGTCACTTCTGGGGGTGTGAGTTTTCAGTTGCATATAGTCCTGGGGACCATTCAGGCTTGTTCGCATATATACATATATACATATATATATATATATATATATATATATATATATATATATATATATATATATATATAATATATATATGTGTGTGTGTATATATATATATATATATATATATATATATATATATATATGTGTGTGTATATATATATATATATATATATATATATATGTGTGTGTATATATATATATATATATATATATATATATATATATATATATATATATGTGTGTGTATATATATATATATATATATATATATATAAATATATATATATATATATATATATATATATATATATATATATATATATATTTAAAAATTTATATATATATAAAAATAATTAAAATTTATATTTAAATATATATTATATTTAAATTTTTATATTTAAAAATATTTAATAAAATATATAAATTTATATATATATATATAAAAAAAGGAAGGGGGTGGTAGGAGAAAAGCACACAGAAATTGTATTGGAGGGGACCTACATTCCCTCCAATGCGTTATGTGTGATTTCCTCCGAGGCTATGGGTCCCCCTTCTTCCAGCCAGAGGTGGTACTCCCTTCCATTATATATATATATATATATATATATATATATATATATATATATATATATATATATATATATATATATATATATATATATATATATTATTAAATATGACCGAAAAAGTAAGATTAATAATTCTAACACGAATTTTCTCGATTTTCCTTATGTTTCTTTTTACTGGTGACGGTAAATGAAAAATCAATTCTCCAAAATTCATTTTTATTTCTAGTCTGACGCGACACTTGAGCGCGTTTCGTAAAACTTATTACATTTTTCAAAGACTTGGTCTCCACGACCAAGAGACGACTTCCTGAACCTTGCAGGAATCAACCTCACTGAGGACCAAGTCACTCTCCTAAATCTGGGTATAAACTGTCACGTTATGTCCAGACCAAGTGCGCTGGCCCGGAAAGTGGAGTTGGACATCCTGTTGGACGACATATTTGACCTCGAAGCACAAAAAGAAGGTCACCACCAAAGGCACCTTACAAGCAGAGATTATTGCAGAAGGAGGAAAGAATCGAGGCAACTACAGAAGCACCTTAATGACCACCGAGCTCAAAGCGGCAGCTAAGAGCCTTCGTGAGAACAAGGATATAGTTGTCAGGAGAGGCGACAAGTCGCCAATATACGCCATCCTTAAGAAAGACGAATATCTGGCGAAAATGAGCCTCATACTCTCTGACCAAACTAAATTCCAAAGGGTAATGAAGGACACTACAGCCGAATTGAAAGCAAAGGTCAATAAATTGATTGAAACTGTGAATGCCAAGAAATCCGGACTCCACCTGCCAAAGATTACTGGGGAATATAAACCTGGATATGCGTATGGAAATGTCAAAACACATAAGCCTGGAAACCCACTTCGGCCAATCATCAGCCAGATACCCACACCCACGTACAGACTGGCGAAACGACTCAACGGCTTACTGACTCCTTATGTCCCTTGCGCCTTCAGCCTGAAGTCCCCGAAGGAATTTGTTGACTTACTGCGGGTAACACGGGCCACAGGTACAAGAGCCTCGTTGGACGTAGAATCACTGTTTACCAACGTACCTGTGGATGAAACAATCGGGATGATAATGGACCGAGTGTATCGTGATCCGGCCTGTACTCCTTTTGACATACCAGAAAATATCCTGAGGAAACTACTCCATGCTTGTACTAAGGAGGCACCCTTCTTGAGCTCGGATGGGCACATGTATAAGCAAGTAGATGAGGTCGCCATGGGTTCTCCCCTAGGTGTCCTGTTTGCGATCTTCTACATGGGTACTATCGAGAAAAAAGTCTTAGTCGACTTGAATTTGAAACCGGCCATATACTGCAGGTATGTTGTCGACATTTATACACAGGTACCTGATGTCAGACATCTGCAGGAGCTAAAAGATGCGTTTGAGCAGAATTCTGTGTTGCGTTTCACTTACGAGATGGAGAAGGATGGGAAGCTACCCTTTCTAGATGTAACAGTCATGGAAAGGAGCGGAGGTTTCCACACTGCAGTCTACACTAAGGAAACAAACATAGGAATGTGCCTAAATGCTAACAGTGACTGCCCAGATAGGTACAGAGTGTTGTTAACCCTTATGTCGACCGTGCTCTCAGCCACAGCTCAGAATGGAAGCAAGTCGACAAAGAACTCTGTAGGGTAAGGCAGGTCCTAGTCAACAACGGCTTCTCCAATGGTTTCATTGAAGGCATCATAAGAAGGAAAGTGAAACGCCATGCAACCTCTGAAGAGACAACTAATACAACACCTATACCCCCTATTAGACTATTTTACAGGAACTTCTTCTCCACAGCTCATAAAACGGAGGAAAGGGTCCTGAAAGATATTGTTAATAGAAATGTTATCCCTACAGACAAAAATCAGAAGATACAACTAACGATTTACTATAAAATCAAAAAAACGGCCAGCCTACTCATGAGAAACTTTCCAGACACGGAGCAGAACGCTCTAAAAGAGACAAACGTTGTCTATGCCTTCAAATGCCCTCTTGGGGACTGTAAGCCTCAAAAAACTCAGTATATAGGCAAGACAACAACATCTCTTTCCAGGCGCTTAACGATGCATAAGCAACAGGGCTCCATTAAGGAACATATATTCTCTTCCCACAACCAAACCATCACCAGAGAAATCTTAACAAACAACACAGAAATCATTGATAGATACAGCGACAGCAGGCGGCTTGACATCTGCGAGGCACTACACATAAGAAGTCAACACCAGCAATCAACAGCTAATTAATGCACAACTATATTCTACCCACTTCAAGACTCCGCTCCAATATAGAAGCATCAAGAAATATGGGCCAATAGGCCCTCTGCAGTTACTTCCATCCTTACCTTCAATTTACCCAATTAATACCCATTGTTTCGTGTTCTGTCCTGTGTTGAAAGTTTTGTTAACCTCATCCAAAACTGTTGTAACATATCACCTCACCCAAAATGCGGGTATAAAATGAAAGCTGTTTAAATCATAGCGTAGTAAGAACTCTATTTAGTGTTTGTAGGTTATAGTTGTGTGTGTGTAAACTAAAAGTCTTTGAAAATGTTATAAGTTATTATGAAACGCGTTTGTGTCACGTCAGACTAGAAATAAAAATTAATTTTGGAGAATGTTTTTTCAATTACCATCAACAGTGAAAAGAAACATAAGAAATATTGAGAAAATTCGTGTTAGAATTATTACTCTTACTTTTTCGGTCATATTTAATAATATATATATTATATATATATATATATATTATATATATATATATATATATATATATATATATATATATATGCAAACAAGGCTGAATGGTCCCCAGGACTAGATACAACTGAAAACTCAGTTGTATACAACTGAAAAGGGACGCCTTAATCCGCTTGACCATCACGACTGGACATAAGGAAGTGATAGCCGAAGCTATTTGAACCACTTCCACCGCCGGCACTCGGATGGTAATCTTGGGCATAGCATTTTATCAAATCACCTCATTTTTTGGGGCAACACGTGAGGAACACATACGCGAAGAAGCCTGAATGGTCCACAGGACTATATGCAACTGAAAACTCACTCCCCAGAAGTGACTCGAACCCATGCTGCCAGGAGCAACGCAACTGGTATGTACAGGGACGCCTTAATCCGCTTGACCATCACGACCGGGCACAAGGAAGTGATAGCCAGAACTATAGGCTATCACTTCTTTATGCCCGGTCGTGATGGTCAAGCGGATTAAGACGTCCCTGTACATACCAGTTGCGTTGCTCCTGGCAGTATGGGTTCGAGTCTCTCCTGGGGTGTGAGTTTTCAATTGCATATAGTCCTGGGGACCATTCAGGCTTGTTCGCATTTGTGTTCCTCACGTGTTGCCCCAAAAATAAGGTGATTTGATAAAATGCTATGCCCAAGATTACCATTCGAGTGCCGGCGGGGAAGTGGTTCAAATGGCTTTGGCTATCACTTCCTTATGCCCAGTCGTGATGGTCAAGCGGATTAAGGCGTCCCTGTACATACCAGTTGCATTGCTCCTGGCAGTATGGGTTCGAGTCACTACTAGGGTGTGAGTTTTCAATTATATGATCTCTCTCTCTCTAAAGAGAGAGAGAGATCATTAGCATGAACACCAACATTCATTACAGGCTTACCGGACTTAGGGTGAGTAGGTTTAGACTTAGGAGGTTCGATGTTACCTTTAGATTGGGACTTACCACATTTGTCAATGGTGTGTCCATTTAGTCGACAATACCGGCAGTACAGTTGAGAGGTACCTTGATCTGGGCTCGCTTTCTCGTAACTGTACCAAGACCAAAAGGAGGAGGAGAAAAACCAGGAGACTTAGTGCTTTTCTATTTCCCTATCCCAGGTTCTCCTTTACAGAACAGGTTCTCAGGACCCTACCGTGTTAAAGAGTGCCGTAACAACTTCAACTACGTTCTCGAGACCCCCGATAGGCGGCGGAAGACCCAGCTGTGCCACATCAATTTACTCAAGCCCTACCATGGGGTTCCTCCCACTGTGTTAACCAATTTCACCCCATCTACAGGTCCATATAGCCACAGTGAGACCTTCCCTGCTTCTTCTTCCGAAAGCACTGACACTGAGACAGCGCTTTCTAATTCAGAAATCCTTACTGACCTTCACCATCATTTTCAACACCATAATTGTGCTCCTTTATCATATTCTAATACTTCTCTCGCCTCACCAGATATCATCAAGTCTCCCATCCTCCATAGCGACGCCAGTGGTACCGGCAACGTGGGTGACCTAGTACAACAAGGCGACGAGACTCTACATACCAACTACCATAGACGACACCACGAGCAACAAGGAGCTACTCGTCGTCCTGAACAGGCAACACTTTGCTCCATACCCGCAAAGTACTCAGTCCACCACCATCTACATGGACCACAACCATCTTCATTTCCTACAGACAGCCCAACTCAACCATCGACTACTTCTATAATGGGCTGGCCAACTACATCATTTCAGCCTGGAGATTGCTACACCAGAAGTCTGACTACATCATATCAGACGCCCTCTCCAGAGTGCATGAGGTAGAGGCAGCTCCACCTCCCACTTTACCTCCAGTGAACGTGACTAAACCAGAACCGCAGGCTTCGGGGGAGAGTTGTGACGATAATCTCTTCCCAGAGATTGAGCCTGCTATTTCCTTACTTCATCACGTTCTCAACAATATGCAAGATACGTTTTATAGTGGCTTAACGTATATATCAAGACAGCCACACGCAACTGCAACTCCCTCCTCCCCCCCTCTCCAGCACCTGCTGCACACCTGGTCGACTTGTCAACTACTACTCCCAGCCAAACTAGCGACTTGCGGCTGTCCTGTGTTCTCATTGGCCGCTACCCAACACACCACCTCCGCTCCACGCCAATCACATTTCATCGCCAGTTATTGTTGGAGTCCCTTGCAGCTCTCTCAGCCGGAATATATCTCGTGCTCCTGCTATGAACACCTAATTTGACCCACCTCGTGTGATCAAATAAGAGGTTTATAGCTAGCGCATATATTCCCAGCACCATTTACTTTGTTAACGTAACCAGTTCCCCCCTTTTCAATTTATTATATCTTTTATGTATTTTTCTTTTACATTATTTTAAATGCCAAGGTATCGTCTTTATTTTATTTTGTTTTCTAGATTCATTAAAGTAATTTTTATATTTTTGTGTTTTCGTGTATCTTACCTTACCACAGATTACCAGACAAGCAGTCACTCTTTTTTTCCTTTTTTTATATAAATTAAATGTATGTGGCCCAGCATTGACACCTGCTATTTGGAAGACTGCCGACCACCATTTCCAACATGTTACCGTCACAATATATATATATATATATATATATATATATATATATATATATATATATATATATATATATATATATATATAATATATATATATATATATATATATAATATATATACATATATATACATATATATAATATATATACATATATATCAATATATATATATATATATATATATATATAATATATTATATATATATATATATATATATATATATATATATACATATATATCATGTATGTAAGTTATAAAAAAAAAGAGAAAAAAAAGAATGACTGCTTGTCTGATACTCTGTGGTAAGGTAAGGTAAGATACACGAAAACACAAAAGATAAAAATGTAATTTAATAAATCTAGAAAAAAGAATGTAAAATAAAGAAAATTTCTTGGCTGAATAATGCGACTGTATAACAAATGAACAAGAAATAACATAAAAGTAAATTACGTTAATCGGAGGGCAATATTGAACACAAGGGAAATATATAATAAACAATATATAATAATGGTGCTGGGAATATATGCGCTAGCTATAAGCCTCTACTTGATCACACGAGGTGAGCCAACTAGGTGTTCATAGCATGAGAGCACTAGATATTCTGACTGGTAGGCTGCCAGTTGACTCCAACATTGCCTGGGCTAGCAACGTGGTTGGAGGAGGACTGAAGGTGGTGTGTTCTCGAACGGCCAATGAGAATGCAGGACGGCCGCAAGTCGGTAGTTTGGCTGGGAGTAGCAGTTGGTGGGTCGACCAGGTGTGCAGGAGTGGGGGAGGGGGAGTTGCAGGTGCGTGGCTGGTCTTGATATATACGTTTAAGCCACTGAAAACGTATCTTGAATATTGTGTTGAACGTGATGCTAGCAGAAAGAGCAGGCTAAATCTCTGGGAAGAGATTATCGTCACAACTCTCCCCCGAAGCCTGCGGTTCTGGTGGAGTCACGTTCACGGGAGGTAGAGTGGGAGGTGGAGCTGCCTCTACCTCATGCACTCTGGAGAGGGCATCAGCGATGATGTTATCAGGCCCCTTAATGTAACAGATCTTCAGATTGAAGCCTTGAAGGTATAAAGCCCATCGCAGCAGACGTTGGTTATTGAATTGGGCTTGATGTAGGAATCTTAGAGGGTTGTGGTCCGAATAGATGGTAGTGGACCTAGCACCTTGCAGATATGGTGCAAAGTGTTGTAAGCTCAGGACGATGGAGAGGAGTTCCTTTTCTATAGTGCTATAGTTTTTCTGATGAGGCTTCAACTTGCAACTGTAGTAGCTGACAGGTAGAACCTCCTCGCCTCGCTGCTGCATTAAGACACTTCCGATGCCGGTACCACTGGCGTCGACATGGAGGATGAAAGGCTTCTTGATATCTGGTGAGGCGAGAATAGGATTAGAACAGAGGAGGAATTTGAGTTGTTCGAAGGCAACGGTTTGCTCCCTGGTCCAATTATACCGTTGCTTGGGACTGGTTAAGGTGATTAAGGGGGTTGCAACAGTGCTAAAGTTCCTCACAAACCTACGGTAATAGGAAGCAAGACCAAGGAAGCGCAGGAGCTGCTTCCTGGTAGTAGGCTGTGGATACTGTTGGATTGCTTGAATGTGGATATTTAACGGAGCCAGGCTGCCACTCCCTATAACATGACCCAGGTACCGCACTTTACCTTTGGCAAAAGTGGACTTGCCCAGATTGATGGTGAGGCCGGCTTTCAGGAGCTTGTAGAACAATCGTTGTAGCTGGAGCAGGTGTTCGCTCCAGGTGTTGGATGCTACAACGATATCATCCAAATAGGCGTAGGTGTTGTCCAAGCCCTGGATGACGCGGTTGACAGCTCTCTGAAAGGTGGCTGGGGCATTGCAGAGTCCAAAGGGAAGGCGGTTGTACCTGAAAAGCCCGAAAGGGGTTATAAAGGCAGACAGTTCTTTAGCTCGCTCCGTTAAGCTCACCTGGTAATAGCCCTTGAGTAAGTCCACCTGGGACAGGTAGCGGGCATTACCAATGGCATCAAGGATGTCGTCAATCCTAGGTAATGGGTATGCGTCCTTCACGGTGACACTGTTAAGCTTCCTATAGTCCGTGCAAAGACGGATCTTACCGTGAGGTTTGGGAACCAAGATGCATGGTGAGGCCCAGGGGGACTCACAGGGGGTAGCCAGTCCATGGTCCAGGAGGTACTGTACCTCAGCACGCATGACTTCCTTCTTGCTAGGGCTGATTCGGTAGAACGGCTGGCGAATCGGCTGGGTGTCAGGTAGCAGTTGGATGTCGTGCCGAGTCACAGTACACTCCTGTGGATCATCTCGAAACAACTCTTGATGTTCTCTGATGAGTTTGATGAGTGAAGCACTATTATCGTCCTGAAAATGATTGTGAAGGTCAGTAAGGATTTCCGAATTAGAAAGCGCTGTCTCAGTGTCAGTGTTTTCGGAAGGAGAAGCAGGGAAGGTCTCACTGTGGCTGTATGGACCTGTAAATGAGGTGAAATTGGTTAACACAGTGGGAGGAACCCCATGGTAGGCTTGAGCAGATTGATGTGGCACAGCTGGGTCTTCCGCCGCCTATCGGGGGTCTCGAGAACGTAGTTGAAGTTGTTCCGGCACTCCTTAACACGGTAGGGTCCTGAGAACCTGTTCTGTAAAGGAGAACCTGGGATAGGAAAATAGGCAAGAACTAAGTCTCCCGGTTTAAACTTCCTTACTTGGCAGTGCTGGTCGTAACGAGTCTTCATCCTCTCTTGGGCTTTCTGTAGGTTGTTGCTAGCAAAGGAATGGACCCTCTCTAGAATGTGTCGGAGGTTTTGAAGATACTGGGGCACATTCTGATGCTCACTGAAGGTGGCATCACGTAGAGAATCCTTGAAAGCCTTGAGAGGTGTACGGCACTTACGTCCGTAGAGCATCTCATAAGGAGATACTCCTAGTGACTCGTTGGGAAGACTTCTGAAAATACACATAATGAGATCAAGTTGCCTATCCCAATCCTTTGAGGTCTCATTGCAAAACTTTTTTAAGAGTGCCTTGATAGTCTGATGACTACGCTCGAGAGAACCCTGTGAAGCAGGATGATAGGGGCTGGACAGTACCTGTTTGATGTTGAACTCCTCCAGAGTCCGTTTGAAGAGATCACTGGTGAAGTTGGTGCCACAGTCGCTCTGAATCTCCCTCGGAAATCCATACTGGGTGAATATTTTCAATAAATTCTTCACCACTGTAGCAGCCGTAATGTTTTTCACTGGAACTGCTATGGGGAATCTGGTGGTAGGACACAGGATAGTTAAGATATAGGCGTTGCCTGCACTGGTCCGAGGCAAAGGACCAACACAGTCAATAATAAGTCTGTGGAACGGTTCCTCAGGCACCTGGATGGGTATCAGTGGTGCTCTGGGAATGGAAACGTTCGGTTTCCCGGCTAACTGACACACGTGGCACAGTTTGACATGATTCTTGACATCGTTAACCATACCTGGCCAGTAGTAGTCTTGTCGAATTCCATGGTAAGTCTTGTTGAACCCGTAGTGTGACAGTGCTCCGTGGGCCAGGTGTAGAATCGTGGGCCGCAGGCTGGTAGGAATCACTAGTTGTTCAACGTCTGCCCAATCGTCCTCGTCCTTCAGTTTACTGGGTCTATACCTGCGATAGAGTAATTCGTTCTCCATAAAGAACCCAGGAACACTGTCGGATTGGGTCTCAGCCTGAAAGAATAATGGTGTCAAGGTAAGATCATCTCTCTGTAACTTACGGAACTCCAAAGCGGTCAGATTTAGGGGTAGTTTCGAAGGGTCTTGAGGGACAGCGGTAGCAGTAGAGTCAGCTGGCTGTGGTCGTGCAGCTTGAGCACGGGTGGTCACCATAACAGGAGGAGAACCTTCATCACTCTCTTGAACCTTTGCTGGAACATGCTCAAAAATCGGGTTATCCAACACAGAGTTACCCACCTGGGATATGTCCTTGACGATCAGGTTGTTCGTCTTCTGCCAAGTCGTTGCCCAGGAGAAGTTGCACTCCAGGCATGGGAAAAGGCTTTTCCCTGACGGCGACTTGGACTTCACCGGTCACGAAGGGACAATCTAGGTAAACTCTGGCAAGAGGATAAGGAGTAGTAGCAGTAAGGTCAGTGATGAATACAGTCTCTCCTGTGTAGGCGACGTTGGGCACAGCTGATTTCAAGACGATCGATTGTAGAGCCGCTGTGTCCCGCAGGATCTTAAGTCCAAAACGTCCCTCTGAATCTGAACCGTGGGTAGTGATAGTTCCTGGATATAGATGTTTGCTAAAGAGAGAGAGATCATTAGCATGAACACCACATTCATTACAGGCTTACCGGACTTAGGGTGAGTAGGTTTGGGCTTAGGAGGTTCTATGTTACCTTTAGATTGGGACTTACCACATTTTTCTATGGTATGTCCATAGAGTCGACAATACCTGCAGTACAGTTGAGAGGTACCTTGATCTGGGCTCGCTTTCTCGTAACTGTACCAAGACTTCTTACTGGTAGGTTCTGGTGTCAGCCGGTGGATGAGGCTGTAAGTGTCAGCTGACTTCGCGCACTTACCAAATCGGTCTCTTCTTTGTCTGCTAAGTATAGGCGGACAGGAGGAGGTACACGTCTCAAAAATTCTTCAACCAGTATGAGGTTGACAAGCTCTGGAAAAGTAGAGACATGTGCTGCCTCCAGCCATTTCATGAAATATCTCCGTTTGGTGTTAGCAAATTCTAAGAAGGTGGTGGTACTTGCCTTGACGTAGTCACGGAACTTTCGTCGATAGCTTTCGGTGAGAGAAGGTAGGCGTCCACACAGCTTGCTTCAGGGTGGTGTAGTCGTTTTCTGATGCCAAAGTGCTGAGTGTGACGGCTGCTCTACCTGTTAAATGTACTCGGAGAAGGGTAGCCCATTGGTCGTCAGGCCAAATAAGTTGATTAGCAAGGGTCTCAAAAGTAGTGAAGAAACATCAACCTCCGTTTCTATGAAGGGGGCATTAACTACTTGCATGTGA
>WNGS01009639.1:4534-18311 GCA_020271785.1 Procambarus virginalis
CCGTGGACAGACCCCCAATTATATGTGACGGTAACGTGTTGGAAATGGTGGTCGGCAGTCTTCCAAATAGCAGGTGTCAATGCTGGGCCACATACAGTAAAGTTAAATAAAAAAAAGAAAAAAAAGAGTGACTGCTTGTCTGATAATCTGTGGTAAGGCAAGATACACGAAAACACAAAAATAATAAAATACTTTACTTTAACTAGAAAACAAAATAAATAAAGACGATACCTTGGCATTTACAATATTGTAAAAGAAAAATATATAAAATTATAACAAAGTGAAAAGGGGGAACTGGTTACGTTAACAAAGTAAAATGGTGCTGGGAATATATGCGCTAGCTAAGAACCTCTTATCTGATCACACGAGGTGGGTCAATTCAGGTGTTCATAGCAGGAGCACGAGATATATTCTGGCTGGCAGAAATGCAAGGGACTCCAACAATAACTGGCGATGATTGTGATTGGCGAGGAACGGGAGTGGTGTGTTGGTTGGCGAGGAACGGGAGTGGTGTGTGGTTGGCGGCCAATGAGAACGCCGGACAGCCGCAAGTCACTAGTTTGCTGAGAGTAGTAGTAGTTGGCAAGTCGACCAGGGTGAGCAGCAGGTGCTGGAGAGTGGGGAGGAGGGAGTTGCAGATGCGTGTGGCTGTCTTGATATATACGTTTAGCCACGACAAAACGTATCTTGCATATTGTTGAGGACGTGATGAAATACGAAAATAGCAGGCTAAATCTCTGATAAGAGATTATCATCACAATATATATATATATATATATATATATATATATATATATATATATATATATATATATATATATATATATATCCAACTGAAAACTCACACCCCAGAAGTGACTCGAACCCATACTTTCTTCACTCAGTATGAAGAACATGTAGAAGTTGTATCTAGTCCTGGGGACCATTCAGGCTTATTTGCATATATATATATATATATATATATATAATATATATATATATATATATATATATATATATATATATATATATATATATTAACTGAAAACTCACACCCCAGAACTGACTCGAACCCATACTCCCAGGAGCAACGCAACTGGTATGTACAGGGATGCCGTAAACCACTTGACCATCACGACCAGACATAAGGAAGTGATAGCCTGAGCTATATGAACCACTTCCCCGCCGGCACCTGGTTCATATGGTTCATAGTGGTTCATATAGCTCAGGCTATCACTTCCTTATGTCCGGTCGTGATGGTCAAGTGGTTTACGGCATCCCTGTACATACCAGTTGCGTTGCTCCTGGGAGTATGGGTTCGAGTCACTTCTGGGTGTGAGTTTTCAGTTGTATCTAGTCCTGGGGACCATTCAGGCTTGTTTGCATATATATATATATATATATATATATATATATATATATATATATATATATATATATATATATATAATATATATATATATTATATATATATATATATATATATATGTATATATAAATATATATATATATATATATATATATATATATATATATATATATATATATATATATATATATATATATATATATATATATACATATATATATATATACATATATATATATATATATATATATATATATATATATATATATATATATATATATATATATAATGCACAACTTGCCTAAACACGCAATTGAAGTTTTACATCTTTAGAACACTTTCCCACCAGGAGACTCTAACCCTAGCCAGCACAAAACCCTCATAGCACCTGGCATAACAGGTACACCTTTAACCCACTACATCAAATCCACTACACAGCCAGTTGCTGTGAGGCTTGAGATGATGAGCCCATCACTAGAGAAATCTTAACAAACAACACAGAAATCATCAATCGTTAGTAGGAGGCTCGACATCAGCGAGGCACTGCTCATCAAAAAGTCAACACCAGGAAAATAAGCTAGAACGAAGTCTTCTACATAAACTTTCTTACCTTAGTGTTCTTGTCAAAGTGTGCTTTCATCTTTTGTTAGGAGGTAAGTAAATTAGCACTAGGAAATTTATGTAATTGTTTAAGTTTTTAAGAAACTGGGGCACATTAAGGGAATCACTGAAGGTGGTTGACGTCAAGGCATCTCTAAAAGCTTTGAGAGGACCTCGGCACTTACGACCGTAGAGCATCTCGTAAGGAGATACTCCAAGGAACGCATTAGGAAGACTTTTGAAAATGCACATAAGGAGATCTAATTGCTTATCCAAATCCTTCTCAGCATCAATACAAAATTTCTTTAATAGAGACTTAATAGTTTGATGGCTACGTTCTAGAGATCCCTGTAAAGCAGGATGATATGGACTGGACAAGACTTGGGTGATCTTAAATTCCTGAAGGGTTTTCTTAAACAACTCACTGGTGAAATTAGTTCCACAGTCACTTTATAATCTCCTTCGGGAAACCATACTGAGTGAAGATCTTCAACAGGTGCTTGACAACTGTAGCAGCTGTAATGTTCTTGACGGGAACTGCTATTGGGAACCTGGTGGTTGGATACATTATAGAGATGATGTACATGTTGCCTGCATGTTGTCTAGTTAAAGGTTCAGAAGGCACGGCAGGAAGGCAGAAGATAAATAGGGATAAGTGGTGCCTTAGGAATACCTACATTTGGTTTTCCTGCCATTTGACAGGTATGACAATTACTAACATATGTCATGATATCTCGGGCCATGCCTGGCCAAAAATTGTCTTGTAAAAGGGCAATATAAATTTTATGGATTCCATAATGAGACATTGGGTCATGAGCTAAAGATATCATCTTCTTTCTTAGAGATGTTGGAACCACTAGTTGATTCACGTCAGCCCAGTAATCCTCTGCCTTAAGTTTACTGGGTCTGTATTTCAGCTACAATAATTGGTTAGTGTCTATATAAAATCCTGAAATGGCATCAGTCTTAATCTGTTCTTGTTAGAAAAGAGGGGTTAGTGACAAATCTGCTTGTTGTAACTTACAGAACTCCAACTGGTTGAAATTCGATGGGAGGCCTCGCACGTCTTGAGGGACAGCTGCTGCTACTTGTGGTGGTTGAGCGGCTTGAGCACGGGTAGTCACTAGAGCCGGCTGGGAGATGTCTGCTGATTCTTCTGTCACGGTTACCTCTTCTTCTGCCGCAAAAGTCATAGCGGGATCTTCTTCCGTGGCTGAGTCACATACCTGGGTTATGTCGCAGATGATAAAATTGGTGGAATCTTGATGGTTGGCCAAGTCGTTGTCCAGTGAGAGGTCAGTGATCAGGACGGTTTCTCCAGTGTAGGTGACTTAAGGTGCAGCTGCTTTTAATAGAATAGACTGCAGCGAAGCTGTGTACCTCAAGATGCATATTGGGCTCTTACCCCTCGAAATCTCCACTGTTGGTTAAGGTTGGTTGGTTGTACTACATTTACATGTAGCACAGGCTTGGTAGACATATTGGGTTGAGGTTTTGGCTAATTTGAAACAGTAGTGGTGAATTTACACTTAGAATTTGGACACTAGTCAGTAAGGTCAGTTCAAAGGTCTTACAGTAACGAGAGTAAATTGCATAGTTAGTGTCTTTACGACTTACGTTAGTTGAAGCTTGACTGGACCAAGATGGTTTACTGTAACCTGAGTCAAAAGATTTGGAATTAAACTGTAGTTTAATGAGAGAGTATAAACCTGGGCATGGAAAGTATAAACCATTGATTCCTAAACCAGTGTAACTTGGTGGCCAAGGCCTCGAAAAACACAAAAAATTAATCTACTTCTGCCCCTACGAAAGGCGGAATCAGTTTAGTACAATCTGTAGGCTTTAAACGTACCGATAAGTTGGCTTCTGTTTCACGGCATTGAGAGATGTGGGTACTTAAAAGTTCCAACTCTTGACGTCTGAACTCGAGCGCGGTGTCTGATCAACCTTGTTCCCAGCATAATGTGTGGACAACTCCATCCTCCTTTTGCTGTTTCTTGAGATGAATCTCTTGAGCTAAGCTTTTCAGTCTTACTACTTCTCTTCGACGTTGTAGATCGGCTTCATGTTCTTGACGTTGATATTGCAGGTCAGCTTGTTGACGTTGTAGTTCAGCTTGTTGTTCTTGACGTTGACGTTGCAGGTCAGCTTTTTGTTGTAGGATCTGTAGTCATTCTTGTTCACGTGCACGTTCTAATTCAGCATTTTGTGCATAGAGCCGGAATTGTTCTTGTTCACGCTCTCGCTGTAGTGTAGCTTCTTGTTCTTGACGTTCACAGGCTAATTCAGCATCTTGTCGTCTCATTTCCCATTTGTGTACATCGGCAGCAGCATTTAGTTGGGCTAACTCGATCTTTAATTTCATGTTTGTGAGAGAGGGTGGTTTTATGAGCACCTCCATGTTGGTCCTGCTGCTCTGCAGTAATAAGATCAAAGTTGTTGTGTTGTTTTAGATTTAGCTACTCAGAACGAAGTGTTCATGTAGCACGGGCTATGGTGAGCCCGTAAAATATCATGGTCTGCAAGGTGGTCAAGAATCAAGTTATGAAGCTCAGCTTTGGTGACCCCACGTTGAGGAGTTGTGGGAAACCTTGACTCATGTAAATGATATAAATTGATACTATTTCGATAGCTACGAAAGACCACCACTTTTTGAGAAAAAGTGGAAAACAAAGGGTAGAGCATGTGGTTAAATATTTTACTCCGTTAACTAGTGTCCTGTGGATGCTTAAATTAATATTACAATGAATATTACAATGACTGTATTATGAGTCAAATTGGGGGTTACATGCTAAAAGATTAGTGCATCCCTAGCATTATTCTGGCGCTGGTTCTTCGCCAGAGTAAATGAATTATGAAAGTAAATAAGGGTTATCTTGAGGTTATCTTGAGATGATTTCGGGGCTTTAGTGTCCCTGCGGCCCGGTCCTCGACCAGGCCTCCACCCCCAGGAAGCAGCCCGTGACAGCTGACTAACACCCAGGTACCTATTTTACTGCTAGGTAACAGGGGCATAGGGTGAAAGAAACTCTGCCCATTGTTTCTCGCCGGCGCCCGGGATCGAACCCGGGACCACAGGATCACAAGTCCAGCGTGCTGTCCGCTCGGCCGACCGGCTCCCTGTAGGGTGATTATATATTAATAATTAGAGGTAAATGTACCTCAATATACTACTGGAATATTGAATAGTATATGGTAAATCAATGGGTTAGTATAATTGATCTCCTTGGGAGATCACTAATATAACTACAGATTTATTACTACGGATAAACATGAACAGCTTAGCTGTAAAACTAGAGAGGTGTAATCAGTTGCCACGCTCCACCGACAACGTGTTGCATAGGGCAAATTGTTGCACGTGTAGGTGGGGAAACCTAGCATCTCCGTTGATGTGGACCCGGATCTGGAAGGCAATTACATTGTAGAAATCTTCTATATAATTGGTAAATAGTAGTACATCCTAAATTAAGGAAATCTTCCTAAAAGGTATGTTGATCACTGCAGAAATCTTCTGCAAATATCTGTGCAATTTATGTTCAAGCACAGTAAATTTCTTCTACAGAAATAATGAATATAATCGCCTATTTAGATTATAAGCTGCTAGAGAAGACACGTACAGGATTTTGTTATTTTATATACGGCCTAACGACAACTAGCCTAAATGTTAACTGTGGCCACATGATAACAGAACTGAAATAATAGTTGCCGAGCAGCGTGTCCGTTGATGGAGAGAACTCGGCAATCCTTTGTCCTCCAGCTGCTGCTTGAAGGTCGTTGACTGTGGAATTTGTTGTTGTTGTTAAAGATTCGCTTTCTGGAACAAAGTTCCAAATATCACTTTGCAGTTATACTCGTTCCAGTACACGGCTGTTACGTGTGTGAGAGGGTGGTTTTATGAGCAACTCCATGCTGGTCCTGCTGCTCTGCAGTAATAAGATCAAAGTTGTTGTGTTGTTTTAGATTTAGCTACTCAGAACGAAGTGTTCATGTAGCACGGGCTATGGTGAGCCCGTAAAATATCATGGTCTGCAAGGTGGTCAAGAATCAAGTTATGAAGCTCAGCTTTGGTGACCCCACGTTGAGGAGTTGTGGGAAACCTTGACTCATGTAAATGATATAAATTGATACTATTTCGATAGCTACGAAAGACCACCACTTTTTGAGAAAAAGTGGAAAACAAAGGGTAGAGCATGTGGTTAAATATTTTACTCAGTTAACTAGTGTCCTGTGGATGTTTAAATTAATATTTCAATGAATATTACAATGACTGTATTATGAGTCAAATTGGGGGTTACATGCTAAAAGATTAGTGCATCCCTAGCATTATTCTGGCGTTGGTTCTTCGCCAGAGTAAATGAATTATTAAAGTAAATAAGGGTGATTATATATTAATAATTAGAGGTAAATGTACCTCAATATACTACTGGAATATTGAATAGTATATGGTAAATCAATGGGTTAGTATAATTGATCTCCTTTGGAGATCACTAATATAACTACAGATTTATTACTATGGATAAACATGAACAGCTTAGCTGTAAAACTAGAGAGGTGTAATCAGTTGCCACGCTCCACCGACGACGTGTTGCATAGGGCAAATTGTTGCACGTGTAGGTGGGGAAGCCTAGCATCTCCGTTGACGTGGACCCGGATCTGGAAAGCAATTACATTGTAGAAATCTTCTATATAATTGGTAAATAGAAGTACATCCTAAATTAAGGAAATCTTCCTAAAAGGTATGTTGATCACTGCAGAAATCTTCTGCAAATATCTGTGCAATTTATGTTCAAGCACAGTAAATTTCTTCTACAGAAATAATGAATATAATCGCCTATTTAGATTATAAGCTGCTAGAGAAGACACGTACAGGATTTTGTTATTTTATATACGGCCTAACGACAACTAGCCTAAATGTTAACTGTGGCCACATGATAACAGAAATGAAATAATAGTTGCCGAGCAGCGTGTCCGTTGATGGAGAGAACTCGGCAATCCTTTGTCCTCCAGCTGCTGCTTGAAGGTCGTTGACTGTGGAATTTGTTGTTGTTGTTAAAGATTCGCTTTCTGGAACAAAGTTCCAAATATCACTTTGCAGTTATACTCGTTCCAGTACACGGCTGTTATGTGTGTGAGAGGGTGGTTTTATGAGCAACTCCATGCTGGTCCTGCTGCTCTGGAGTAATAAGATCATAACCTGAGCATTGGATCTGCTCAGGTTGAATACGTTAGGTACAGTGCTATAGCCCCTCTAGAGACTGAACAAACACGTAGTCTAACTAAATTATTTATGAGTAGTAGGTCCTACTCGGTTTCACATAGTAAGCAATAATAATTGCAGGTTTATCATGGTGAGCAGTGGTGTGCTCGGATTAACATCGTGAGCAGTGGTATACTCGGTTTAACATGGTGAGCAGGGGTATGCTAGGTGTTGGGATTGAGTACTACAGATGTTGGAGGTATCATGTTTAGAGCAGATGCTCTTTTGTTTATGATCTTGTTAATAATATTTCATGTACCTGATAATTGTTTGTTATTATTACTGGTGGAGAATAAAACCATGTGGACGAAGATCGTTTCTCTTACAACAACCATTACAGTGGCGACGAGGATTAAACATCTCCGGCAGAGAGCTTGGGTACGAGACGTGGTGTGAGGATCAAGAGAGAGCAGGGTACATCGTGTGGACGAGTGGACGCTTCGCATACAACAGTGGAGTGTGCTACCTCTGTGGCCATGGCTACGCCGTTCATGTCAATACAGCCGTTTAACACTGCCAAGATCTCGTTGGACCTGTGGCTCAGCCTGCTGGAAGCAAACTTTCAGTACCGGGAGATTAAGGAGGACGCCAACAAGAAAGCGGTACACTTAGTTTCACTGGGCTCTGAAGCATATAGTGTTCTCGGAAATTTGTGTGCACCTGAGCTACCTCACACGAAGACCTATGTAGACTTGATTGCTCTGCTTAAACGTCAGTATGTGGTGAAACCATCATATCACAGGAGTTTGATGGATTTCCAAAAGAGGACGAAAAAGCAGCAGGAATCCGTACAGGATTTATTTGTGGATTTGAAGGCTTTGGCTAACCACTTCGGAGCACAGTTGGACGGCAGGGTTAGGGACCAGTTGTTCATGGCAGTGGAAAAGGAGAATTATTTCCCTAACCTTGTGGCAGATAATTTGGATCTACAATCATTGACTTCATGGACAGTGCTCGAGAAGATATTGAACATGGAAAGAGCTTTTGGAAGTAAGACTTCTACTCAGGAAATTATGGTCGCACAGGGCCAGACCAGATGCAAGCACTGTGGATACAGTCACATAAGTAGCAAGTGCAAGTTTCGTGCCTATATATGCAACTTTTGTAACAAGGAGGGACACTTGCAGAGAGTGTGTAGGGAATTTCTGAATAGGAACATTAAGGCCTGGGAGAGGAGACGACCAGGGAATGCAGGAAGAAGAGGTAGTGGTACTGTGGTCAAGGCAGTAGAGGAAGGTAAACCGTCTGAAGAAGCTGCAGGTGAGGAAAACCGACTATATTCGGTGAAAGAAAAGGTATGTTCAGTGAAGTCACAAGTGGTGAATTTTGTAATTAATGGGAAGTTAGTTCCCTTGGAACTAGACACTGGTGCTGCAGTGTCAACATTGTCTATAGATTGGGCAGATACCTTGCAATTGAATGTAAAACCGGGTAAAAAATCTTTAAGTGCTTATGATAATGTACCGATTAAGGTCGATGGCAAGGTGTCGGCAAAAGTAGGTTATAAAGGAAAAGAAATTGTCCAGGATTTTTATGTAGTGGATTCACATAATCCGAGCCTATGTGGTAAGGATCCCATGGAAAAAGTGGGAATTTTCTTGGCGAGCCTAGATGAATTGTCGATAGTTAAAACAATTAAAAGTGCTGAACAAATGTTAGATAAATATTCAGTGGAGGCAGATAAGCCAATTAATAGCATGGAGGCAAAAATTCACCTGAAAAGTGGGGCTTCACCTAAATTTTTCAAGGCAAGATCAGTGCCGTTTCGTTACAAGCAATTGGTAGAATCAGCCCTGGAAAAGCATGTGGCGGAAGGCATCTTAGAGCCAATTACACATAGTGAGTGGGCAGCCCCAATTGTACCAGTGTTGAAGGCAGATCGGAAATCCTTGAGAATCTGTGCAGACTTCAAAGAACTGAACAACCGCATACACTGTGAGAAGTACCCTTTACCTAAGATAGATGAGTTGTTGTCAGTGGTCTGCAAGGGGGCAATTTTTTCTAAGATTGACCTGAAAGATGCTTACTTGCAAATTCCTGTAGAGGAGGAGAGCCAGAAATTGTTAGTAATTAATACCCACAAAGGGTTATTAAGTATAAAAGACTTCCTTTTGGACTCTCCTCGTCTCCAGCAATTTTTCAGAGATTCATGTCCCAGTTGTTAGTTATCATTGAAGGTGTGGCTAGTTTTTTAGTTGACATTATTGTATGTGGTGAGAATGAGGAAGTGCATGATGCTAGATTAGAACAAGTTTTGAATCTTTTGCAAAAGCACAATGTGAAGATTAATAAGGGAAAAACAACGTTGAAGACCAAAGCCATTGAATACCTGGAGTATCATATTTCATGTAAGGGCTTTACTCCTTCTCACAAAAATGTAGCGGCTATAATAGATGCCCCAGCCCCAACATCAGTTGGGGAAGTACAGTCTTTTGTTGGGATGGCTACATATTTTTGTTTAGTTCGTGAAGAACTTTTCAACAAAATTAGCACCCTTGTATGAATTGTCGAAAAAAGGGGCTAGATTTAAGTGGGCAGCAAGAGAGGAAAATGCATTCAGGAATATTAAGCAGGAATTGATCAATTCTCCAGTGCTCACTAATTTTACAGGTAGACTCCTGTTAAAACTGGAGGTAGATGCTTCCCCAGTATGAGTGGGGTGTGTATTATTACAGGAAGTAGATGGTCAGGATAAAGTAGTATATTTTGCTAGCAAGAAATTATCTCCTGCAGAACAGAATTATTCTCAGTTAGATAAAGAAGCCTTAGCTTTGGTATATGCTGTAAAAAAAACTGAGGTATTTTCTGTTGGGGAGGAAATTTCTTGCTAGAACAGACCATAAACCCCTGCTAGGATTGTTTGGCAGAGGTAAGCAGATTCCAGTTAATGCCAATGCTAGAATTCAAAGATGGGCATTACTACTCTCACAGTTTGAGTATGATTTAGAGTTTAAGCCAGGCAAGGATAATGTAGTAGCGGATGCATTAAGTAGATTGCCTGTGACAGGAGAATTAAATTCCAGTATTCCAGTGGAGTATGTTAACCTGGTGGAATCTATGTCTTTTGAGGATATTTCATTCCAGACTATTAGGAAGGCAACGGGTAGAGATCCCAAATTAAGTCTGTTGATGAAATATGTCAAATATGGTTGGAATAATAATTTATTATTGTCAGAGTATGCTGCAGTAAAGGCTGACCTTAGTATTCACCAGGAAGTACTCTTGTATAGGAATAGAGTGGTGGTGCCTGGGGAACTGAGATGTAAGATTTTGGAACAGCTGAATGTAGGCCATAATGGCATAAATGCTATGAAAGCAGAAGCTAGAAGTTGGGCTTGGTGGCCAAAAATAGACCAGGATATTGCTGAGGTAACAAAAAATTGTCATATTTGCTTTAAGAATTATCAGAAACCACAGGCCCCAGTACTTTCTTGGCCATGCACTGGAAAAACCCTGCTCTAGACTTCATGTAGATTATGCGGGACCTGTGGATAACAAATATTACCTAGTGGTGGTGGATTCATACACCAAATTTCTGGATGTTCATGTGTGTAATTCCACCATATCATCTGTAACTTGTGAATTACTAAGGAAAACATTTTGTAATTTTGGATTGCCAGACATAATTGTCTCAGACAATGCTCCTTATTTTGTTTCTGTGGAAATGGAAGATTTTTTTCGAAAAAATGGTATTAAACATGTAACACCTGCCCCCTATAATCCTTCTTCAAATGGTCTAGCAGAGAGAGCAGTGAGATCCTTGAAAGAAGGGTTAAAGCGGTTTATGGAAGGCACTATTAATACAAGGCTTTGTAGATTTTTATATAATCAAAGGAAAACCGTTCATTCTACTACTGGTAAATCTCCTTCTGAATTACTGTTTAATAGGCACTTTAAAGTGTACATTGAAGCAGTAAAGACAGATCCCAATAGAGAGAAATCGGTAACTAGCTTGGCCGGTCAGTTGGCTCAGGGAGAGGAATTGTTGTTTAATGAGGGGGATGCAGTATATGCAAGGAATTTTGGAAGTGGAAAGCCCTGGGTGGAAGGAAAAATTAGGGAAGTCCTGGGCCGCAGGAATTTTACTGTGCAAGTGCAGAGTTTTGGGAACATTAATTGGAAAAGGCATGCAGATCAGCTCATGCCAAGGTTCACAGCAAATTTTGAAGACCCTTCAGGTGGGGGTGGGGCAACTAGTGATATCCATCCTAATATTGAAGGGATAGCAGCACCTGCAGGAGACCGGGAGGCAGAGCAAGGGGCAGCAGAGGGTAATGGGGATACAGTTAACCCTAGGGACTCTACAAGGAGTAATTCAGAAGAATGTTTCCCAGAAGTAACAGGTCAGGACTCCCAGTTGAGAAAATCAGGAAGTCATACGACCGCCTGATAGACTTACCTTGTAGGGATAGAGTTTATTTAAAAGGGGAGGAATGTTGCGATTGAGTACTACAGATGTTGGAGGTATCATGTTTAGAGCAGATGCTCTTTTGTTTATGATCTTGTTAATAATATTTCATGTACCTGATAATTGTTTGTTATTGTTACTGGCGGAGAATAAAACCATGTGGACGAAGATCGTTTCTCTTACAACAACCATTACACTCGTTTAACATGGTGAACAGGGCTATGCTCGGTTTAACGTGGTGGTGAGCAGGGGTATGCTCGTTTAAACATGGTGAGCAGTGGTATGCTCGGTTTAACAGGTGAGCAGGGTATGCTCAGTTCAAGGGTGACCAGTGGGTATGCTCGGTTTCAAGGTGAGCAGCGGTATGCTCGGTTCAAGGGTGAGCAGTGGTATGCTCGGTTCAAGGGTGAGCAGTGATATATTCGGTTCAAGGGCAAGCAGTGGTATGCTCGGTTCAAGGGTGAGCATTGGATCTGCTCGTGTTAAGCATGTTGGGTTACAAAGCTTAACGTTTAATGTTGATACATTAAATGATGGGAACCTAAGGTTTGCTGGAAAGTTAATAGTTACTATCACTAAACTTGTTTAGAAGATAATTTGTAACGGTTTATCCCAGCCTATACGTTTCACGGTTCATTAGTTCCCTGTAGGTTCACTTACATATTGGTAAGTTTGCAATTTTGCTCATTCTGCGCTCCTACAATAATAAGCAGAAACGAAAGAAAAACAGCTCAAACAAAATTTGATGCAAATAACTCACTAGATCCTAGTGCAGAAAACGTTGAATAAATATTGTAGTCTGTTTAAGACTAGTATATGTTGTAGTCTGGTTAAGACTATTGTGTTGTAGTCTGGTTAAGACTATTGTGTTGTAGTCTGGTTAAGATTATTGTTAGGTTTTCTTGACAGACCTTAAGCGCAGGTATAATGGATCTTGGTCCTGGTGAATTTACAGGTGTAAAGTTTTCTTGATGACTTCGTGTTACTGTTAAATTCATAGAATGCTGGGAGCATTGAGTGCTAGAATCTCTAGCCTAATATTATTAATTTACATAGGGAGACTGAGTGTGGTCAATTATATTACTGTCGAGAATAATTCTAGGTCTACAGTGGGTTCAACGGCTTGGTCGCTATGACATGTACCTGTTTAGGCTACGGACCACTGATTGTTCTCTGAGAGCCATAAACATCTCAGCAAATATTAATTGTACCCTGCTCAATCTTTGTTTTTTATTCAGCTGGGTTTCTCTTTAGCTTGTTGCTGGAGATTAAATGTTGCTGATTAATTTCTCTTGTTGGCAGGCATAGGCTTCTTCAGGTTTAAGCGTTTACCTGCAGTAAGTAGCCACCTGCAGATTAGAGTATATTCATGCCCAATCGTTTATACATGTACTGTGTTGAAGAGGTAGTAATAGTCCGCTCCTACTAGAAAATTACATTGTTAAGGCGGTCGGGCATTAACTGGTGTCAGTCAATTTAATTTCATGTTCCTGCAGGAATTTGGTTGTATACCCCAGACCCTTAATATTCAGGTCAAATGGTTTGATCTACACTATGGCTTGGATAGTCTTGATATGAATACTAAACGTACGAGCGGTTGTACTACTGAATATTCTTGGGGTCCTCGATTTATGATGAACCCTGACAGGTTAATTTTACCTGTCTGATTGGTTTTAAGTTAAGTGCCTCTGCCGGTTTCCGAGTAATGAAAGTTCTCTGGGATCCTTGATCAAATAGTCCACGAGTGGTGATCTTGGTGCCTTTATTCTTTACTTGGAGTTGCGCAGGGGCAAGGCTGCATCCCTTGAGACACTGGTGAAATTACACTATAACTTCTCGCACCTTGCAGCACTGTACTGGTGTGGATTCTTTACCTCTTATTCTAGGATTAAAATAATTTTGACAAATTTGCATAGTGCAACATGATGTTTGCTGTGGAATCGACCTGTGAGATTTATATTTAATTTAATTGATATGAATTTATATAGAATTTATATTTACGTTAATTTATATATTTCGATAGCAATTGTATGATGTTAAGTGGATTGTATTTCTGCACTAATCTCACAAATCGATCCTTACATTAGGGGGGTTTATATTGAATTATATATATGCAGCCAGCTCCTCAATGTATACTAATATATGTAGTTCATACTGTAGTTGT
>WNGS01009640.1:17660-32454 GCA_020271785.1 Procambarus virginalis
TATACCTCTGAAGATACAACTACACAACACCTATACCCCCTATTAGACTATTTTACAGAACTTCTTCTCCACAGCTCATAAAACGGAGGAAAGGTCCTGAAGATATTGTTAATAGAAACGTTATCCCTACAGACAAAATCAGAAGATACAATTGACGATTTACTATAAAACCAGAAAACTGCCAACCTACTCATGAGAAACTCTCCAGACACAAAGCAGAACGCTTTGAAAGAGACCAATGTCGTCTATTCCTTCAAATGCCCACTTGGGGACTGTAAGCCCCAAAAACTCATATATAGGCAAGACAACAACATCTCTTTCCAGGCGATTAACGATGCATAGCAACAGGCTCTATCAAGGAACATATAATCTCTTCCCACAACCAAACCATCACCAGAGAAATCTTAACAAAAACACAGAAATCATTGATAGATACAGCGACAACAGGCGGCTTGACATCTGCGAGGCACTACACATCAAGAAGTCAACACCAGCAATCAACAGCCAATTAACGCACAACTATATTCTACCCACTTCAAGACTCCGCTCCAATATAGAAACATCAAGAAATATGGGCCAATAGGCCTTCTGCAGTACAGATCTATTCTTCCCTTTAGCTTATACCCATTGTTCGTGTTCTGTGTTTGTTCTCACCTCACCCCAAAACCATTGTACATGTCACCTCACCCAAATGCAGGTATAAAAAGAAAAGCTGTTAAACTCTGTTCAGTGTGTGTAACTAAAGTCTTTGAAAATGTAATAAGTTTTACGAAACGCGCTCAAGTGTCGCGTCAGACTAAGAATAAAGAATGAATTTTGGAGAATTGATTTTTTTTTACCGTCATCAGTAAAAACAAACATAAGGAAAATTGAGAAAATTCGTGTTAGAATTATTAATCTTACTTTTTCGGTCATATTTAATAACATATGTCTACAGGAAAGACTGCTACCAAAATATACTAATATAAAACGCACGACCCAGCAGCAAGGAATCAAGCCTTCACGATAAAATATCGCCAAGATCTGATTCGTAATCAGATACACAAGGCAGAAAATGATATCAAAGACAATAAAACGCAACTACTTCAGGCCACAAACGAATGGAGAAACAGCAACATCGACGAAAGTCTCCGCACCCGCATCGAACAACACCTCGACATCCTCACAGACCGACATCACCTCAGCACGGAAACAAGGATTATCAAGAAGCTAACAACACTATATGGAGGACCCATGGCAATTCCACGACCAAGAGACGGCTTCCTGAACCTTGCAGGTATCAACCTCACTGAGGACCAAGTCACTCTCCTAAATCTGGGTATAAACTGTCACGTTATGTCCAGACCAAGTGCGTTGGCCCGGAAAGTGGAGTTGGAGATCCTGTTGGACGACATATTTGACCTCGAAGCACAAAAGAAGGTCACCACCAAAGACACCTTACAAGCTGAACTTATTGCAGAAGGAGGAAAGAATCGAGGCAACTACAGAAGTACCATACTGACCCCCGAGCTCAAAGCGGCAGCCAAGAGCCTTCGTGAGAACAAGGAGATAGTTGTCAGGAGATAGTTGTCAAGTCGACCAATATACGTCATCCTTAAGAAAGACGAATATCTGGCGAAAATGAACCACATACTCTCTGACCAAACTAAATTCCAAAGGGTAACGAAGGACACTACAGCCGAATTGAAAACAAAGGTCAACAAGTTGATTGAAACTGTGAATGCCAAGAAATCCGGACTCCACCTGCCAAAGATTATTGGAGAATATAAACCTGGATATGCGTATGGAAACGTCAAGACGCATAAGCCTGGAAACCCACTTCGGCCAATTATCAGCCAGATACCCACACCCACGTACAGACTGGCGAAACGACTCAACGGCTTACTGACTCCTTATGTCCCGTGCAACTTCAGCCTGAAATCCCCGAAGGAATTTGTTGACTTACTGCGGGGACACGGGCTACAGGGATAAGAGCATCGTTGGACGTAGAATCACTGTTCACCAACGTACCTGTGGATGAAACAATCGGGATGATAGTGGACCGAGTGTATCGAGACCCGGCCTGTACTCCCCTTGACATGCCAGAAAATATCCTGAGGAAACTACTCCAAGCTTGTACTAAGGAGGCACCCTTCTTGAGCCCGGATGGGCACATGTATAAGCAAGTAGATGGGGTCGCTATGGGTTCTCCCCTAGGCGTCCTGTTTGCAAACTTCTACATGGGTACTATTGAGGAAAAAGTCTTAGTCGACTTGAACTTGAAACCGGCCATATACTGCAGGTATGTTGACGACATTTTTACACAGGTACCTGATGTCAGACATCTGCAGGAGCTGAAAGAAGCGTTTGAGCAGAATTCTGTGTTACGTTTCACTTACGAGATGGAGAAGGATGGGAAGCTGCCCTTTCTAGATGTAACAGTCATGGAAAGGAGCGGAGGTTTCCACACTGCAGTCTACACTAAGGAAACAAACATAGGAATGTGCCTAAATGCCAACAGTGACTGCCCAGATAGGTACAAGAGGAGTGTTGTTAACGCTTATGTCGACCGTGCTCTCAGCCACAGCTCAGAATGGAAGCAAGTCGACGAAGAACTCTGTAGAGTAAGGCAGGTCCTAGTCAACAACGGCTTCTCCAATGGTTTCATTGAAGACATCATAAGAAGGAAAGTGAAACGCCATGCAACCTCTGAAGATACAACTAACACAACACCTATACCCCCTATTAGACTATTTTACAGGAACTTCTTCTCCACAGCTCATAAAACGGAGGAAAGGGTCCTGAAAGATATTGTTAATAGAAACGTTATCCCTACAGACAAAAATCAGAAGATACAATTGACGATTTACTATAAAACCAAGAAAACTGCCAACCTACTCATGAGAAACTCTCCAGACACAAAGCAGAACGCTTTGAAAGAGACCAATGTCGTCTATGCCTTCAAATGCCCACTTGGGGACTGTAAGCCCCAAAAAACTCAATATATAGGCAAGACAACAACATCTCTTTCCAGGCGATTAACGATGCATAAGCAACAGGGCTCTATCAAGGAACATATAATCTCTTCCCACAACCAAACCATCACCAGAGAAATCTTAACAAACAACACAGAAATCATTGATAGATACAGCGACAACAGGCGGCTTGACATCTGCGAGGCACTACACATCAAGAAGTCAACACCAGCAATCAACAGCCAATTAACGCACAACTATATTCTACCCACTTCAAGACTCCGCTCCAATATAGAAACATCAAGAAATATGGGCCAATAGGCCTTCTGCAGTTACAGATCTATTCTTCCCTTTAGCTTATACCCATTGTTTCGTGTTCTGTGTTTGTTCTCACCTCACCCCAAACCATTGTAACATGTCACCTCACCCAAATGCAGGTATAAAAAAGAAAAGCTGTTTAAACTCTGTTCAGTGTGTGTAACTAAAGTCTTTGAAAATGTAATAAGTTTTACGAAACGCGCTCAAGTGTCGCGTCAGACTAAGAAATAAAGAATGAATTTTGGAGAATTGATTTTTCATTTACCGTCATCAGTAAAAACAAACATAAGGAAAATTGAGAAAATTCGTGTTAGAATTATTAATCTTACTTTTTCGGTCATATTTAATAACATACATATATATATATATGTCGTACCTAGTAGCCAGAACGCACTTCTCAGCCTACTATGCAAGGCACGATTTGCCTAATAAGCCAAGTTTTCCTGAATTAATATATTTTCTCAAATTTTTCCTTATGAAATGATAAAGCTACCCATTTCATAATGTATGAGGTAATTTTTTTTTATTGGAGTTAAAATTAACGTAGTTATATGACCGAACCTAACCAACCCTACCTAACCTAACCTAACCTATCTTTATAGGTTAGGTTAGGTTAGGTAGCCGAAAAAGTTAGGTTAGGTTAGGTTAGGTAGGTAGTCGAAAAACAATTAATTCATGAAAACTTGGCTTATTAGGCAAATCGGGCCTTGCATAGTAGGCTGAGAAGTGCGTTCTGGCTACTAGGTACGACATATATATATATATATATATATATATATATATATATATATATATATATATATATATATATATATATATATACATATATATATATGTTATTAAATATGACCGAAAAGTGACAAGGATGGGGGAAATGGTCACTGTCATGGAAGTCATCAAGAACTCGCCATGTGAAATCTAAGTAAAGAGAAGACGAGCAGAGAGAAAGATCAAGAATGGAGAGGGTGCGAGTGCGGGAGTCCACATGAATAGGTTTACCAGAATTCAGAAGAGACAGAGAAGAAAAGAGGACAAATGCTTCGAGAAGGAGGCCGTGGGTGTTTGTCAGAACATCACCCCAGATGGTATGCCGATAGTTGAAATCACCCAACAGGAGCACAGGCTCTGGTAAGGCGTCCAACAGGTGCTTAAGATCAGGAAGAGAAAGTGGGAAATTTGAGGGGAGGTAAATGGAACAGACTGTATACTATTTACTCACAAAAGATACGGGCCGCAGAACATTGGATAGGCAACGGAAAAAAGTAGGGTGACGAAAGGAATATCAGTACGAATCAAGAGAACAGTAGAGTGATGGGCTCCCAGCAAAAGCTGGAGATAGGGAACATGTTTGTTCTGCCAGGGGAAACATTTGATATACCGCTGCTCAAATTGCCTTGATAGAGACACCTGTGGGGAAAACCTGACTCCAATAACTAATAACTTGTTTTGGGCTCTGAGACCCAGTAACTAATAATTAAATAAATATATATATATACTTCGATAGCTATGAAGGACCACCACTTTTTGAGAAAAAGTGGAAAACAAAGAGACAATGGAAAAAACTGATCCTAGGAACTAGTGTCCTATGGATCTTGGTAAAACTGTAATGATTATATGAATGGAGTCAAATTCACTACACAAAATTGGGGGGTTACATGCTAAAAGATTAATACATCCCTAGCATTATTCTGGTGCTGGTTCTTCACCAGAGTAAATCAAATGTGAGAGTAAAAATATAGAATATATAATATTGATGGAGGTAAATGCACCTCAATATACTACTAAAATGTTGAACAGCATCAGTAAATCAAAGGGTTAGTATAATTGATCTCTTTAAGAGATCACTACTGTAACTAAGGAGTTATTGCTACTGATGGAAAAATAGACAGCTTAGCTGTGAAACTAAGAAGTAGTCGGTTGCTACACTCCACCGACGACGTGTTGCATAGGGTAAATTGTTGCACAGAACGGTGGGGGAAGCCTAGCACCTCGGTTGAAGTCGCCTTGGTACTGAAAGGCAATTACATTGTAGATATCTTCTACACAATAGGTAATTACATTTACATCCTAAATCATGAGGATGACGGTAGTAAATTATCAGCTAATGTCTGAACAATTTGTATCATAGAAATAAACTGATAATCATATAATTAGATGGTAAATTTAATTAAGACACGTACTATATTTTGTTGGTTTGCATTCGGCCTAACGACTACTAACCTAAATGTTAATAGTGGCCACATAATAACAAAAAGGTAAACTTAGCGGCCGAGCCTCGTGTCGTTGATGTGAAGACTTGAGCAATTCTTCGTCCTCCTGCTGCTGCTTGAAAGACGTTGACTCTAGAGTTGCTCGTATACTAGTCTATGACACGGCTATGTTGTGCCAAATAACGTGGCACCGCTCAACTGATCGTGAGAGCGAAATAAATAGGTCGAAACACAACTCTGCTACACGTTGTCAATGGCGTCCGTGCTCTCGTGTTGAGTCAAGTGACGCTCTCCCTTCTTCCTCCTGCTCCTTATTGCGCATGCGCGGCTTTCGAGCGTAAATGAATATGTATTTATCGCAATTGACTAAGGAAGGAAGAGGTAATAACAAGTATTAATATCACATTAAATTCTTCTGTGATAAAATAAAAGTTCTAGTAACATAAATTGGCTTACTAAAAGTTGTGCAGCCAATCGAGGAAATTAAAGTAAAATCATTTGCATCAAAGTAATTTCCTCTAGAATGCTTAAATGTTAGTTAAATAAGGGAGCTCCAGTAAGTAATAGTATACTACAAAATCAAAGTTAACTATTTTTTAGTAAATGAAAGGATAAAGTGGATTCTTGTTATAAATCCAACTAAATGTGGATAAAATTCATGTTGCTGCCTGTTGTTCCTCACGTACTAGGAAGAATTTGGCAATGAATAAATCATGATAATGATTAAATCTATAAGTTAGTAATTTTAGTAACTACTTTGGTTATATAAATACAATGATGTATAAAAACTGTTGGTTATTTCCAACAACACCCGAGTCAAGCGACTCAATTAATTACATAACTGCACCAGGTGTCTCAAACCACATAATGCTAACAACTGTGAGACCCAACTATACACATGTAATAGGTGTAAATGAGGTCAGCATCATGCAGCACTATGCAAGTATACTAAACTAAAATATTCAAACCCCAAGGTGAGAGATAGAAATTCCACCACAGTACAGTGCTGCAAGGTACGAGAAAACTTTAGTGTCCAAGTGACAACGTCTGAAGTGCAAGAGCACCTTTGCCCACTGCCCAACTTCTAATCAAGAACAAAGGGACCAAGGTCACCTCACGTGGGTTATTTGACCAAGGGTCTCAGAAAACATTTGTCACAGAAAGTGGCAGATTAGCTTAAACTAAAGCGTGTAACACAGGTAAAATTAACGACCAATGCCACTGATCCCACTGCAGTCCTAGAGATATACTTTGACTGTAGTACTTGATCACATTCAGTCCTCTAAGCAAAATAAAATGCAATTAAGTTAGAAAACCTAGCATCACAGGAGTTAGCAGGAAAGTGAAATCACCAAGAGACTTCCAACACATGCAATCCTATAAGGACATCAGTCTTGTACAAACTGACACCCAAAAGGTGTCAGTCAATAATAATAGTAAAATTCCTTACTTAGGTAGGCGTTAGGGAAATTAGCTAGGGTCAGCAGAGTACAAACTGAGGTCTGTACTCACTAAAGAAAATACAGCTGACTATATCAACAGAGGTTGATCTTAAGATCATCATTTAAAGTTGAAGGCGAGCTCATGAGTCTTCAATGACAGAGTAGTGGACAGTAGCCTAAGCAACTACAAGTCACAGTGACCAATGTCACTGGTCCCACTGCAGTATCAGAGCCATCCTTGATTTTAATGACTGAACACACACTCAGTTCTTTGAGTTAAATAAAACTTAGCTAGGTTAGAAACTTAGTATCATTATGGAGCAAGTAGCCCCTATAACAGAATTAACCTAAACCCAGGTGATATTGTTCTGGTAGACAATGACAGACCACGCTCAGAGTGGCCTATAGGTAGAATCGTTTCTGTTCATCCTTTATTTCATCAAGACTTTATAAAAGCTAGTTCCTCAGGAGCTAGCAGAAAATGAAGTCACTCAAAGACCAAACGCACCTGCAGGTCCAGAGAGGGCAGCAGCCCAACAGTGCAAATTTAAAATTGAATAGTACTATAATTCTGAATAAATTCAGTAATACCAGAGTTAGCAGGACAGTAAATCGCTTACAGGTTTCCAATACCTGCAACTCTAGTACGGGATATCCATACAGTACGAACAGGCGTACAAATATGTTCATAACAAAATATTAAATTTATAATTTCGAGGAGTATCAGGGTACGTCAGTCCTAAAGAGTGGACTACAACCTGCATTTCTCTTCCCCATGGAATTATATCGGAAATTCCAATATCAAATTACTAACCCCTGATATACCTAGATAAAATGGTTATATCAGGTATTTACTAATAATACTAACATTACTAATTGTGTCATAGAGATCGTACCTAGTGGCTATCAGGAAAAATGGGAATTTGCAACGTCAGCAAAAATCGCTGTGGTACCTAATATTTCACTTAATAAGAATATAATACCTTCAGTCTGAGAGTTGAAATACGAGAAAAGTATTCATTAAGATTGGATTTAATTAAAATTCATGAATAAATAAGCGTCTTCCTTCTATAACTGATAATTAAATCCGAGAAAAACTGGACGCATCCAGGGAGGAAGAGGCGGGCACAAGTGACGCCATGCTAGTACGCACATGGTAGTCGAGAGGCACGGATGTGCTAGCTCTCATCAGGACGAGATCCCATAGTCGTGCACCGAGTAGCCCACAATACGCACAAAGCAGTCGAGACTCACGGGTGTGCTAGATCTCATCAGAACATGATGCCGTACTTGTGCACAGATTAACCCCACAAACGCGCAAATGTACTAGGGTTTGACATTAGCAACATGTACATCTTTACTGAGCCTTGCAACACAGGAACAGTAAGATTCCGCCCAACTGACGAGCTCTACTTTATGGTGACCTCGAGGAAGGAGAGATAGCTACAACGAATCATTTCCTACTCATATTTGTCCGGACCCCATATTACTTGAGGATACTCGGTGTGGCTCACATGCTCCGGACGGGTGTATGCCTGGAGAATCTACTTATCATCTTTAAGAGCTAAGCTGTGTTTTGTATTTAATAACACATTAATAACATAGTAGTAGTAGACTAACTCCTAATAATTTCCTAGTAACCTATTGATAGGTTACCTATCAATTCAATTGATTTATTGATAGACGGGTTACGTACATATAAACGCCCCAAACTGTGTGGCTTGGGGAACACCTGGCTGGAAATTAATTTAGAAAATACAGTCCACAAAAAATACAGTCCATTAATTAAATTAGTCATTTAATATAAATTTACAAATAAAGAGTTAATAATAATAAAGTAAATAAATTCCTGCTAGGAAAATCCGTCACATACTGCGCAGCACCTTGCGCCCCAACCAGCAACAACAACACTTCCTACCCAGGGCCAAACAAAGACCACGAAACCTCAGCTGGCCCCAAGGGCGGGGTAAATGCCGAGGAGCAGGAATCCCAAAGGAAGTGATTTTTTTTTTAATTTTGCCCCGAGGGGCGAGTTTATTGGGCAGCGCCACTCATCTTGTGAGTGGACATACCGCCATAGCAGCATGTACAACACTCCCCAATAGGAAGAAAACCCGCTGGGTTGTTCATCCTGTCACTTGTACCCAGACACAGCTGGGACTTGCTTAACTGTCTCAAGTGAACAGCTCCTCAAATAAGAAGATTAACATCTGTCAACCCTTAAAAGCTTACGTTATCTTGCGGGTGCAAAATGGGGGAATCTTTTAAGAACAATATCAATATTTAACAAATAGTGTTTTCCTAACTCAAACAATGTGGGGTTTATTATTCTACACATATTTCTAATGTCTCTCAGGTGTTCACATTCACGTAGATAGTGGTCAAGGCGGTGTCCGTCACTCTCATCACAGATTCTGCAACTTTGCTGATCAACTGTTGTTTAAATCCCGTATCTCCATGGATATTTGTATCCAAGACGGATTCTCACTATTACTGATTCTCTCCCACGTCCTCCTCCTCTTCGTCCATAATGATTGGGATTGGCAGCTGCAACCATGTTGTACCATCGCACAGATTCACTGGTTTGTGCTTCTATCCAACTTTCCTCAGTTACCTTGTCACGGTGATGTTGCCTGATAATACCTCTAATTTGTAGTAGAGTCTTGGGTATGAAGAACGGAAGTGAAGTTCCCAAAGCTCTAGGGAAGGCAACCCTAGAACCAAAGGGTAGTACTTACACGATACTTAGGAAAGGCATCCCTAAACACATGCAGTCCCAGTACACTAGGTTACACCTGGCCAACGTGCCATAAACAACAGGAAACACCACAAGGGCACAAAATCCTGCAGGAAACCGAGGCCAGAGATGACGAGTGCCTCAGAGCGCTTTAGCCTACTGAGGTGCTGGTAGCCGGTGCGGGGGTCTTGGGCTCCCCCTCTCATTCCCGGGGGAGGAAAGAGGTGGGGTATAACTGAATTGACAAATGTAGATGGTTAACGTTTGCCTGTATTTATTGTTTTCTTTTGGGGAGTTTTGTTTCTCTGTTCAGTATTGGGATTTTTGCAATTTCTGCAGCGCATCCTCCGAATAGACAGTATGTTTTAATACTCCTGACTATCGGCATAGTACATAAATATTTAATCGCCAGCACTGCACCAAAATATTGTGAATATTAGAGTTTACCTGAAAAACTGTATAGAAACCCACGACCAAACCTAACCTTGGGAGTATAGGAGGACAAGCATGTAAATAGCATTCATTGCGTATTAATTAAAATTAGTACTAACCTATAGCTATATTGATATTACAATTTTATAAAACTAATAAAACAAGACTAAAGTCTTTCATAAATTATAAAGTAAGTCAGGATATTTTCAAATTTTGTATAAAATCTCTATTGTTTAATAAAACTGAAAAATAAATTCTTTATATTTTAAACTTGTGTATTAACAATTGAACACGAAAATATCAATCCAAAATTTTGAGTGTATTAACAGAAACTGAGAGTACATGTGGAGGTAAATGTAACACCATAATCAAATAAATTTATGTACTATTCAGACAGTCAGGAATGTACTTCTTACATTTAATATTAAACCGTACTGTCTATTCGGAGGAAGGGTTGTTCTACCATGTGGGGTTTGTTTTGGGATGCCTACCTCTCTGGGTTCCTAACCTCGATCGATGGCAGGCAGGGATATCCCCAAATACAAGGGGGTTCCCTAGGCCATTGCTCCCTGTGCCTCTCTGAGCGGTCCGTAGAATTACCCAAATCCTCCTATTACATAAGTAATGAAGAAATATGTTATGTTTACTTACTGTAATGTTGGTGCTGCACGCAAAACATGATCAAACCTATTTTTACTCTGAAATAATGTAATTTCATATCGAAATTAGAAGTAAATATGTAGCAGGTGACGCCATAGGAAGTCGACGGTCCAAACGACAAAATTGTGGAGCGACATATCCAAGGTATATGGCCACCTGGAGAGTGTTTGCTGCCATATCAGCCTCCTGTACACAATGATCCAGTTGTCGCACTTCTTGCTCAAATTGTCGCAAATTTAATTAATTATATTAACAAGTAGAATGGGTATTTGTAATAATATCTTTCATAAATAACCACAAAATATTAAATATTTATTTAAAAAATGTGTCTGGAAGTTAAATCAACTCCACAGGACAATAATTTTGTTATATAGATATTAACGTTATTCGTTTGTATGCGTTCGCTACTTAAACTACTTATGTCCTTTTCGTTCATCGAACACCGAACCTTACGCCCTATGATATATTGCTTAATTAATAGAGATTCACAAATAAAACTTACATTTGTACATGTTATCAGAAAGGCAGAAAAATAAAAATAGTTTTTGTGAATCCATCTCAGAGATTATATCTTATTAGACAGGAAAGATATTCATATTTTAAACAAGGTTTCTTGGCCGACGCTATCCCTATCGATGATAATTGTGATCTTTCGAAGATCAATGTTAATTTAATCTAGATTATATAATAAACGAAGTTTTCTATGTCATAATAAAGATAGAAATATAAGCTGCATGTTAATACCGTAGCATAAATATAACTGAAGTGAAAGTGAAGATATTTGCCTTTTTATAGTTACGTGATGGCTACCTCAGGGAGTGTGAAGGCCTGCAAACAAGTGAATCAATTGTAAAATTAATTTGCATATATGCAAAGTAACATTAAAGGTCTATATGTGAGCATAAATACAGATGTAGAAGAAAATGTGACTACATTTCAAGGAAAATATATCTTAAATGAAAGCCAAAATATGGTTAAATAAATAGTCAATACCACACCATCGCCGGTGTCCGGACACATAGAAACTTCCAATGCATCAGTGTCCAGCCAGGCGGGCAATGCAGGCTTCACAGTTCAGAAAAAAATTGTAATTCAGAGAGATGTGTTGATAAACGAAAAATGTTTTATATTTTAAATACAGATATAAACTTTGTTTTTAAACGTTTATTGTAACAATATCTCAAGTATAAGAATCAAGATATATTTTGGATTTAACAATTTCCTATAAAGTTGCAATGCTACCTTAATTGTATATGATCATCATCATATAGACAGAAATTAACTTATAAAATATTGAGGTAAATATAGACGTATGCTAATTATGACGCAGAATTGCTCTTAAGAACTTAATTATAAACCATAATATTATAATTATAATAATTCATTGTGTTGGGGGACAGGAAGCCACAGTATATTCATACACGATAGGCTTTTATCAAAGTCATCCCTAAGTCGAATTACTGACCCCGCCCAAGATGCAACTCCACAATAAGCTGACTAACTCCTGAGTACCTACTTACTGCTAGGTGAATAGTTGCATTACGTGAAAGGAAATGTTCCCCAACCAGTTCTGTCCCGCCCAGGATTCGAACACGGAATTCTCGATTGTGCGTCGAGAACGAACACGATTGTATTACTGGGACCCCTATATATATGATGATATGTTTTATATGATCAGAAAATTGGAAACAAATATATTTGCAAAAATTTGTCATTAAAGTATTTATTTTGGAAACAGGTGTATTTTAGTTACCCTAATATAGAGCACAAATATCATAGACTCATCCTGTGAGTCCTGTTTACGTGCACCCTATACTCATCCTCTGGGTGGTATACAGAGTTCAGCACATACTCATACTGTTGCCAGTAGTTTGTGCACCCCATACTCATCCTCTGTGCGGTAATTTATTGTGCATCCCATACTCATCCTGTTACCAGTAGTTTGTGCAACCCATATCCATCCTGTTATTGTGTAACCCATACTTATCCTGTGACATGTAGTTTATTGTACACCTCATACTCATCCTGTGAGTCATATAGGACATTGTGCAACCATTTCTCATCGTGTGAATCTTTGTTTACTTTGCTCTCCTTACTCATCCTCTGTGTGATAGTTTCTTGTGCAACCCATACCCAACATGTGAGTGGTAGTTCACTGTGTACCCTATCTCATCCTGTGAGTATAGGGTACACAGTGAGTTCATTTATACTCCATACTCATCATCAGAAGTGTATTTACCAGCATTGTAATATAAATTAAGAATAAAGGCTTAACTGGATTACGGACCTATAATCAAAATAAGAGCCATCTCTAATTATCATGACAAATGGCTTAGGTTCTACTTCCGCCTTCGACAAGCTGCCGCCGGAGGTGGGTAGTTTATTGTCCACCCCCGCACCCCCAGCCCTGGGAAGGGGGCATGGGAATGTGGTATAACCACATATATGCTATATGTGGTTAAAAAAAATGGAATGTGAACATGTGAACCATTACCACCCCCCCCCACTCCTGTTAACAATAATACTACTACTAATAAAAAATTTATAATAATAATATTAATAAAAAATATGGAGAAACTTACTGTAATACCCTTGTGCTTGAATGAAGATGAAGGAAAGACCCAATAAATGTGTAAGTGTATTAAAAGCCAAATTTTCGGATCTAACCTTCATTCCTTCTCAATGTGTTGTATACCATGAAATGATTATACACTGTTCTGTTGTGAACATTGTATACAGTGCCTCTTGATATACATCCCCACAACAGTTAACTAGCTCCCAGGTACCTAATTACTGCTAGGTGAACAAATGTGCAAATGCAAATTATATTATACAATTTAATATGCAAATTAATTATACAGTTTAATATGCATATTAAATTATATGCAAATTAATTATACAATTGTCTTGTGTTTATTGGGTCTCTGAGCTAGCTATCAAGTGACTATGAAAAGGCATATATCTTCACTTTCAGTTCAGTTATATTTATACTAAAGTATTAACATGCAGCTTAAATTTCTATCTTTATTACGACATAGAAAACTTCGTTTGTTACAATATATGGATTTAATTAACATTGATCTTCTTAAGATCATAGTTCCCATCGATAGGGAGAGCGTCGGGCAAGAAACCTTGCTTAAAATATGAATAGATTTCTTTTTATTGTGGTACAGCAGTCGCTCTGTAAACATTAATTAATAAATTAAGGTCCCCCCGCTCCTGTTTTGTTTTTCTCTCCGCCCAGAAATGGCCCCTGCATAATTTAAATTAAGCGGGGGAATTCTGGGAGCGAGAATAAACATATACGCAGCGCTCAGGAGAGCTGCGCGCGCCGTGGGGGGGGGGGGGGGCGCACATTTAAGCAAACGCACAAGCAGTTTCTCCCTCTTTCCACTCGGCTCCGCTACGCTTCACACGAAACACCCGCCCTCCTCCCTTGACTGCAGAACTTCTTATGCTCTCCGAGCCCCACATGGTTCGCCTATGCTTCTCTTTAATTTAGTAATTTGGGGGTGCTGCGCCGGATCCCCAAGTCTAGGGCTGCCCGCAGCTACTTACCATATGTCAAGTGCTCACTACTGGTGCAAGTTGGGGGTTGCAGACTTTACATGTACTAGGCACTAGCATGTCATTACCCGGAAAATCTTATATATTATTTTCATGACCTCTGCGTATGCACAATATATTTTATCCATACTGTACTGGCTGTGCCACTCATTTATCTCTGGCATTGTTTTATATAGCATTACGCTATTTTACCATGAAAAATCTTCATTATTGTTTCTATGCCCTCTGCGTATGCAAAATATTTTTATCATACTGTACTGGCTGTACCACTCATTATCTCTGGCATTGTTTTAATTATAGCATTACGCTGTTTGCGAGTACTGCAACATTGTTCGGCTAGCTGACTCTAGGCATGGTTAGCGGTCCTATGCTTATTCCCTTAGTTGCATCTTTGCAGTACTGGCATGCTACCAGTCAAGTTACGATTTCTTTTTATTGTGGTACAGCAGTCGCTCTGTAAACATTAATTAATAA
>WNGS01009642.1:0-10695 GCA_020271785.1 Procambarus virginalis
AAGCCGTCGATTGTTGAATTGGGCTTGCTGCAGGAAGTTTAGGGATTGTGGTCCGAGTAGATGGTGGTAGACCGAGCACTTTGCAGGTATGGTTCGAAGTGCTGCAAGTTCAGGACGATAGTAGCTCCTTTTCGATCGTGCTGTAGTTCCTTGTAGCTAGCAGGTAGAATCTCCTCGCCTCGTTGTTGCATCAGGTCACCCCCGATGTCGGTACCACTGGCGTTGACATGGAGGATGAAAGGCTTCGTGATATCTGGCGAGGCGAGAATAGGATTAGAACATGGTAAAAGAGCACTATTATAGTCCTGTAAATTGGGATGAAGATCAGGTAGGATTTCCGATTTGGAAGCACCGACTCAATGTTAATGCTTTCGGGAGAAGCAGGGAAGGTTTCACTGTGGAGGTATGGACCTTTAACTGTCGAGACTGATACCAACACAGAAGGGGAATACCTTATACTGCTTCAGGAGGTTGACGTGGCACACTGGGTCTTCCGCCGCCTATCTGGAGTCTCAAGAACGTAGTTGTGGTTGTTTCTGCACTCCTTATGCGGTAGGGTCCTGAAAACTTGTTTGCAATGGAGAACCTGGGATAGGAAAATATGCCAACACGAAGTCTCCTGGTTAAATTTCCTTAGTTTGCTACGTTGGTCAAAATGAGTCTTCATCCTCTCCTGAGCTTTCAATAGATTGTCATTAGCAAATTTACGTACTCTCTCTAGAATGTGTTTTAGGTTTTGAAGAAACTGGGGCACATTCTGAGGGTCACTGAAGGTGGCATTACGTAGAGAGTCCTTGAAAGCTTTGAGAGGAGTACGGCACTTACGTCCGTAGAGCATCTCATAAGGAGATACTCCTAGAGACTCATTGGGGAGACTTCTGAAAATGCACATAATGAGATCAAGTTGTTTATCCCAGTCCTTCAAGGTGTCATTGCAAATTTTTAGGAGTGCTTTAATAGTCTGATGACTACGTCAAGAGAACCCTGTGAAGCAGGATGATAGGGGCTGGACAGTACCTGTGTGATGTTGAACTCCTCCAGCGTCTTCTTGAAGAGATCACTGGTGAAGTTGGTGCCACAGTCACTTTGAACCTCTCTTGGAAATCCATACTGGGTGAAGATCTTCAATAGGTGTTTCACCACAGTAGCAGCCGTAATGTTCTTTACTGGAACTGCTATGGGAATCTGGTGGTAGGACACATGATAGTTATATATAGGCGTTGCCAGAACTGGTCCAGGGTAAAGGACCAACACAGTCTATGATGAGTCTGTGGAAAGGTTCCGCAGGCACCTGGATGGGTTTTAGTGGAGCCTGGGGAATAGAGATGTTAGGTTTACCTGCCATCTGACATGTATGACACTGCTGTACGTACTTTTTAACATCTTTTACCATACCTGGCCAGTAGTAGTCTTGTCTGATTCCGTGGTAGGTTTTGTTGAAACCATAGTGAGAAAGAGCTCCGTGGGCCAGGTGTAGAATATCGGGCCGTATGCTGGTGGGAATCACTAGTTGTTCGACATTGGCCCAATCGTCATCCTCCTTCAGCTTGCTGGGTCTGTATCTGCGGTAGAGCAACTCATTCTCTAGGAAGAACCCAGGGATACTGTCAGGTTGAGTCTCAGCCTGGAAGAATAATGGTGTTAATGATTGATCTTCCCTCTGTAACTTACGGAACTCCAAACTGGTAAGATTTGGGGTAGATTCTGAGGGTCTTGAGGGACAGCGGTAGCAGTAGAGTCAGCTGGTTGCGGTCGTGCAGCTTGTGCACGGGTGGTCACCAAAACCGGAGGAGAAACTTGATCACTTTCTTGAACCTCTGCTGGAACATATTCAAAGATGGGATTATCCATTACAGAAGTACACACCTGGGTTTGTCCGTGATGATCAGGTTGGGCGGTTGCAGATCTTCTGCCAAGTCGTTGCCCAGGAGAAGTTGCACTCCAGGCATGGGAAAAGCTTTTCCCTGATGGCGACTTGGACTTCACCGGTCACGAAGGGACAATCCAGGTGGACTCTGGCGAGTGGATATGGAGTGGTAGCAGTGAGGTCAGTGATAAGGACGGTTTCCCCGTGTAGGTGACGTTAGACACAGCCGATTTCAACATGATGGACTGAAGAGCCGCTGTGTCCCTCAAGATCTTCAATTTGAAACGTCCCTCCGAATCTGTACCGTTGGTAGAGACAGTTCCAGGATATAGGTGTTTACTGAAGAGAGAAAGATCATTAACATGAACACCAACATTCATCACAGGCTTACCGGACTTAGGAGGAGTCTGTTTGGGTTTAGTAGATTCATTGCTCTTGTATTGAGACTTCCCACATTTATCTATGGTATGTCCATAGAGTTTGCAATACTTACAATACAATTGTGAGCTCGCTTGATCGTACTTACTTTATCGTAACTGTACCAAGACTTCTTACTGGAAGGTGGTTCTGGTGTCAGCCGGTGGATGAGGCTGTAGGTGTCAGCCGACTTCGCACATTTTATGTAGTCGGTTTCTTCTTTATCTGCTAGATATAAACGGACGGAAGGGGGAATACGTCTCAAGAATTCCTCAACTAGCATGAGGTTGACGAGTTCTGCAAATGTAGACATGTGCTGCTTCCAGCCATTTCATAAATATCTTTTCTTGGTATTGGCAATTCTAGAAAGGTGGTGGTACTTGCCTTAAGATGATCACGGAATTTTCGTCTGTAGCTTTCGGTGGAGAGAAGGTAGGCGTCCAACACTGCTTGCTTCAGGGTCTGGTAGTCATTCTCAGACGCTAAGGTACTGAGAGTAACTGCAGCTCTACCTGTAAGATGCACTCTGAGAAGGGTAGACCATTGATCAGCAGGCCATTTAAGTTTATTAGCTAGGGTCTCAAAGGTGGTAAAAAAGACGTCGATCTCTGTCTCAACGAACGGTGGCATTAACTTACTTGCATGGGAGACATTGAAACTTACAGGAAGACTAGCTGTAGCTTGTTGGCGCTGAGTGTGGTGTGTAGTTTCCAACGTGAGTTCTTGTCGACGATATTCGAGCGCACTATCAGCTAGCCGTTTACTGTGCTCATGTTGTAACTCCAGGTCACGTTTTCTTGCTTCAAGCTGTTCTCGCTCACGCTCACGGAGTAAGGGCTCTCGTTCCTTGAGGGCGGCCTCTTGTTCCTTGAGAGCAGCCTCTCGTTCCTGTTGTTCTTTGAGTAAGGCGGCCTCTCATTCCTTGAGGGCGGCCTCTCGATCTCTTTCTTCTTTCCTCAGGCGGCCTCTCGTTCCTTGAGCTGGAGAGCTTCCTTTGCCAGGGCCGCTCACGTTCCTGTTGTTCTTTGTATGGCTGCCGCTTCTTTTTGTTGCTCCCGCTCGATCTTGGCAAGTTCGAGCTTGAGTTTCATTGGTGCCAGACCATGTTTATCTGCAATAGAATAATTTTCGTGAGTTTCAGAGTCAATTTTCCCTTCATCTAAAAGGTAATCCAAGAGCATGTTGTGTATGTCATTTTTGTTGGCTCCAGAGGGAACATCTAGTTGATACTCATGTGCAAGAGCTTGTAATTCGGTCCTCTTGGCACGACTCAAGTTCCCTATTTCACCTGCTGGATCGTTACGGAAAGCTTGGAGACGAAACATTGTGAAAGATAGCAGATAAATGTACAACGAATATAGTTGTGATATGGTAAATGTCAGAAACAGGATAACGTGGCAACTGGTAACTATCCTTGTGGAATTTTAATCTTTAACAATTAAAGTTAATTTTAAGATGGTAAATGATTAGTAAATCAAAGTCGCAGGAAATCTTGTACCCGGTACTCAATGTAAGAGAATAAGGGCAAGAAAATCCTACTAAATAAACGAAACTGAGTTTCTAGAACAAATGAAACATTTAATTGCTTCAAAAGTGAATTAGGTAGTCCAAGAATGTAGGCATACCTTGCCGAGTCTCTATAGGACATAAGCAAGTCTTTCCCACTGAATGAAATATGATACTTACAGAATTAGCGAACTTTGTGCTCTGTAAAAAGAAAGCTAATTCCCTACCTAAGTAAATATCATCATCTCTGACCGACGTGTAGGGGTGCGAGTGTCAACTGGTGACGAGAACTGCTGCTGAGGTCCCAACTCAGCAACAAAGTCCATGCTAGAGGAACTATGGCCCTCTTTATCCTCCTTCGGTCGGATTGCAGAAGATTGGGTGCTTTTGACCCGAAGACAAACCAAAGTACCAGGGTACCCAAAATGATGATCTGCCAATAAGGTGAGAAATATCCTAGGGACAAAAGGTGGTAAACACGAGTAATAACACGGAGGGAGAGTTAAGAGAATGACTGAGGCCTACAGTCACCACGTAATCCAATGTTATCTCCCACTCACCATATGCTACTCTCGGAATGCACAATACACACAGCACCATATAAATATGAAAATTAATGAAAATATTGAAAAGCAACTTTAGCAAAGCGAAGAACGCTTACCACAAATTGACGTTCTGGTACTAGTACCTGAGTGAAGCTCCTAGGACAGGCCTCCATTAAATGTGACGGGAAAGTGTTGGAGTGTTGATGTTCGGCAGTCCTCCAATGGCAGGTGTCAATGCCTGGTCACACTTACAAAAAAAGATAGACTGCTTGCCTGTTGTCTGTGGTAAGTGAGAGGGAGGAACACGTAAAACACAAAGTATGAACAATGAAACTTTAATATATTTACTTTAAACATAAATGAAAATAAAGACAACTCTCGGGTAAATGACTAATACAAAAAAAAATGACAAAGATAAATACAAAAACACAATTGATTAAATATTATAATGGATAAATGGTGCAATGGTGCTGAGAATATTGGCTATGGCTGAGACCTCCCTTAGTATACGAAAGCCAGAGAGCTTAGTATGCCAGAGAGAGATGTCAACTCTAAGAGCACAAAGAATAGTCTGAAGTTGATAGACTTCAGGCTCGGACGTCGACTCATGTAGAGGGCGCTAATGTGCAGTGTGCAGGTGTGCGGTCGGTGAGTCACCAATCAGGAGCAGGTAAGCTGGGATGGGTAGTTGGCTGGTTGAAGACGGGTGGCAAGCCGGCGTGAAGGGGATGAAGGGGGGTACGTTTTGCCTCCTGGTCAAAACGTTTTGTGCTACTGGTGACGTATCTTGAATGTAGCATCTTGTACTTGTAGAATTGACGTAACTTTAAGTAGGAAAGAGCAGGCTCAATCTCTCTTGAAAGAGATTATCGTCACAATACCATTGCAAGCCGGAAATTAGGCAGAGAATTCCTTGTAATAATACAAGCAAATAATAAATCAGTGTTATAAATCGAGTAACTGGAAACTGGTGGCATCCATCCTGGGACAACAATGGTCAACTGTACATCACACTCTGACCATCTTTTTATTACCAGAGATTATCATTCACAGAAAAGCTACCAGTGATATACGCTGACTGTGAAAAGACAATACTGGATAAAGACCATAACTCAGATACAGGTAGTTTAGAGAACTACAGCAGTAGTGTGGAGGAGGGTATTGTGGTACAAAACTACCTGCTCTGCAATATTGTTGTTATATAAACAATGAAAGCAACAGTGGGAAAGAGTGCATAAACAAAGGAATTCGGACAAAAGATGGAAATGGCTCCAATAAAGAGGTAGCCAAGACAGGCACAAGTATAAATATCCTGAAAAAAATTAAAACTGAAAATATTTGCAAATTCTATACACAAGGACTATGCAAATATGGGAAATTAGATGCAAAATGCACTTTTCTGCATCCTCGAAAATGCAGGAACATGTTGGCGAGGGTTACATGCCATTTTGGACGGAGTGCAGATACTTCCACCCTAAACTATGTAAATTTTCAATTAGGGACAAAATGTGTTACAATCTTCAGTGTCCGGAATTCCATGTGAGAGGTACACAGCATTATAGACAGGAAGATCAATATGATACTACTGGAAATTTTTTAGAGGAAGGCAGAAACAGAGTAGATCGTATAAGAGAGAGGAACAGTCAGATGGAACCACTGCAGGATTACAGAGGAGAAATGAGATGCCCACAAGACTGGAATACAAATCATCAACAAGTACACAGGTACTGCACCACACAACAACCGCACTACTACCAAAACTGGATAAATCACTACCAAAACAACACAAAATGAACCTGGATGGAGAGGGGGGAGAACTACCAAAGCACACCAGAAGTGACATGCAATATGAGAAATCATTCATATATGCAAACATACAAGGCCTAAAACCAAAATCAAGAAATAAACTTAAGTTTATAAATGGCCATCTAATAAAATCGAACTCAATATTTGGTGCATTTACAGAAACCCAGACAAAAGACCACATGGATAGTGAAATCTAGATCCCAAATTATAATCTATATAGTTGTGACAGAATAATTAGGTCAAGTGGAGGAGTAGGCCTGTATATTAGAGGAACTAGCATGCACAGAGCTCCTGAACTCGACCAGTGAGGTGGTAGAGGTACTTGGATTAAAGGTAGAAAATATAAGTCTAATTATTATTTTAACCCTTAAATGGCGCATAGCTATATACCATTTGACACCCACAGGTGCATACCAAAAAAAAAAAAAAAAAAAAAAAAAAAAAAAAAAAAAAAATATTTTCTGGGGGGAGCCCCGTCGGCTCCCGGAGCTATCCCAGGCTGATATGCTAATGTCAGACTTTGGCATCAGTCATGTGTATGGAGTTCTTAGGCCTACCGGGGACCACGGCCAGAACCGGGCCCCCTCAGAGAGGCAAGGGGAGCAATGGCCTATAGAAGCCCCCGTGTGATTGGAAGCATTCTATGTCTGCCATCGACCGGGACAGGCACCCAGAAAGGTAAGCGCCCCAAAACAAACCCCTATTCTGGTTAAAATTGCTACCAAAAGTCGAACTAGTGGATAGAACTCCCCAAAGAAAACAAGCAAACTAGTATGACGTCAAACGTCACCGAGCCGCTGTCTGCGCAGCTCCCCCCTCCCCGGGAGGGGGAAGGGGGAGCCCCAGACCTCACACGCCGGCTATCCACCCGTCAGTTCTTCAGCTGATGCTATAGGCACCGGTTATGTGCTCCGGCTCCAGTGGTTGTTTCAGCACTGTACCTAGCGTGTGGTGTCTGTTTTTCTAGGTGGTGCGTGAGCCGAGAGTGATTCTCAAGTACTCGGGCTGCATGCGCCTAGGGTTCCCTTCCCTAGGTGCCCTGTAAGTACTGCCCTTGGGACTTGGGGCCACCTTCCACAAGTTCCTTGGGGTCTGCCCCTGCTAGGCCGTTTACTGCTTGGTTTTCGGCCGCTCTTTGTGTGCTCGGGTGTTCTGTCTCCCTTGGTCGCCTTAGGGTAAGGGGCAGTTTTGCACTGGTGGGGCGCAGGGTACTGTGCAGCTTGTCTTTCCCAATCATAGCGGCCGGCTCTGTTCCGCTTGGGTATGCTGTCCTCTTGCGGGGTTTTCTTTTTCTTTTTGTTTATCTACCTGGTGGGGGGTCTGCCTTCGTTCTTGCCCCTTGGGTCCCTTGTGTTCTGAGTATTTCTGGTGGCACCCCCTGCTAGGTCCCCGTGAGTGTACACATCCCGGGGGTTCAGTTCTTAGAAAGTTGTTTGGTAGTTTTGGGTGCCGGTTAGCAGTACCCTGCCTGGGATTACCTGAGCGCGAGTCCTCTTATAGTAAACGCTCGGGACCCTGGGAAACCCCTGGGGGCGCGTGGGTCCGATGGATGTGACCCCAGAGCCCCCCCCCCTCGCTTCCAGCGAGTTTGAGGGTTGCTCACCCCTTGTCTCTGGGTGACTCTGTTTTGCCTCCGTCTGCTGCCTGTGGGGTCGGTGACACCTTCGACCCGGAGTCCTGCGAGTTTGTTGCTCGTTGTGGCTCGGTTACCCAGTTGTGCTAAGCTGGTGCGGGCAGCAGAGGTGTTGCACTTGAGCCTTGGTGGTGGCAACGCTCTCGTGGTAACTCCCCGGGAACCCCGGGGCTGCCCCGTTTTGGTTCTTGGTTTTTCCCCTGGATTCCCCTTCCTGCCTGCATCCGGTTCCTTACCGTCTGTAGGTTCAGGGCGGGGTTTGTTGGTGTTGAGACTCGGGCAGTCTCGGGGAAATCCCCTTCCGGGGTAGTGACGGGGGCATTTGAGCCTGTTCCTCCAGCCGTGTTGTAAGAGTCTGCCAGTGGGCTCCCTTCCTTCGTGTTTTCACGGCTGCCCCGGTTTTCTGGTACGGCCGGGGCTTTGGGGGGACGGCTCGGCCCCGGGGCCTGTCGTGTGGGTTCCCGGGGCTGGGGAGGGGCTGACTTAATTGGGGGGCCTTGGCCCCGTTGGTCCCCGTGGGGGTTTTTATCCCCCTCTAGGCGGGGCTTGTGGTTACGCAGAGTAGGGTTTTCCTCCCCACTCGCCGTACGTGCTGTTTGGGCGTCAGCCCCTCCCCGGGCTCGGTTCCTTGGCCTTTGAGTCGGTTGGTTCCGTCCTGTGGGTGGATGTTTCCCCCCACCCCTTGTTGGGACGGTGTTTTCGTCGTGTTTCCCCGTTTTGGGGGTTCTACGTGACTACTGGTCTCGGGTGCGCCTGCGCCTTTGTGTGCCTTCGGGACTGGGTTTGGCTTCCGTGTTCTCGAGGGTGCGGGAAGGTTTTTCGCTACTTCCCGCGTTATTGGAACGTCTGTCGGCTCCTCGTTCTTGTCGCCGTTTTGGGCTCTTTGTAGTCCGGTTGGGCTCCTTGTAGCCCTGTTGGGCTCATTTTGGGCCGGTTTGGGCTCCTTATGGCCGGTTGGGCCACTTGTGGCCCTGTTGGGCTACTTGTGGCCCTGTTGGGCTACTTGTGGCCCTGTTGGGCTACTTGTAGCCCTGTTGGGCTCCTTGTTGCCTTGTTGGCTTGCTTGTGGCCCGGCTGTGTGCCTTTTTTTGGCTCTGTCTTCGCTTCTTTGGCCGGTTTTATGATTCCTGCTCTCTTTTGGCTCCTTTTCTAGTGCGGTAGTCCTGGTTGCCGCCTTCCCGCAGGGCCGGTTGCGCGTTTTCGGCCAGCGTGTCGTGCGCCGCGGAGTTTGTTTTGGTCTGGGCGGTGTGTGGTGCTGGTGTTAGACGCCTTTTTGCTCCAGTGCTTCGCCTCTCGCTCTTCTCCCTTGCCGCGGTATGTGCCCCTTCGCTCCGGGGGTGTCCTGGGTTCCAGTTGTGGGGAGGCCGCCGAGGTTTTCCCTGTGTCATGGGTGGGGGCCGCCTTCTTCGCCTCTCACCTGCTCTCCTGCAGGTCTGGCTTTTTCGTCTTCACCTGGCGGTACTCCCAGGTTCTTCTGGGCTCGGTTGAGTCGTGTCACTTCGTGCCACCGTTCGCCAGGTGAGTTTTCTGCGGTCTGGCATCTTTTGGCAGGGCGCTGGATGCGGTGTTATATCCTGTCTTTATTTGGGTATCTTTTGTACGACTGAGACCGTTCGCACACCAGTGTCTGTCCCCCTTTTTCACCCCTTCCTGTCCCACTCTTGTGCATGTCCAACCCATGCTAGGGTCATTAAGGGGTTCCACCTTTGTTAGTGTTATGAGGTGGGGGTTGTGGTGTTGGTTCTGTACTCGCCTGGTAGGGCTCCTGGCTCCTGGCTGTGCTTGCAAGGTTTTTGCGCTCTGGTGTTTGGGTCCCGCCTATGTAGTAGTACTTGCGGGATAGTACCAGTGGAGTGCAGTGGTGCTATAGGCACCATCGGGGAACACTGTATATCCATCTGAGGTCTGCAGTTGTTACACGACCTACTTGCGAGCATACGCCTTCTTGCTGGTACGTTACCTTGGGGTTTTCCTTGAGGTGCTTCCGGGGCTTAGCGTCCCCGCGGCCCGGTCGTTGACCAGGCCTCCTGGACTGATCATCCTGGCTGTTGGACGTGGCTGCTCGCTGCCTGACGTACGAGTCTCAGCCTGGTTTGATCGGGTATCCTTTGGAGGTGCTTCTCCAGTTCTCTCTTGTACCACCCCGTCCTCACAAGTTTAATAAGTCATTATTGACTTATTAGTTACGTGCATGGGTGACAAGCATCATAGTTTCCCTTTCAAAACTTCATGGAAAACACCGACCTTACTTAACCTACTTAGCATGTTAACATAAGCATCTTATGGTTTCGTAATTACAGTTGTTACTTAACCTATTATAGGTATAACAACGCTGAACACTGTGGGGGATTGCCAGTTATGCCCCTTATGGTCCGTCCGTGGACTTCCGGGGCACGCTTGCTTGCTTTCGAATTAGTTATGGCCATCCTGGTTGTGAGGAGTCTGTGGGCCTGCAGGCCGCTCCATGCGGCTGCCTGGTGGGCCTCCTCCTGGCCGGTCTAGCCTGGCCTCGGGCCAGGCTTGGGTGTACACGAGCTCCTCGTTCCCCATCCAGCCGATTTTGAGCGGGGTTTCTCCGCCGTCGGTCGCCTGGTATGCGGGTTCCTGGGCCTGCTGGGTTCTGTCGTGTACTCACCTAGTTGTACTCACCTAGTTGTGCTTGCGGGGGTTGAGCTCTGGCTCTTTGGTCCCGCCTCTCAACCGTCAATCAACAGGTGTACAGTTTCCTGAGCCTATTGGGCTCTATCATATCTACACTTGAAACTGTGTTTGGAGTCAGCCCCACCACCACATCGCTTCCTAATGCATTCCATTTGTCAAACACTCTGACACTAAAAAAAGTTCTTTCTAATATCTCTTGGCTCATTTGGGCACTCAGTTTCCACCTGTGTCCCCTAGTGCATGTGCCCCTTGTGTTACAC
>WNGS01009642.1:19318-36946 GCA_020271785.1 Procambarus virginalis
GCCAGCCTGCCTGCCAACCTCCCTCCCTCTCTGCCAGCCTCCCTGCCAACCTCCCTCCCTCTCTGCCAGCCTCCCTGCCTGCCAGCCTCCCTCTCTGCCAGCCTCCCTCTCTGCCAGCCTCCCTGCCAGCCTCCCTGCCGGCCTCCCTCTCTGCCAGCCTCCTGCCGGCCTCCCTGCCGGCCTCCCTCCCTGCCAGCCTCCCTCTCTGCCAGCCTCCCTCTCTGCCAGCCTGCCTGCCAGCCTCCCTCTCTGCCGGCCTCCCTCTCTGCCAGCCTCCCTGCCAACCTCCCTGCCGGCCTCCCTCCCTGCCAGCCTCCCTCTCTGCCAGCCTCCCTCTCTGCCAGCCTCCCTCTCTGCCAGCCTCCCTGCCGGCCTCCCTCTCTGCCAGCCTCCCTTTCTGCCAGCCTCCCTGCCAGCCTCCCTCTCTGCCAGCCTCCCTCTCTGCCAGCCTCCCTCTCTGCCAGCCTCCCTCTCTGCTGGCCTCCCTGCCAGCCTCCCTCTCTGCCAGCCTCCCTGCCAGCCTCCCTCTCTGCCAGCCTCCCTCTCTGACAGCCTCCCTGCCAGCCTCTCTCTCTGCCAGCCTCCCTCTCTGCCGGCCTCCCTGCCAGCCTCCCTCTCTGCCAGCCTCTCTGCCAGCCTCCCTCTCTGCCAGCCTCCCTCTCTGCCGGCCTCCCTGACAGCCTCCCTCTCTGCCAGCCTCCCTGCCAGCCTCCCTCTCTGCCGGCCTCCCTCTCTGCCAGCCTCCCTCTCTGCCAGCCTCTCTCTCTGCCAGCCTCCCTGCCAGCCTCCCTCTCTGCCAGCCTCCCTCTCTGCCAGCCTCTCTCTCTGACAGCCTCCCTGCCAGCCTCCCTCTCTGCCAGCCTTCCTCTCTGCCAGCCTCTCTCTCTGCAAGCCTCCCTGCCAGCCTCCCTCTCTGCCAGCCTCCCTCTCTGCCAGCCTCCTGCCAGCCTCCCTCTCTGCCGGCCTCCCTGACAGCCTCCCTGCCAGCCTCCCTGCCAGCCTCCCTCTCTGCCAGCCTCCCTGCCAGCCTCCCTCTCTGCCAGCCTCTCTCTCTGCCAGCCTCCCTGCCACTCTCCCTCTCTGCCAGCCTCCCTGCCAGCCTCCCTGCCAGCCTCCCTCCCTGCCAGCCTCCCTCTCTGCCAGCCTCTCTCTCTGCCAGCCTCCCTGACAGCCTCCCTCTCTGCCAGCCTCCCTGCCAGCCTCCCTCCCTGCCAGCCTCCCTCTCTGCCAGCCTCCCTCTCTGCCAGCCTCCCTGCCGGCCTCCCTCTCTGCCAGCCTCCCTGCCAGCCTCCCTCTCTGCCAGCCTCCCTGCCAGCCTCCCTCTCTGCCAGCCTCCCTCCCTGCCAGCCTCCCTGCCAGCCTCCCTCTCTGCCAGCCTCTCTCTCTGCCAGCCTCCCTGCCAGCCTCCCTGACAGCCTCCCTCTCTGCCAGCCTCCCTGACAGCCTCCCTCTCTGCCAGCCTCCCTGCCAGCCTCCCTCTCTGCCAGCCTCCCTCCCTGCCAGCCTCCCTGCCAGCCTCCCTCTCTGCCAGCCTCTCTCTCTGCCAGCCTCCCTGCCAGCCTCCCTGACAGCCTCCCTCTCTGCCAGCCTCCCTGCCAGCCTCCCTCTCTGCCAGCCTCCCTGACAGCCTCCCTCTCTGCCAGCCTCCCTGCCAGCCTCCCTCTCTGCCAGCCTCCCTCCCTGCCAGCCTCCCTGCCAGCCTCCCTCCCTGCCAGCCTCCCTCTCTGCCAGCCTCTCTCTCTGCCAGCCTCCCTGCCAGCCTCCCTGACAGCCTCCCTCTCTGCCAGCCTCCCTGCCAGCCTCCCTCTCTGCCAGCCTCCCTCCCTGCCAGCCTCCCTCTCTGCCAGCCTCCCTGCCAGCCTCCCTCTCTGCCAGCCTCCCTCCCTGCCAGCCTCCCTCTCTGCCAGCCTCCCTGACAGCCTCTCTCTCTGCCAGCCTCCCTGCCAGCCTCCCTGCCAGCCTCCCTCTCTGCCAGCCTCCCTCTCTGCCAGCCTCCCTGCCAGCCTCCCTCTCTGCCAGCCTCCCTGCCATCCTCCCTCTCTGCCAGCCTCTCTCTCTGACAGCCTCCCTGCCAGCCTCCCTCCCTGCCAGCCTCCCTCTCTGCCAGCCTCCCTGCCAGCCTCCCTGCCAGCCTCTCTCTCTCTCTGACAGCCTCCCTGCCAGCCTCCCTCCCTGCCAGCCTCCCTCTCTGCCAGCCTCTCTCTCTGACAACCTCCCTGCCAGCCTCCCTCTCTGCCAGCCTCTCTCTCTGACAGCCTCCCTGCCAGCCTCCCTGCCAGCCTCCCTCTCTGCCAGCCTCTCTCTCTGACAGCCTCCCTGCCAGCCTCCCTGCCAGCCTCCCTCTCTGCCAGCCTCTCTCTCTGACAGCCTCCCTGCCAGCCTCCCTGCCATCCTCCCTCTCTGCCAGCCTCTCTCTCTGACAGCCTCCCTGCCAGCCTCCCTCCCTGCCAGCCTCCCTCTCTGCCAGCCTCTCTCTCTGACAGCCTCCCTGCCAGCCTCCCTCCCTGCCAGCCTCCCTCTCTGCCAGCCTCTCTCTCTGACAGCCTCCCTGCCAGCCTCCCTCTCTGCCAGCCTCTCTCTCTGACAGCCTCCCTGCCAGCCTCCCTCTCTGCCAGCCTCCCTCTCTGCCAGCCTCCCTCTCTGCCAGCCTCTCTGCCAGCCTCTCTGCCAGCCTCCCTGCCAGCCTCCCTCTCTGCCAGCCTCTCTCTCTGACAGCCTCCCTGCCAGTCTCCCTCCCTCCCAGCCTCCCTCTCTGCCAGCCTCCCTCTCTGCCAGCCTCTCTGCCAGCCTCTCTGCCAGCCTCCCTGCCAGCCTCCCTGCCAGCCTGCCTCTCTGCCAGCCTCCCTCTCTGCCAGCCTCCCTCTCTGCCAGCCTGCCAGCCTCCCTCTCTGCCAGCCTGCCAGCCTCCCTCTCTGCCAGCCTCCCTCTCTGCCAGCCTCCCTCTCTGCCAGCCTGCCAGCCTGACTCTCTGCCAGCCTCTCTGCCAGCCTGCCTCTCTGCCAGCCTCCCTCTCTGCCAGCCTGCCAGCCAGCCTGCCAAAAATATATATGATATACATTTAAGAAACAAATCTGTGTCACAGGTCTGTCGAGTGTGGTTAGGCTTATGGAGTCAGCCAGTCCCTCCCCCACCACTGACAAACCACCCCCATCCTCCACCCCCCCCCCATGCCCTAACCCATACAGTGATAAATGTATGGAGATGCTAGCTGGCTNATGTTATTACTGTTCAGAGTACAGGCGGCATCCGTGTTGCAAGCTAAGTTAGGTTGCTGCAACATGCTAGGTTGGTTTCCCCACTCGGATGCCCCGAGGCCGCCCCGTTGGTTCGGTGCTGTTCGCCCCTTTCCCTTCCTGTTCCCGGCTCCGGACCGTCTGAGAGTTTCGGGGTCGGGGCGGGGTTTCGTTGGGGCAGAGACTCGGCGGTTTTCGGGGGCTCCCCGTTCGGGTTGGGGTGACGGAGGTTTTAGAGCCTGTTCCTCCCCTAGGCTTCTGGGGCTTGCCAGCGCCCTTTTCTTGTTGCCTTTCCCATGGACTCTTGCTTTTCTTTAGGGCAGAGGGCTTGGAGGACGGCTCTGCCCCGGGGCCTCTTTTGTTGGTTCCCGGGGCTGTGGGGGATGCCTGCTCGCAGTTCTGTGGCGGTTTGCCCCTGCCTGGGGTTTGCTGCTGTCGGGCGGTGTTTTCGCCCATCCAGTCTGCTTGCTTCCCACTTTTGCTGGCGTGTTTTTGTATATTTAGCGTCAGGCACAGCCCCTGCTGGCGGCCATTTTCGTCTGCCGGTTTCCCGGCGTGGCCACCAGGGCGGCGTTGCAGTTTTGTTTACATACGCCTGGGTGTGCGAGCGAGCGTCTCGGGTGAGTTTTTTGCCTTTTTCAGGGGTTTTTATTCTCCTCTTGTTGTTTCTTTGCTTTTCTGGTGTTTTCTGCCCATTGCTTGTTCCTCTGGGAACGTTTGGGTGTTCATTTTCCACGGGATTTTCCTTTTGTCTGTTTTGGGTCTGGGCCTTTGGGTTTGGGCTCAGTGTCCCTGGCTGGTATGCTTGCTCCCACACCTTGTTCCTCGGTTTTCGGTCTGTTGTGACTGTTTTCCCCAGGGATTCTGTCAGGGGGCTGTGCTTTGCCTTTGTGGTGTTCTCCGCTGGCGAAATGTGGTGGTTGGGCTCCCCCTGGTTCGATTCTGGGTTCCTTTGAGTTCTTTGGTTTCATTCCAGAGGTTTCTTCCTCTTGGGCCCCCTCTTGTGGGTTCAGGGGACTGTTTCCTCGTGTGACCCGGTTCTGCCTTCTGGGGTACCGGGGTCTTCCTGGCTTGCAGCCTGTTGTTTTTGGGTCTTGGTACATGTTGTGGTCGTGCTGGGACCTTGAGGTTTTTGCTGTCGAGGTGGGCCTTTTTGATGCAGTTGTGCCTTCTTTGCCTGGCCGGCGTGGTGCTCTCTGCCTACTAGTTGGCAACTTGTATAATTTTCTTTTACAATGTATGTCTTCGCCTAGTTGTGCTTGCGGGGGTTGAGCCCTGGCTCTTTGGTCCCGTCTCTCACCCATCACAGGTGTACAGGTTCCTGAGCCTATTGGGCTCGGTCATGTCAACACTCGTACCTGTGTATGGAGTCAGCCTCCACCTCCTTCCTTTCTAGTGCTTGCCATTTGTCTACCACTCTGATACTGTGCAAGTTCTTTCTGCTTTCTGTGGCTCTTTTGGGCACTCAGTTTCCACCTGTGTATCCTGGTGTGTGTTCCCTTTGTTCCTTAGCCTGTCTTATCAACCCTGTCGATTCCTTTGGGAATCTTGAATGTGGGGATCAGGTCCCCCCTCACTCTTCTGTCTTCCAGCGGAGTGAGGCTTAATTCCCGTAGTCTATCCTCATGTTTTGTGTGTGTATGCATGTAAGTGTGTCCACTGTGTGTGTGCGCATGTGTTTACACGTGTCACATCTTGTGTGTGTGTGTAATTTTCTTTCGGATGGGGTTCTGTTCCCTTCTCTGTTGCCGGGGCGCTGGGGGAGCAGCTTGCTCTGTTGCCCTCGCATGGTCCCGCTGTTGGTGGGCGCTTTGGGTTGTCTTCCGGCCTCTGGAGGTGGCGGTGGACGGTTTCTCCCCCTTTTGGGGGGGTTTAGCTCTGAAGGAAACTGAAGAAACTTTAGCTCATATGAAACTGAAGAAAGGCAGTTAGAACAGAAAGCAATTCAGGAAATAAAGAAAAATCCAAAATACTTCTTCACATATGCGAAATCAAAAGCAAAAACTACTGCCAGTATTGGACCTATTCGTACAAGTGAAGGTTCATACACGGAGGATGACAAAGAAATTAGTGAAATCCTAAAAAAGCAGTATGAGGACATGTTTAGCACTCCAATAAACAACATGAAAGTAGAAGATCCAGACAATTTCTTTATGCGTGATATCCAAACCCCTGTAAATATAACTGATATCAACACGAGCGCACTAAATTTTGAAAGAGAAATTGAAAACATGCCCATGCACTCGGCCCCAGGTCCAGACTCATGGAATTCAATATTTATAAAGAAATGCAAAGTGCCGGTAGCACAGGCACTCAGTATAGTGTGGAGGAAGAGCTTGGACACGGGAGAGATACCAGATGCACTTAAAGTGGCAGACATAGCCCCTCTACACAAGGGAGGGAGCAAAGCATTGGCAAAGAATTATAGACCAGTTGCACTGACATCGCACATAATAAAAGTATTTGAGAGAGTGATTAGGAGTCAGGTCACCAATTTCATGGAGACCAATGACCTTCACAACCCAGGCCAACATGGATTTCGAGCGGGAAGATCGTGCCTCTCACAGCTACTTGAGCACTACGATAAAGTCACTGAGGCATTAGAAGAAAAACAGAATGCTGATGTGATATACACGGACTTCGCAAAGGCTTTCGATAAATGTGACCATGGCGTGATAGCACACAAAATGAAGTCAATGGGAATAACCGGTAAAGTAGGACGCTGGATACTCAGTTTTCTGTCAAACAGGAATCAGCGAGTAACGGTCAACCATATAAAATCTAGTCCAAGTGCAGTTAAAAGCTCTGTACCTCAGGGTACAGTCCTTGCACCGCTGCTTTTCCTTATTCTCATATCAGATATAGACAAAATACAAGTCACAGCTTCGTATCATCCTTTGCAGATGACACAAAAATCAGTATGAAAATTACCTCGGCTGAAGACATTGAAAAACTTCAAGCTGATAAATAAAGTTTTCGACTGGGCATCAGAAAATAACATGATGTTTAACAGTGATAAATTCCAGGTACTCAGGTACGGTAAAAATGAGGACCTTAAACATAATACAGAGTACAAAACACAATCAAATGTGCCCATAGTAGGAAAACAGCATGTAAAGGATTTGGGAATAATGATGTCTGACGACCTAACGTTTAGGGAGCATAACCAAGCAAATATTGCGACAGCCAGAAAAAATGATAGGATGGATTACGAGAACTTTCAAATCCAGGGATCACATCACAATGCTTGTACTCTTCAAGTCACTTGTGCTGTCCCGTCTTGAGTACTGTTCAGTACTCACTTCCCCCTTCAGAGCAGGAGAGATTGCTGAAATAGAGGGAATACAGAGAACATATACAGCACGTATAGACGCGATAAAGCACCTAAATTATTGGGATCGTCTCAAAGCTCTCCAAATGTACTCACTAGAAAGAAGACGAGAGAGATATCAAATAATATACACCTGGAAGATACTGGAGGGCCAGGTCCCAAATCTACACAGTAAAATAACAACGTACTGGAGTGAACGATATGGAAGGAAATGCAGAATAGAACCAGTGAAGAGCAGGGGTGCCATAGGCACAATCAGAGAACACTGTATAAACATCAGAGGTCCACGGTTGTTCAACGTCCTCCCAGCAAGCATAAGAAATATTGCCGGAACAACCGTGGACATCTTCAAGAGGAAACTAGATTTATTCCTCCAAGGAGTTCCGGACCAGCCGGGCTGTGGTGGGTATGTGGGCCTGCGGGCCGCTCCAAGCAACAGCCTAGTGGACCAAACTCTCACAAGTCAAGCCTGGCCTCGGGCCGGGCTTGGGGAGTAGAAGAACTCCCAGAACCCCATCAACCAGGTATCAACCAGGTATCAACCAGGAAGGGGTGGGCTTCTCCCCTGCGCTTCGTCCTGTCATCTTGGTGGGTGCGTTCGACGTGGTCGTTCCGCCCCTTCCTTCTGGGGTTTCCGTCTGCTCTTTGCAGTCACGTGCTTCCCCATATGCAGTTCTTCTGGACTTCCTCAGTCTGTGCCCTTGATCCTATGCCCTCCTCGGGGGACTGTTGTCTCCTGTCCGGTTTCTGTTGGGGCCGGGTGCCTGGTTGGTGGTCCTGGACCTCCAGGTCTCTTCTTGGCACGTTCCTCTCCAGTTTCTGGGTCTGGCACAGCTGGTGGTGGGGCTTCGGGTTTGCTGTTTTTTGTTGCCTTCCCTATTTTGTGATGGGCACTCGGTATCTTTTTGCATCTTTACCGGATCTTAGTGCCCTGTCTGCGTCTGAGATTCGGTGTCTGGCCTACCTCGACGACTGGCTGGTGTGGGCGCCCAGTCAGTCCGCTTGTCTGCTCGCCAGGGGGTGGTGCTTTCCTGATTGCCGGGTTTGGTTTCCAGGTGATCTGAAAGTTTTTCCATCTGTTCCGTCTCGGGTTCGGACCTGGGCCTTGTTTCGGGCTATTGGGCCACTCATTGTCTTTCTCTCCTGAAGTGTTACTGCGGCTGTGGTCCCGCCTTCAGCTGTACATGAGGGGGTCCCGGGTTACTCTGCGGTTGCTTGGGCGGTTGTGCGGGGGTCTGGTCTTCGACGTCCTGGTCTGCACGCGGAGTCGGGTTTGGCTTCGCTGTCTGTTTGGTTCCTTCGGAGACTCCCCTTCCGCCTCTTGCATTCGTAGGGTTCCTCCGGGGATCTTGTGTTGGTGCTGCGTCTCCAGCTTCCTCCTTGGGGTTTTCGGGGTTCCGTGCCTTGGCACCTCCCCGAGCCTTCGCTCGTTGTGTTCACAGATGGGTCATCTCTCGACTGGGGTTTTGTGACCAATGCTCGCCAGGTTGGCCGAGGTTGGTGGAGTCTGTCCGTCCATCGGGCTCATGGCCCGGTTTGGGTGTTTGTGGCTGTCTGGTTGGGCTTCTGAGGGTTTGGGTCCCTCAGTGCTCTACCGTTCAGCTCTGTTCGGGCTGTTCTCTGGCGGTTCTTGCCGGTCCCACACGAGTTTGGCTATCGTGAGGTTCATGTCTGGGGTGTGTCCTGTGTCCTGGTGGACAGCTGTCTCTTTTTGTTGGCTTTGTCGGACGTCTGGACTCCTGGCCGTGGGCTTTTTGGAGTCAGCGTGGTCTAGGCGTCGCCAAGTTGTGGCGCCCTTTCCCACCTGCGAGGCATTCAAGGTGGATGCTTTATGGCAGGACTGGTCGAGGTGGTGGTACCTGTTCCTCTTCTCCCAGTCCAGCTGTAGCTTCAGGTTTTTGGCTCGGTTGCAGCCCATATCCACGAGAGCAGTCCTTATGGTTTTCTTGGTGGCCGGCCTAGCCTTATTTTCAGACGCTGCTTGATAGGTGTCCGAACCCAGGGCGTTTTCCAGCGATTCAGCCTTTTTGACAGGTCGAATCGGTTCTGTACATGACTGGTTGGGCCTTCTCCTCGGCTCTTCGCGTCTGGTATTTTGACGCGGATTTCGCCATCTCTATGGTGTTCAGGTGGCTTTGTTGACGGTGTCCCACCTGTGAGCTTCGACTTGGCGCCAGTATGGCGTTTCATACGTTTTCTCGTGTTTTCTTTCACCTCCGGCCTGCTCATGTGTCGCCTGAGCCGTCCTGTTCCTCGATCAGGGTGCCTTCTTATCTTCTCCTCGGTTTGTGGTAGCCCCTTTGGTTCCGGTTTTCTGCTCTTTAGTATTGGTGGTAGATTTGCACGTGTGCTGCCTTTCTCTTTCCTGGCGACGGTCGAGACGGCTGCTTTCCGGAGGGGTTCTTGGGGTATTGATGCTTGTTTGGTTCGGCCGGGGGTGCATCCTGTGTTGTCCAGTTGTTTTCGCCATTGCCGGAAAACCGTGTCTCGGGAATCGTTGTGGTTGCTCTTGTTCCCCTCGTTCCCTGTTTTTGGGGCTCGGGTCTCCCAGGTTGTCCGCAGATTTTTCATTCTTCCGGCCTGTGGTCTGTCTTTGCGCCCGTGCTGTTCAGACGTTGGCAGCTTTTGCTGCTGTGTTGGGATGTCTAGGGTTCATTTCGGGCGCAGGGATTTGAGTGTAGCACAGGTTCTTGGCCACCCATTCTTTGTGCATCTGCTCCTGTGCGTTCTTGTTGCCTTGGGTCGCAGGTTGCGCCCTGTTGTCTCGGCTTTGTGTTGCAGAGTTTGTGGCGGCCGCCTCCCAGGTTAGCCCTTTCTTTTCCTTCTCTTTGGGTATGAAGCTCCAGGGAGCCGTAGGGGCTCCCCACAGAAAACCAGCGTTGAATGTAATGAAACGCCATTTTCTGGGTGAGCCCCGGAGGCTCCCTGGACACCCTCCCTCCCTCCGGTCGGCGTTTTTTTCGCGTTGGTTGACGCTTAGCTTCCGAACTGAAGCTTGGCAGCCGGCGCGGTAGGTCCGAGGCTCCCCCTCCCCCTCTCGGGGCGGGGAGGGCTGCGCGGACAATCGGCGTGGCAGTAAAGTGTTATGTTTGCTTGTTTGCTTGTTTCCTTGTGATTGTAGGGAGTTTCTACCTCTCTGTTCGGTTTTTGTTGTAGTTTCTTACCATGTGGGGTTTGTTTTGTTATGCCTACCTTTCTGGGTGCCTAACCCCGGTCGATGGCAGATAAGGAAAACCCCAACCACAAAGGGGTTTTCCAGGGCCATTGCTCCCTGAAACCTCTCTGAAGGGGCCAGGTTCTGGCGCTGGTCCCTGGTAGGTCTGAACTCCTAAGCTAATGTCCCGGTCAAATATAACATACATTAGCTCGATAAGCTCCAGGGAGCCTCTGGGGCTCACCCAGAAAATGGCGTTTCATTACATTCAACGCTGGTTTTTTTGCATAACGTTATTGCATATATGTGAAAAGGCACTCATCTGGTCCCCAGCATGGTGGGGAGGGAGCAGTTGCAGTACGGAGAGGAGTAGGAGGAGGAGGAGGGAGTGAAGGAGGGGACGCTGTGTGGGTGAGCGATGCTCCCGCTCAGCTGAGAGTGTCTCGCTTCACACCACCTTCCCTCAACATGTATGTCACATTCCTTCATCTTCCTCCTCTTCTTAGATACGTAGGGTATTGTGTATCAGAACATTGCCACGACATAATAGCGCTTCGACAGACGAGTGTCTTACACCTCTTCTCCGTCTGGAAGCTTAGACGCTACTGACTGTGAGTATCTCCCACATACGGGATGCGCGGGTGCCAAATCTCAGAAAAATTATTATTTATATGTATTTCTGCAATAAATCCTATTTTGTGTCAACACTCATGCGTGACAGCTCGCCCATGCCAGCAACGATAGTATGTTGTGCTGTCAGGAGGGGGGATTACCTTTAAGCCTCTGAGGCACGATTTACCATCTCTGAACCCATATTTTTGGTGTGTTGCAATGCTATATCCCCTCCAGATTCTCTACAAGCCTTTACCTCATGTGGAGCTATCCATGTGGTTAGCAACATGGAGCCACCAAGGATCCACCAGAAAGAGACAGTTCTATACATTCATTGCTGGCTTTTTCATACAATACACAACTTCATTTATAATGCAGGATATATAGCTTATCATACATTTATATTTTGCAGATTATGGAGAAAATACAAAAGAAGAGAGAGTCATTAACCAGAAATGAGAAGAGGATGGAGGCCCTGATGAAAATTAAGTGAGGATGTGTCAAATATTAATTTTGTTTAATTATTATCTTTGAGGTAGGATGGTAAGGTTTTTCCTGGAGCAATGGCCTGCAACACCAATGTAACAAAGCCAGGCAAATGTTGCTATTGTCTTTCCACTGTGCTCCACCAAGGTTACAGTGGGGAGAAGGAAACAATTATGAAATTGTTTCCTTAACCCTTATTGCACATTCCCTAACCCTTTAACTGTGCAACGCGCCTGCAGGCCCACGTGTAGGGTGTGCTACGCGCCTCCAGGTATTTGTATTTTTCACGTTCCACTCAAAACTCCCGCGGCTACATGGGGTTCACATCAGCTTCCTCAGGGCTCTTGTAAACAGATGCCATCTTTAAAAAAAATCATGGTCCACATTCCTGGGTGTGGGAGCCTCAGTAGTGAGTGAGCAAGCAAGGCTGTCGCTCGCAGTATGAGCGCACAGCACTGCTGTTCAGCATGTGACCACAGCATCGCCTAATAATGTCAAAATATATATATAACCTGTATTATTTAGCCATGATAGTATTATAGAAGAGCCTGTATGTGATAATGACTGGGTACAATGTTCAAATATCAGTGATTCCATGCTGTTCACGATGTTCACAGCGCTAGCCACAGCACCACAGCATTATTTCGTCCATCTAGGAATCTTTAAATGATTTCTTTGGTTCCTTTTCAAAATAAACTTGTGGTCAATTATTCATTTACAGGAATTAGTGACCAGGATTGTGGTTATAATTAGCATTGTGCGTAGTATTGTGGAAGGAGGAATTTTGGTGAGGAAGGAATGGAGAGAATTGAGGTAGCCTCACTGTGTGTGTGTGGCAACCATTCTTGTTTTGCTCACCATACTAGCTTTGTGGTTTGCTATGGGGAACACACATGTACATGGGTATCTACAGTGTGTGTTTATAGTGTAATAACAGTAACAGGAGTATGTTGAGTGAAGCTATTTTGGTGAAGGAGGTGACGTCGTCTGCTGTCTGCTGTGTGATTTCTCATGCAGTGTATGGTGGCCTCTGTACTGTTTGGACACAATACTGGCTTACTTGCATAGTTCTGGTAAATAAAACATGTAGTTAGATATATATAACTTGTGTAAATAGTGTTATAAAAACAATAACAGTATGGTGGGAGGAGCAATGTTTTCGAGTAAGATGTAAGATGTTGGAGTGAGGGAGGGCCTGTCTGGGTGTGGCTGCTCACTCTTGCAATGTTCTGAATGTGTTGATGGTGAATGTGTATAGTGTGTGACAGTGTATTGTGTGCACATATGTTGTAAATATACATAAATAAACATGAAACATTGGTGTGAATAACTGTATGATGGGAGGAGCAATGTTGGCGAATACAATGTTGGAGGAGTGAGGGAGGGCTGGCTGGGTGTGGCTGCTCACACTTGCGATGTTCTGAATGTGTTGATGGTGAATGTATATAGTGTGTGACAGTGTATAGTCTGTAAATAGATTGTATATATACATAAATTAGCATGATAAATGGTAAATATGTGCAACATATGTGTACACAAGTGTCATGCATGTAACACAGTGTCTACGGACAGTACGGATGTTCTACTGCCATAATATTGTGTACGTGTTCACCATACATCGGTTCGGCACGTAAAATGTAATAAATTGTATTTGGAAATGTGCGCAAAAAATGTGCAAAAATATATTCGTGGCAACTCACGTGCCCCGCCCCGGGCACCCCACCGGCCCCGGGAGCTTACTGCACGGACGCACAGGGAATGATGATGTCACGTGCCATCTTATGGACCCCATAGTAGCCAAAGTAAGTACAATTTTGAAATTCCGTTGCTATACCCATATACAGGGAGGGGTTTTTGGCACTTTCAGAACAAAAAATTAATTTTTCCTGAGAATTTATTTCTTGTGCACTGGGGGGGGGGTGTCATATTTATAGGCTGCACAGTTAAAGGGTTAACTGTACAAAATAAACTAACTAAACACTTAGTGAACACTCTGACTTAACTGTATATGGCACTTACAGTATTCAAAGAGCAATGATCGTAATTATGTGGTAGCACAACAATAACATTGAAATGAACATATATCATTGAGACAATAAACATACAAGTAATGAATAGAATAATCAAAACTTATCACTGAGGCAAGATTAATAAATGAGATAATCGTGCATGTCACTGAAAAAGAATTAACTCAGAACAAGTAAACATTAAATGTTGGGTGCGTGTAAATCAGATATGCATATGACAGCTGTGCAGGGCAGTATCACTCGGGCTGCTGCTCTGACACTGTCCTGTTTTCTTGACCGTTTATATCCCACCTGTAGTGAGTGTTCATAGAGTATGATCAGCAGTATTCTGAATCAGAGTAGTCTGATTCAGTATGCCCAGATACAGATGACAGTAGACTAGAAATTGTAAAAGACAGCACTGACAGCTTGATAGTTATGGATACTACGACAGTCCCTGACAGAGTGAGTCAGACCAGAAGGACAGACATGCAAATTCTATATAAAGGCATTTGCAGATATAGATATTCTGGAAATAGAAAGGGATTAGAATGCAGCTACCATCATCCCAGAAAATGTTTAAATATGCTTAGGAAAGGAAATTGTCAATTTGGATCAGCATCTAGGTTTTTCCATCCGGACATGTGCAGAACTTCACTCAAGGACAGAAAATGCTATGACCTCAACTGCCCATACTTTCACGTGAAAAGCAGGGAATGCTACATAAAAAGTGGCAAGCAAGATAATTGATTTGGACGAAACTCAAATAAGTTTTTATACCAAGACGAAAGAGATTTCAAAAGGGGGGAACAGAGAGAATGAATGGAACGGGATGAAAGACCCACTCGCATGCCAGAATCACGGATACAATTACACTGAAAAAGGTGCAAAGACATGCTACTAAGTGGCTCCCAGAACTGAAGGGCAAAAGCTACGAGGAGAGGATAGAGGCATTAAATATGCCAAAACTAGAAGACAGAAGAAAAAGAGGTGATATGATCACTACGTACAAAATAGTAACAGGAACTGATATAATCGACAGGGAAGATTTCCTGAGACCTGGAACTTCAAGAACATTCATTTCATTCATTTTGGATTCAAAAGGTGTCACCCCTAGGGTGTCACTTGCAACAGAGGAGCTCCAGAATATTTCAACAATCCTAAGTATTGTAGTACAGGTTGATGATAGTGAGTGGTGTCCCAGAGAACATAAAGATATAGTGCTTTTGAAAAATAGGTGAGATAACAGGAATGTGCCAAGGGAAGTGAAAATCAAATAAGAAAAAGTTGCCCCTAGTGTTTCCAGTGCAGAGAAGAACATTCAAGATGGCCGGCGGCGGCAAGAGGAAAAACAAAACAGAGCTTGATTTTGTGGGATTCAATGAATAAAGCATTGATATTAGCAGTCTACATAACAAGTTGGTAAAATTAGATACTATAGTGAACTCTCATGTAGAAATAATTAGTAAATTGAAAGAAAGTAATGACCATTTGAATAGGAAAGTTTTATGTCTTGAGGATATAGTGAAAGACTTGCGCAAAGATAAAAATTAATTGAAACAAATTGCAAAGCCATGGAAGAAGAAAATAAACTCTTAAAAATAGCTTTGGAAGAAGTTAAAGTAAATTTAAACATAAATGACTACAATTGGTTAGGTAAGGAATTTCAACAGGAGAAACAGCTTTTGTCAGCACAGATGGAGGAAGTTACACAGGGTATAGAACAGTGCAAGAAAGATATGCAACTCACCTATGCACAAGTGGCCAAGGAGAAGGAAAAAATTGAAGAAGCAGTAAAGGAAGCCCAACACTGCAGCAACCAAGATAAAACAAACATTAGGCTGAAAGTGAGAAAAGAATTGGCATCTAACCAGAAGTTGGTGCAAAGCACAGTTGATCGGAGTAAGTCCCTGATAATTTTTGGCTGCAAAGAAAAGGAGATAACATCTAGGTCAGAAAGAGCTGTAGAAGAAGCAAAAGTAGTAGATAAAATTGTTGGCCTCGTAGAAGGTCTTGCAACCATAAAGAATGTGTGTGACTACAGGAGAATAGGCAGATACGTAAAAGGGAAAGATCGACCTTTGAGGATCACCCTAAATGGTGCCAAACAGATGGAAGAAGTACTAAGTAATGCCAGAAAATTACAAAGTGATGAGGATGGGAAATTGTGGTTGTTAAGACGAGATCTTTCAAAAGAAGACAGAGAGAAGCTGAAACTGAACCTCGCCGAGGCAAAACGTTTAAATGAGATCAGGAATGAAGAAGAAATCAATTCTTTTTTCTACAAAGTGATAGGGGTAGGCAGACCAGTGAAGTGGTACATAAAGGCAAACCAACAAAATCAATAGAGAGAGGGGGAGTGAAGAATAAGGAGAGGGGAAACAAATTCCTGAAGATTGCATACACTAACATAGACGGAGTGAGATCGAAGATACTGGAGTTAAGTGATGTAATACAGCTGCAGACACCAGACATTGTTGTACTCACGGAGACAAAACTTGAAGATGATATTTTAAATGAGGTCATATTCCCAAGGGGCTACTCAATTTGGAGACGGGACAGAAAAATTAGGAAAGGCGGTGGCGTTGCTGTGCTGGTGAAAGAACACCTAAAGGTGAAAGAAATAATGACTGCCAATCCACAAGAAGTTGACATAATAGCACTAGAGATCTGCCATGAAGATGATAAACTAATGATCATAAATGCATATAGTCCACCGCCAAGCAGCACATGGTCAAAGGAGGAGCTAGATAGTAAACGCGAAGGTCTTATAACAATAATGAGAGAGATTATAGCAAGAGCGGATAACGACAGATCACGTCTGTTGATAGTCGGTGACTTCAACTTGAAATCCATAGACTGGGAAGCATATGAAGCTAAAACAGAAGATTTTTGGACCTGTAGATTTGTAGACCTCATCCTGGAAACATTCTTGTATCAACATGTTAAACAAGCTACGAGGATGAGGAAAAGGGGATGTTCCCTCCATGCTAGATTTGATATTTACCAGGAAGGAGGAAGAGATATTTGACATTCAGTACCTTCCTCCCTTGGGTAAAATTGACCATGTCTTTTTGGGAATAAAGTTTGTAATGCTTTATAGTCTGGAAGAAAATATGATGGTCGATGCAATTGAAAACCCTGACTTCAGGAGAGGACATTATGGCAACCTTAGAAAAATTTTTAGTGAGTATAATTGGACAGACTTTTTGCTAGGCAAGGAAGTGAATGAGATGTATGTCAAGTTTTGTGAAATATATAATAAAGGCACAAAAAAATTTATACCAAAACAGAGATGCAGAACTAGGAAACAGAATTCGTTCAATAGAAATTGTGAGAGGGCCCCGAGACCAAAAGACACAAAAATGAAATCAATGCAGGAAGAGGCCAAACCCCCAAACATACCAGCGATACAAAGATGCGAGAAACAATTACACGGCAGTGAGGAGAGAGGCAGAAAGAAATTTTGAAAAAGGGATTGCAGACAAATGTAAAACAGAACCAGGTCTATTCTATAAATTCATAAACAACAAATTGCAGGTAAAGGATAATATTCAGAGGTTAAAAACGGGAAATAGATTCACGGATAATGAAAAGGAAATGTGTGAAACACTAAACGAAAAGTTCCAAAGTGTGTTTGTACAAAATGAAATCTTTAGGGAACCAGACACAATAAGATTTCCAGGGAACAACATAGAGCAGATAGAGGTGTCTAGAGATGAAGTGGAAAAAATGCTCAAGGAGCTAAGTAAGAACAAAGCAGTTGGTCCAGATGGAGTTTCACCATGGGTTCTGAGAGAATGTGCACCTGAACTCAGCATTCCACTTCAACTGATTTTTCAGGCATCGCTGTGTACAGTTGTTGCTGATGTGTGGAAAAAGGCTAACATAGTTCCAGTCTACAAAAGTGGAAACAGGGAAGACCCCCTTAATTATAGACCTGTATCATTGACAAGTGTAATAGTCAAAATATTGGAAAAAATAATTAAAACTAAATGGGGTAGAACACCTGGAGGAAAACTATATAATATCAGACAGACAGTATGGTTTTTGATCTGGAAGATCCTGTGTAACGAACTTGCACAGTTTTTATGATCGAGCCACAGAGATTTTACAGGAAAGAGATGGTTGGGTTGGCTGCATCTATCTAGACCTAAAAATGGCTTTCGACAGAGTTCCCCATAAGAGGTTGTTCTGGAAACTGGAACATATTGGAGGAGTGACAGGTAAGCTACTAACATGGATGAAAAATTTCCTAATTGACAGAAAAATGAGGGCCGTAATCAGAGGCAAGGTATCGGATTGGAGGAATATTACGAGTGGAGTACCACAGGGTTCAGTTCTTGCACCGGTAATGTTCATTGCCTACATAAACGATCTACCAGTGGGAATACAGAATTACATGAACATGTTTGCTGATGATGCTAAGATAGTAGGGAAGATAAGAAACCTAGATGATTGTCATACCCTTCAAGAAGACCTGGATAAAATAAGTATATGGAGCAACACTTGGCAAATGGAATATAATGTGAATAAATGCCATGTAATGGAATGTGCAATTGGAGAACATAGACCCACACAACCTATAAATTATGTGAGAAATCTTTAAGAATTCTGACAAAGAAAGGGATCTAGGGGTGGTTCTAGGTAGAAAACTGTCACCTGAGGACCAAATTAAGAACATTGTGTGAGGAGCCTATGCTACACTTTCTAACCTCAGAATTGCTTTTAAATACATGGATGGAGAAATACTAGAGAAATTGTTAACGACTTTTATTAGACCAAAACTGGAATGTGCAGCGATTG
>WNGS01009642.1:47599-59573 GCA_020271785.1 Procambarus virginalis
GAAGTTAGTGTATCCAAGTCAGCTCTTTTTCTTCTATCTTCTAGCTTGTGCATATATAATGCTCTTAACATCTCCTGTAGTATGTGTCTTCAGTTCTGGAGCCACTGAGGGCATGTCGGTTGACCTTTTCTATTTGTTGATGTGCTTCTTAAGATATGGGACACCATACAAATTTCTTCCGAACCTGTTAATTTGTGTTCACTGATCACGGGAAAAAGTAATAAAAAAATCGTAAGTGGCATATATTGCCCACTATAGGGGGGAAGTCTGGCAAAAAATAGGCACTGACTCAGTGTGCGCCCAGGCGGTCTGTTGATCGCCAGCTGTCAGGCCAGAGTTGCCACAAAGAGATATATTACCTAATATTTCAATGTCTCTTGATTGATTTTTTGTAGTTTTTTGCTGTAATATTATTCAATAGTGTGTAGTGTGATATATTTATATAATAAAATGAGTGAATCATCGTTGCACTCAAAAATATGGTGTGCATGTTGTTGATTCAATTATGTTCATCAAACAGTGAACAAATACTTTGTCGGTTATTACACTATATACACAGGTTAGTATCTGCATGTTTTGTTCACCATAACGAACCACTAAGTTGCTATTATGAGTCAAAAAGTAACGAGGAGTGACCACCGTGTACCAGCCAGCCACTCATGCCCTCCCTCAAGTCACTTGACTCACCCACAATTTCCTCCCACAATACTGTTTTTGCCCTTATTCACTATATACAGACGCTATATATACGTATCTATATTCATGTTCACCATAACTGTATATCTAAGCTTGTATGGTGAGTAAAGGCACAAAGACGTAGGACCTCACACAGTCCTCACAGATGGCTGCCTCCCTCAAGGCCAGACGCACTAATATTTCTCCTCCAGCAATACTGTTTGTGGTGTTATTACGCTATATACACACATTATATATAAATATCTACCTGTTTTATTCACCATACTTGTACAAGTAAACTGGTATAGTGCCCAAAGACCATTGTGGTTATCAGTAAACAACATGGTAAGTTCTGCAGATGACGCTCCTCCCTCACCAAAATGGCGGCTCCCAACCTACTCCTCTTGCTGTTTATACCCTCTATACACACATTATATATAAGTATCTACATTTGTGTTCACCATAGCGAACCACTAAGCTGGTATGGTGGGTGCAATCAATAAAAGGTGGCCACACACAGTCAGAAAACATCGCCACAATCCTCCCTCCCACAGCATTACTCCTCCCTCCATGGCGCACAGTGCTAAATATCACCACAATCCTTCCTATTATCAGAACCCTGGTCAGTTTTATCACAGTCAGGGGTCTTCTGTAATAATATTATCGCTACATAATAGCATGAACAAGTATATTATGGAATTTTTAGGCGATGCTGTGGTCACAAGCTGAACAGCAATGCTGTGAGCTCATGCTGCGTGCATCAGGCTTGGTAGCTTACTCAATACTGAGGCCCCTAACACCCGGAAGTTTGGCCCACGATTTTTTAAAAAAATGGCGTCTGTTTACAAGAGCCCTGATGAAGGTGTGGTGAACCATGTGTATCCGCGGGCCGTTTAAATCTTGCGTAGTACTCCAAAGCATCATATGATGCGATGCGCAATTTACTGCAAGTCGGTCAAAGCATCATATGATGCGATGCGCAATTGAAGGGTTAATATACAAACCACCAGATGCAACAGTTGAGGAATTCACTGAACAGATCCACAAAATAGAGAATATCCTTGACAACCTAGCAAACCCAGTACCAGATATTATCTTCCTTGGAGACTTCAATCTACCCAGTTTAAAATGGAGAATAGTAAACAATAACATTATAGCAGGAAATCAACCAGGAAATAACCAACCACAGGTCAGAGAACTACTGAGATTCTATGACAAATTCTCACTCAGTCAGCAGAATACAGAACAAACTAGGAACAAAAACACGCTGAACCTGATATTCACGAACAATGATGAGCTAATCAGAGACATTAGTGTCTCAGATCCTATGTACTCTGACCACAAGCCTGTTGAAGTGCAAACTAACATTAATAACAGTAGTAAGCCCAAGAGAAACAACAAGCGAAATGAGTTATTTAATATATTCACTTTTAATAATAAAAGGATAGACTAGGAGAAAATAAACAGGGAACTTACAAACATTCAATGGGAAAATGTTCTAAGAAATAAAAATCCTACACAAGGAATAGAAAAACTGACTTCTGAAGCATATGAAGTCTGTCTGAAACATGTTCCTTTGAGGAAACCCAGAAAGAGGTCCAATGTGACCAATGTGCAGAGAAAATGCAGACGACATTACAAAAGAAGGAAGAAATTAATGGAAATGCTTAAGCAGACACGACTTTCCATACAAAGAAGGAATACTGTAGACACTCACTAATCCGGAATCCGACCATCCGGAAAACCCCCAATCCGGCCAAAATCGTGGCCGGATAAAGTTATCTCACCATCTGGCCAAAATGTCCATAGGAACTGGACCAGCGGGTGTTTGGCCGGATCAGTGGCCTAACACTCGTTGTACACCACCACCAGGAAGGGAGGGAGTCACCCCTCACTGATGCTCACTTCCTCTGTCCTGCCCACATTCACTGCCTCCCTCTAACCCTCCCTCCCCAAGAGATCCTTCTGTAGGTGGCAGTAGATTGCCAGCCTGGAGAATTTCCATCTAATACAATAAAACATTCATGAAACAAGTATTTTTATAACTTTTTATTATCCTAATAATATTGCTAAACAAAATCTGTAACCAAAAATATATATATGATCATGAACATCCAGAATTTAATTTAACAATTCTTGCTAACGGGGACAAGTGTAGGGTAATCTGAGTGAGCCCGTCCCTCACCCCCACCACCGACACACCTCCGGGCCCCCACCTGCCTCACATCCCATACACACACTGCTTAAAGGTCAGTAGTTCAACTGTCCATAATTCATAAGTAAAAATGTATTCGTTTAATTAATAAACAGGAAGCAATAAAACATATTAATGATTATTAATGTATTGTAATACTGTACACTTAACATGAAAATCAACATATAATGGCATAAACCTAAGATATAAATTTTAATATGGGCAGGAGGCTTTGGTCGGTGCTTTGTCAGCGAATTAACACGCTGACTTCATAACACATTCCTCACTACCTCTCCTTCACTGACTGGACTGGACTTACTTGACTGATTGACTGACTTTGACTTCAACTGACTGACTTGGCTGACTGACTTTGACTTTGACTAACTTTGACTTTGACTGACTGAACTTGACTTACACGACTGACTGACTGACTGACTGACTGACTGACTGACTGACTGACTGACTGACTGACTGACTGACTGACTGACTGACTGACTGACTGACTGACTTGACTGACTTGACTGACTTGACTGACTTGACTGACTTGACTGACTTGACTGGCTTGACTGACTTGACTGACTTGACTGACTGACTGACTTACTTGACTGACTTGACTGACTTGACTTGACTTGACTGACTGACTTTGCCTGCCTGCCTGCCTTCCTTCCTTCCTTCCTTTGTTCCTTCCTTCCTTCCTTTGCCTCCCTCCCTGTCTGTCTGTCTGCCTTCCTTTGTCTGTCTTTCTGCCTTTGTCTGTCTGTCTGTCTGCCTTCCTTTGTCTGTCTGTGCCTGCCTTGCTCCCTTTGCCTGCCTGCCTGCCTGCCATTCTTTGCCTTCCTTCCTTCTTTCCTTCCTTCCTTTCCCTGCCTGCCTGCCTGCCTGCCTGCCATCCTTTGCCTTCCTTCTTTCCCTCCTTTCCCTGCCTGCTTGCCTGCCTGTCTGCCTGCATGCTTGCCTGCCTGCTTGCCTGCCTGCCTGCCTGCCATCCTTTGCCTTCCTTCTTTCCCTCCTTTCCCTGCCTGCTTGCCTGCCTGTCTGCCTGCATGCTTGCCTGCCTGCTTGCCTGCCTGCCTTCGGATAACTTAAGTTGGCAAACCAAGTTGTTGTCTGTACAAACATTTTTGGAAATGTGCTAATGTAAACCTTTAACCCTTAAATGGCGCATAGCTATATACCATTTGACACCCACAGGCACATACAAAAAAAAAAAAAAAAAAAAAAAATCCTAACCTGTTAATTTGTGTTCACTGATCACGGGAAAAATAATACAAAAATCGTAAGTGGCATATATTGCCCACTATAGGGCGGGGAAGTCTGGCAAAAAACAGGCGCTGACTCAGTGTGCGTCCCGGGCGGTCTGTTGGTCGCCAGCTGTCAGGCCGGAGTTGCCACAAAGAGATAATTACCTAATTATTTCAATGTCTCTGATTGATTTTTTGTAGTTTTTTTTCTGTAATATTATTCAATGGTGTGTAGTGTGAAACATTGATATAATAAAATGAGTGAATCATCATTGTACTCAAAAATATGGTGTGCATATTGTTGATTCAATTATGTTCATCAAACAGTGAACAAATACTTTGTCGGTTATTACACTATATACACAGGTTATATATAAGTATCTGCATGTTTTGTTCACCATAACGAACCACTAAGTTGCTATTATGAGTCAAAAAGTAACGAGGAGTGACCGCCGTGTACCAGCCAGCCACTCACGCCCTCCCTCAAGTCATCTGACTCGCCCACATTCTCCTCCCACAATACTGTTTTTGCTTTTATTCACTATATACAGATGCTATATATAAGTATCTACATTCGTGTTCACCATAATGATCCACTAAGTTGGCATGCTGAGTGGCAGTGGCAGTGGCAGCCCGCCACTGGCTGCCACTCCCTCCCTCACCTCACCTGACTTGCCACCATTCTCCACCCACCATACTGTTTTTGCTTTTATATACAGATGTTATATATAAGTATTTACATGTTTTGTTCACCATAACTGTACATCTAAGTTTGTATGGTGAGTAAAGGCACAAAGACGTAGGACCTCACACAGTCAGCTGATGGCTGCCGCCCTCGAGGCAAGACGCACTAATATTTCTCCTCCAACAATACTGCTTGTGGTGTTATTACGCTATATACACACACACATTATATATAAATATCTACCTGTTTTATTCACCATACTTGTACAAGTAAACTGGTCTGGTGCCCAAAGACCATTGTGGTCACTGGTAAACAACATGATAAGTCGTGCAGACGACGCCACCGCCCTCACCAAAATGGTGGCTCCCAACCTACTCCTCTTGCTGTTTATACCCTCTATACATACGTTATATATAAGTATCTGCATTTCTGTTCACCATAGCGAACCACTATGGTGAACTGTCACCTCTCCAATATTTTCCAGTTTCCAGAACAACCTCTTATGTGGAACTCTGTCGAAAGCCTTTTCTGGGGGGAGCCCCTACGGCTCCCCGGAGCTATCCATGGCTGATATGGATATTCTAACTACTTTGCATCAGTCGATGTGGGTGGAGTTCTAGCCTACCGGGGACCACGAGCCAGAACCTGGCCCCCTCAGAGAGGCACAGGGAGCAATGGCCCATAGAATGCACATGTGATTTGGAGCATTCTATATCTGCCATCGACCGGGACAGGCACCCAGAAAGGTAAGCGCCACAAAACAAACCCCTATTCTGGTTAACAACAAAAATTAACAAACGGATGGACAGAACTCCCCAAAAGAAAAACGAGTAAACTAGCATGACGTCACACCAGCCGCGCCGCATGTCTGCGCAGCTCCCCCCTCCCCGGGAGGGGGAAGGGGGAGCCCCAGACCCCCGCGCCGGCTATCCACACCTCAGTTCCTCGGCTGATGGGATCGTGCATGGTCGTGTGGCTCCAGCTCCAGTCTTGTCTCAGCGCTGTGAATTGTTTTTCAGTGCTGCTCTTACGGTGGTCGTGTGAGCTGGGAGTAGTATTCTCAGGTACTCGGGCTGCATGTGCTTAGGGTCACCTTCCCTGAGTGCCCTGTAAGTACCCCCCTTGGGGCTTGGGGTTACCTTCCACAAGTCGCCTTGGGTCTACCTCTGTTGGCTTTTCGCTGCTTGGCGTTTGGCCGCCCTGAGGGTTTGGGGGTTTTACTCCCTTGTTACCTTGGGGTAAGTGGTAGTTATAGCACTGGTGGGGCGCGGGGCACTGCGTTGCTAGTTTTCACCTATTACAGCGGCCGGTTCTGTTCCCTCTGGGTCCGTTGTCCACTTGGGTGGTTTTTCTTTTCTTTTTGTTTTTGCCTGGTAGGGGGGTCTGCCTTGTTCCCCTTAGATTAGGATCGTTTGTGTGGTGGCACCCCCTGCTTCGCCCTCGCGAGTGGACACGTCCCGTGGGTTCAGCTTTTAGCAGATTGTTTGGTAGTTTGGGTAGCCGGTTAGCAGTGCCCTGCCTGGGATAACCCTTAGCAGACCCAGTCTAGGGGCCCTGGAAAACCCCGCGGGGGCTCTCGGGTCCGATGGAGGAGTCCCTTGCGTCCCCTCTCGCTGTGTGCGAGTTTGAGGGTTGCTCTGTCCCCTTGTCTCAGGGTGACTCTCATTGTTTTTGCCTCCGTCATGCTGCCTGTTGGGTCGGTGACACATTCGACCCTGAGTCCTGCGAGCTATGTTGCTTGTTTGTGACTCAATTCACCCAGTCTGCTGCTGAATCAATTCGGGTGCAGGCAGCTCGTGCGTTGCAAGGTAGGTTTAGGTTATTGCAACGCGAGCGGACTCTTGCTTCCCCGGACGCCCCGCGGCTGCCCCGCTTTGTGTATAGGGACCCGGACTTGGGGGTGTTGGTCGCTTCGGCCTTGGTTCCGCCCGCACCCCCTTGTTCTTCCCCTTTAGTGGTTCATTCTGCCCCCCCCCCTACTTCCGGCCCCCAAGCGTCTGAGGGCTTCGGGGTCGGGGTGGGGATTAGAGGTTTCTGAGACTCGGGCAGTTTCGGGGGTTGCCCCGTCCGGGGGGGCTACGGAGGCATTCGAGTCTGTTCCTCCTGCCGATGCTCCGGGGTCTGACCAGTGGGCCCCTTCTCTTCCAGCTCTCTCGGCTGCCCCGGCTTTTTCTTGTGGGGCCGGGGCTTTGGAGGTCGACTCGGCCCCGGGGCCTAGTGTAGAGGCTCCTGGGGTTGGGGAGGAGCGACCTTGGGGGGCTTTGTGCTCCATTGCGCCCCGCCTGGATTCCGTCCTTCTGAGCGGGGCTTACTGTTGCGAGGAGTGGGGTTTTTCTTTCCCCCCTCTGCGTACGACTTGGGCTTGGGTTCTGCTCCTCCCCGGGTTCGGTTCCGTGTCCCTGTGGTTCCTTCGGTTCCGTCTTCCGGAGTTTTTCGGCTAACCGCATCTCTTCGTCTGCGGTGCCGTTGGCCTTTGCGGCTTACCTCCTGCGTGTCCGGAACTTGTAGCAGTTTTAGGCTACTTGTAGCAGTTTTAGGCTACTTGTAGCAGTATTGGGCTACTTGTAGCAGTATTGGGCTACTTGTAGCAGTATTGGGCTACTTGTAGCAGTATTGGGCTACTTGTAGCAGTATTGGGCTACTGGTAGCAGTATTGGGCTACTGGTAGCAGTATTGGGCTACTGGTAGCAGTATTGGGCTACTTGTAGCAGTATGGGCTACTTGTAGCGGTATTGGGCTACTTCTCGCCCTGTTGGGCTACTTTTCTTTCGCGTCCTGCGCATGCACCGTGAGTTTGTTTTGGTTCCGGGCGGTGTGCACATGTGTTGTGCTTCCATTTCTCGGGGGGGCTTCGCCTCTCGCTCTTCATCCCATCCGTGCCCCGTTGCTTGGGGGTTGTCTGGGGTGCTGCTGTACTCTCCTAGTTGTGTTTGCGGGGGTTGTGCTCTGGCTCTCTGGTCCTGCCTCTCCACAGTCAATCAACATGTGTACCGATTCCTGAGCCTATTGGGCTCTATCATCTCTACACTTGACTCTGTGTATGGAGTCAGCCTCCACCTCATCCCTTCCTCATGCATTCCGTTTGTCAACCACTCTGACACTAAAACAGTTCTGCAGGTGAGTTGGTGCGGTTTGGCGTTTCCTTCGTCCTGACGCTGTTTTTGGGCGTAGGCATGGGTGTACGTACGTACTTGTGACAGTGGTCCGTATCGCCCGAGGTGCCTGCTGCTGGGCTATTAGCCCATATTGGGCTGCTCTTGTTCTCTCCACCTGATTCCTTCCTCGGTTCACGGGTGTCTGCGGGTGGCCTCTTGGCCTTTTCGAGGCGACCCCTGCCTGTACTCCTGCCCCTCTCCTTTGCTTGTCTCACCTGGCTTGAGTTCGGGGCCCCGCCTCCACCTTGTTCCACGGTGCAACGGTGGGGGTGCCTGTGTGGTGGTACGTTTCCTGTGTCGAGGGTGTTGTGTGCTTGCGGGGTTGGGTTCTGGCTCTTTAGTTCCGCCTCTCCCCTGTCGTTTGCCTGTTGAGCGGTTTCTGTGCTTCATGGGCGCTCTCGTCTCTGCTCTTGGGGCTGTGTATGGGATCAGCCCATGTTGGGCTGCCCAATGTGTTCCTTCGGTTGCCTGTTACACTGCACACGTTTCTCCTACCGTCCCTGTGGCTCGGTTGGGTGCTCGGTTTCCGCCTGTGTCCCCTTGTGTGCCGCTCGTGTACGATTTATCTATCTTCTCTGTCGCTCCCTCGGGGAGTGTGGGGACGTTTTGCTGCGTTTTTGGTACTGCAGCTGTGTGTCGGGGTTGGTTGTGGCATTCTGTTCGGCCCTTCCGTGCTCCTTTTGGGGCCCTCCTTCCTTGTCGGTCTTGCTGTGCTGGGCCTGGTTTTCCAGGTTCCTTGGATTCTGTTTTGTCCTTGCCTCATTGTGCTGGTTGGGGATGAGCTTGGGGTCTTCGTCTCGCCCCTCGCTTTTTCCTCCGGTTTCCGTTCACGTTCCGGAGCCTAGTGGGCTCCCTTCCTTGGTGTTTTTCACGGCTGCCCCGGGGTTTTCTTGACGCTGGGGCTTTGAGGGGACAGCTCGGCCCCGGGGCCTGCAGGGTGGGTTCCCGGGGCTGGGGTGGTGCTAACGTAAGGGGCCTTCGGCCCAGTTGGTCCCCGCCGGGGTTTTTCTACCCCTCTGGGCCAGGCTTACGGTTTTGTGGTGTGGGGTTTTTCCGTCCCCCCGCTCCGCACGTGCTTGTGGGCATCGGTCCCTCCCTGGGCTCGGTTTTCCTTGTCCAGCGTGCCCGTTGTTTCCGTCCTGTCGGTGGGTGTTTTTCTACAGTCTTCGCACCTTTTTCCAGGACGGGCCTTCTCAGTCATGTCCCCCTCTTCTTGGGGTTCTGCATGACTTTTGGTCTCGGGTGCGACGGAGTTTTTGTGCCTTCGTTCTTTGTTTGCTGCTTTTGTTTTCGAAGGTTTGGGACTGTTTTGGGGTAGCCTTGGTTGCTGCACCCAATTGCCGTGGGAAAGGAGAAAGCGGATAAACAGAGGGGAGTTCAACACCCACTGTGTGACGTTGACATGTCAGTCAGTCCGACCAGCGCAGGTCAGTCCTAGCGCCATATACTGCATTGGTCATCTGTTGGGGTTCGTGACACCCGTCAACGACATCTTTCTTCCTTGTCCCCGGTCGCTCCGTGGCTTCTGGCACCCACACCATAGAGAGAATGCAGCCGGCGATGACACTGCTGCTCCTCTCGTTGACGGGGCCGGCGCCTGCTACTCTGGCGGCGTCTTTGTGCTGGGTTTTCCTTGACACACTTCCCAGTGGGCCCCTCCTCCTTCACTCTCCTGTAAACGTACATGTACGTGTGCGGCGGAGAATGTAAGGGCAGGAATAATGAGAGAGTGGGAAAGTGCAATTCTGTGTCTTCTAACCCCAGTCAGCTCTTTCCCTTTTTCTGGTACGTCTGTCGTCATTCGGTTGAGCTTCCCTCCGGTCCTTTCTAGGGCTTGTGGGTCCTCTTCCCGGCAGTTTCTGGATGTTTGGCCTTCTGGTTCTTTTGTGCATATATCTCCTCTTCGCGCTGTCTCGGCGCTCCTCGTTTTCCTGTGGGCGCTTTTGCTCCTTTTCCTGAGTCTTCTCTCCTGCCCTTCTGCCGGGGGTTGGTGCGGGGCGGCTCCTTATGCAGGTTCCTTCCCTGTCGGCTGCACTTGTGGTGGTGGCCTTGCACGCTTGTGGCATTTTGGTTTTGGTCCTGCGTTTTCTTTTCCCTCCTGGGGCTGTCATAGGATTGGCTTGCAGAAGGTGTAGAGGCGCTTGGGACTGTTCCTGGGTCTTGCACCTTGGTTTCTGCTGCTAGCTTTCGGTATCAATGTTCCTTCTGTGCCGTTTCGCAGGCTGTATCGTGCATTGTTTCACCTCCGGCCTGTTTCTGCACTGCCTGTGCCGTCCAGGTCTTTGGACTGGGTGCTCTCCTGTTTTTCTTCTCCTTGGTGGTTGTGGCTCCTCGGGGCCAGGTTTGCTTTGCCTCGGCTCTTTTGGCATTGGCCTCTGGGGGTCGTGTGGCAGTGCTTCATGCTCTTCTCAGGCGCAGTGGTTTCTTGGCTCCTATGATCTTGGTCATAGTTTTCTTCGTCTGTGGCCGTTCTCCCTTTTTCTGGCGAATGTTGTGCCTGCTGCTTTCCGGAGGGGCCATTTTGGTTGTTGTCTTGACTTCGTGTTGAGGAGTGGTTCACCGACCGCCTCCCGGGTATGTCCCCTTGTTTTCTTAGGTAGTCTTTGGTGAGGTAGCTCCGGGGAGCCGTAGGGGCTCCCCCCAGAAAACCAGCGTTGAATGTAATGAAACGCCATTTTCTGGGTGAGTCCCGGAGGCTCCCCGGCATCCCTCCCGCCCTCCGGTCGGCGGTTTTTCGTGGTTTTGATATCCAGCCTCGGAACTGAGGTGTGGATAGCCGGCGCGGGGGTCTGGGGCTCCCCCTTCCCCCTCCCGGGGAGGGGGGAGCTGCGCAGACATGCGGCGCGGCTGGTGTGACGTCATGCTAGTTTACTCGTTTTTCTTTTGGGGAGTTCTGTCCACTCGTTTGTTAATTTTTGTTGTTAACCAGAATAGGGTTTGTTTTGTGGCGCTTACCTTTCTGGGTGCCTGTCCCGGTCGATGGCAGATATAGAATGCTCCAAATCACATGTGCATTCTATGGGCCATTGCTCCCCGTGCCTCTCTGAGGGGGCCAGGTTCTGGCTCGTGGTCCCCGGTAGGCTAGAACTCCACCCACATCGACTGATGCAAAGTAGTTAGAATATCCATATCAGCCATGGATAGCTCCGGGGAGCCTCCGGGACTCACCCAGAAAATGGCGTTTCATTACATTCAACGCTGGTTTTCTGGGGGGAGCCCCTACGGCTCCCCGGAGCTACCTCACCAAAGACTACCTAAGAAAACAAGGGGACATACCCGGGAGGCGGTCGGTGAACCACTCCTCAACACGAAGTCAAGACAACAACCAAAATGGCCCCTCCGGAAAGCAGCAGGCACAACATTCGCCAGAAAAAGGGAGAACGGCCACAGACGAAGAAAACTATGACCAAGATCATAGGAGCCAAGAAACCACTGCGCCTGAGAAGAGCATGAAGCACTGCCACACGACCCCCAGAGGCCAATGCCAAAAGAGCCGAGGCAAAGCAAACCTGGCCCCGAGGAGCCACAACCACCAAGGAGAAGAAAAACAGGAGAGCACCCAGTCCAAAGACCTGGACGGCACAGGCAGTGCAGAAACAGGCCGGAGGTGAAACAATGCACGATACAGCCTGCGAAACGGCACAGAAGGAACATTGATACCGAAAGCTAGCAGCAGAAACCAAGGTGCAAGACCCAGGAACAGTCCCAAGCGCCTCTACACCTTCTGCAAGCCAATCCTATGACAGCCCCAGGAGGGAAAAGAAAACGCAGGACCAAAACCAAAATGCCACAAGCGTGCAAGGCCACCACCACAAGTGCAGCCGACAGGGAAGGAACCTGCATAAGGAGCCGCCCCGCACCAACCCCCGGCAGAAGGGCAGGAGCGAAGACTCAGGAAAAGGAGCAAAAGCGCCCACAGGAAAACGAGGAGCGCCGAGACAGCGCGAAGAGGAGATATATGCACAAAAGAACCAGAAGGCCAAACATCCAGAAACTGCCGGGAAGAGGACCCACAAGCCCTAGA
>WNGS01009644.1:0-10897 GCA_020271785.1 Procambarus virginalis
GGTGCAGGTGTCTGGGTGCTGCTGCTGGTGCAGGTGTCTGGTGCTGCAACTGGTGCAGGTGTCTGGTGCGGCAGCTGGTGCAGGTGTCTGGTGCTGCAGCTGAAGTGCAGGTGTCCTGGTGCTACAGCTGGTGCTGCAGGGTGTCTGGTGCTGCAGTTGCTGCAGGTGTCTGGTGCTGCAGCTGGTGCAGGTGTCTGGTGCTCCAGCTGGTGCAGGTGTCTGGTGCTACGCTGCTGCAGGTGCCTGGTGCTGCTTGCTGGTGCAGGTGTCTGGTGCTGCAGTTGCTGCAGGTGTCTGGTGCTGCAGCTGGTGCAGGTGTCTGGTGCTGCAGCTGGTGCAGGTGTCTGGTGCTACAGCTGCTGCAGGTGTCTGATGCTGCAGCTGGTGCAGGTGTGTCTGGTGCTGCAGCTGGTGCAGGTGTCTGGGCTGCTACAGCTGCTGCCAGGTGTTCTGGATTGCGTGCAGCTGGGTGCAGGTGTCTGGGGCTGCAGCTGGTGCAGGTGTTCTGGTTTTGCTACAGCTGCTGCAGGTGTCTGAGGCTACAGCTGCTGCAGGTGTCTGGGGCTGCAGCTGGTGCAGGTGTCTGAGGCTACAGCTGCTGCAGGTGTCTGAGGCTACAGCTGCTGCAGGTGTTCTGGGGCTACAGCTGGTGGCAGGTGTCTGGTGCTACAGCTGGTGCAGGTGTCTGGGGCTTCTGCAGCTGGTGCAGGTGTCTTGGGCTCCCCCTGCAGCAGGTGGTGGTGAGGCTACAGCTGCTTGCAGGTGTCGTATAACCTAATATCAAATACCATTTCATTTCCGCCTTAAGTTTCTTCTGACGTGTTATTTCCTCCTGAGAGTTTTGTTGAGGCAAACGTTGCAGACTCCTTGCACTGCAACACGTCCTTGTTGAGGGCTTAACAGTCTGACCCACACTCCCTAGTATATCCTATACGTGAACGTATATCTCATATATTTATGCACCTGTTATGGGGGATTTAGCCGTGGATCGATATAGGTACCAGTTCGTTCTCCTGCATAATGTATGTGCAATGTTTCCAATTGTATGTTTGCTCATGGAACACACAGAGTTGTATTAGTGTATGTCTGTATTGCATGTGGCTTGTAGTTGTATAGTTTGTGACCCGGGGGGGGGGGTTAAGGGTCACACTTAACGTGGTCTCCAAGCGTGAAGAGAGTAGTTAAGATGGGTCACATAGGGATTCTTAACCTATAGTTAGCGACTGTTTTCTTTCAATGGATTAGAAATTCATTTTATCGACTCTTAAAATCTGAAGCAGCTTTGAAGCTGTTTTTGCTTCGTCTCTGAAGCTGGCAACACCGGCCTGATGGCTTCACAGTGAACAACTTGTAGCTCTCTGCTGAACTGTTATAACTCACTCATAACCTTTCCTCATAACTCATAACCTTCTAACACCACACACAATCTAGGTGTGTATGGTGAGTCATTTATATGTAACTCAGCCAACTATGACCCACTCACAAGGGGACACAGGTGGAGACTGAGTACCCACATGAGCCACAGGGACGTTAGTAACAACTTTTTCAGTGTCAGAGTAGTTAACAGGTGGAATGCATTAGGCAGTGATGTGGTGGAGGTTGACTCCATACACATTCAGCTCACAGTGGGGGTCTGGTAGCTGAGCGGAAAGCGCGCAGGACTCGTAATTCTGTGGCCCGGGTTCGATTTCCGGACCAGGCAGGATCAAATGGGCAAAGTTTCTTCCACCCTGATGCTCCTGTTACCTAGCAGTAAATAGGTACCTGGGAGTTAGACAGCTGTCACGGGCTGCTTCCTGGGTGTGTGTGTGGGGGGGGGGAGGGAGGAACATAAGTTACTTAGTTAGCAGTTAGTTACGGTGACCATCAGCTGTAGCAGAGTACAGTGATCATCATCTGTAGCAGAGTACAGTGACCATCAGCTGTAGCAGAGTACAGTGACCATCAGCTGTAGCAGAGTACAGTGACCATCATCTGTAGCAGAGTACAGTGACCATCATCTGTAGCAGAGTACAGTGACCATCAGGTGTAGCAGAGTACAGTGACCATCATCTGTAGCAGAGTACAGTGACCATCAGGTGTAGCAGAGTACAGTGACCATCAGCTGTAGCAGAGTACAGTGACCATCATCTGTAGCAGAGTACAGTGACCATCAGCTGTAGCAGAGTACAGTGACCATCAGCTGTAGCAGAGTACAGTGACCATCAGCTGTAGCAGAGTACAGTGACCATCAGCTGTAGCAGAGTACAGTGACCATCATCTGTAGCAGAGTACAGTGACCATCAGGTGTAGCAGAGTACAGTGACCATCACCTGTAGCAGAGTACAGTGACCATCAGCTGTAGCAGAGTACAGTGACCATCAGCTGTAGCAGAGTACAGTGACCATCAGCTGTAGCAGAGTACAGTGACCATCAGCTGTAACACAGTACAGTGACCATCACCTGTAGCAGTGTCTGCAGCAGCAGTGTCTGCAGCAGCAGTGTCTGCTCTGATCTCCACCTAACCCTGATTACTGTCAGCAGAACTGCTGTGCCTCAAGCCACTGTCTGCTCCCTCGTGCGCTGCTGGGCTCACTATTGAACGCTTCATCTGAGTAAATATTTAACTCCAAGTGGAGATCAAAATACCAGACAACAGTGCTCGTGACATTTCCTGTCATATGCCAAGTGTCACTGCCGGTGACGAGCCAGACCTCGACTAGCCGTGAGTGTCAGTACCTGAGATAGTCCACAGAACAGAAAGATAGTCCACAAGACTATCAACTATATTCTTTTTATAGACTATATATAGATTATATTCTTTCCACAAGACTAGAAAGAAAGATAGTCTACAGAAACTTTCTAAGTCAACACGTCAAGGGACCGACAAGAATGAGAGGAGGGGATGAACCAGCCTTGCTTGATCTGATATTTACCCTAAATGAGTCGGATATAAGGGAAGTTAAGTTGGAAGCCCCCTTGGGAATGAGTGATCATAGTGTATTGAGCTTTGAGTACCTGGTTGAGCTAGGAATTATCACCCCAAAAAAAGAACTGGGAACCAAAGGGCTGGCGTACCGAAAGGGAAACTATGAGGAGATGAATAAATTCCTAAGTGATATACCATGGGACACAGAACTCAGAACCAAATACGTACAAGACATGATGGACTATGTCACCCAAAAGTGTCAGGAGGCAGTAAACAGGTTTATTCCGGTCCGACAGGAAAAACCCGAGAAGCAAAAGAAGAATCCGTGGTTTAATAGGGAATGTATGAAAGCAAAGGAGATGAACAAAAGGGCATGGAGGAACTTCCGAAATAACAGAACACCAGAAAGTAGAGAGAGATACCAGAGAACCAGGAACGAGTATGTCAGTGTGAGAAGAGCAGCTGAGAAAAGGTATAAAAATGATATAGCTAATAAAGCCAAGACTGAACCAAAGCTACTACACAGTCATATCAGGAGGAAGACAATAGTGAAGGAACAGGTGATGAAACTTAGAACGAGTGAGGACAGGTACACAGAGAATGACAAAGAGGTGTGTGAAGAACTCAACAAAAGGTTCCAGGAGGTCTTTACAATAGAACAGGGAGAAGTCACGGCGCTAGGAGAGGTGGCAGCAAACCAGGTGACCTTGGAAAGGTTCGAAATTACAAGAGATGAGGTCAAAAAGCACCTATTGGAGCTGGACGTGAGAAAAGCTGTTGGGCCGGACGGAATCTCACCAAGGGTATTGAAAGAGCGTGCAGGAGCACTTTGCTTGTCACTCTCCATAGTGTATAGTAGGTCCCTGGAAACGGGAGACCTACCAGAAATATGGAAGACTGCTAATGTAGTACCAATATACAAAAAGGGTGACAGACAAGAGGCACTGAACTACAGGCCAGTGTCCTTAACTTGTATACCATGCAAGGTGATGGAGAAGATCGTGAGGAAAAACCTAGTAACACATCTTTTTTTCAGATATATACAAGAGTTGTTACATTCTTGTACAGCCACTAGTACGCGTAGCGTTTCGGGCAGGTCCCTGGAATACGATCCCCGCCGCGAAGAATCGTTTTTTCATCCAAGTACACATTTTACTGTTGCGTTAAACAGAGGCTACAGCTAAGGAATTGCGCCCAGTAAATCCTCCCCTCTCCAGGATCTGGAGAGAAGAGACTTCGTGACAACCCATCAACATGGGTTCAGGGAGGGTAAATCTTGCCTTACAGGCTTGATAGAATTCTACGATCAGGTGACAAAGATTAAGCAAGAAAGAAGATGGGCGGACTGCATTTTTTGGACTGTCGGAAAGCCTTTGACACAGTACCCCATAAAAAGTTGATGCATAAGCTGGAGAAACAGGCAGGTGTAACTGGTAGGGCGCTCCAGTGGATAAGGGAGTACCTAAGCAATAGGAAGCAGAGAGTTATAGTGAGGGGTGAGACCTCAGACTGGCGTGAAGTCACCAGTGGAGTCCCACAGGGCTCTATCTATCCTGTTTATATGTAAATGATCTCCCAGAGGGTATAGACTCCAAGTCGGCACCTGTAATGTGTAATTATCCAGCACCTGTAATGTGTATTTATCCAGCACCTGTAATGTGTAATTATCCAGCACCTGTAATGTGTAATTATCCAGCACCTGTAATGTGTAATTATCCAGCACCTGTAATGTGTAATTATCCAGCACCTGTAATGTGTATTTATCCAGCACCTGTAATGTGTAATTACCCAAAACACTTAATGTTATTTTTCAAAGAATATTTAAAGAATATTTCAAAGCTCCTGTAGTCTTTTACTACCAATCACCAATTAAATTTAATTACCACTCCATTGATGTCCTATTACCGTGTAATTTTGCTTTTATCTGACTGCAACTGCTTGCAATGCCAACACTGTGCAAGGGATGACAGCTATATTAAATGACAATCGGACTGTTGCAACTGTAAGTGCAAAGGCGCGGGTCCGGGGTGAGTTAGGAGGAGTGAGGGTCCTCTTCCTGGTCCTTATAGACAGCTTCACCTGATCCAGATTCTCACTAGTTTTGACAATGATTATTGTCAAAACGTAAGTGCTTATACAGAGGGAGCTTGTTACACTTGAGTGGCATCACCAAAGCTAACATCGCATCGGAGTGACGCTGGGACACCTCGACTGACCAGTCAGGTGGTTCACTCATCGATACTCCCGTCTTAACACTTTCTTAGACATCTAATTACTAACACGGCTTTTCTGGCTTTGTTATTTACGAGGGAAACACAGACTCCAAACCGGATACTCGGACAGTCACTATAATGTCATGTACAGTCAACATGATAATGGCCTGTCACGCTGACAGTCAGTAAGGCACATTTATCTTAATGTGTCACGTGTGTAAGATAGTCATGCTGGTGTCCCAGAGGGAATAGACTCGTTTCTCTCAACGTTTGTTGATGATGCAAAATTTATGAAGAGGATTAAGACATAGGATGACAGTGTGAAGCTACAAGATGACCTAGACAAGCTGAAGGAATGGTCCAACAAATGGTCACTAAAGTTTAATCCAAGTATATATAAGGATATGAAACTAGGCAGTGGAAACAGGAGGCCAGACACTGGATACCGAATGGGAGATGAAGTCCTTTCCGAAACGGACAGAGAGAAGGATCTAGGAGTTGATATCACACCAAACCTGTCTCCTGAAGCCCACATAAAACGAGTAACATCAGCGGCATATACAAGGTATAGGCAAGGCATACAAAGCCTCACAACAGCGTTCAGGAACCTGTGTAAGGAATCAATCAGAACCTTGTTCACCACATACGTAAGACCAATCCTGGAGTATGCGGCCCCTGCATGGAGCCCGTACCTTGTCAAGCACAAGACGAAGCTGGAAAAAGTTCAGCGGTATGCCACTAGGCTAGTCCCAGAACTAAGAGGCATGAGTTACGAGGAAAGGCTGTGGGAAATGCACCTTACGACACTGGAAGACAGAAGAGTGAGGGGGAAACATGATCACTACCTACAAAATCCTCAGGGGAATTGACAGGGTAGACAAGGATGGATTATTCAACACTGGTGGAACGCGAACAAGGGGACACAGGTGGAAACTGAGTACCCAAATGAGCCACAGAGACGTTAGAAAGAACTTTTACAGTTTCAGAGTAGTTAACAGATGGAATGCTTTAGGCAGTGATGTGGTGGAGGCTGACTCAATACACAGTTTCAAATGTAGATATGATAGAGCCCAGTAGGCTCAGGAATCTGTACACCAGTTGATTGACGGTTGAGAGGCGGGACCAAAGAGCCAAAGCTCAACCCCCGCAAGCACAAACAAGTGAGTATAATAGGTGAGTACGTGGTGGCACAGTAGACCACGCACCTGGTGACACAGTAGACCACGCACCTGGTGACACAGTAGACCACGCACCTGGTGACACAGTAGACACTGTTAAGGGACTGTGATAAAGTGGTGCATGAGGCGTACAGATAGAGGAGAGCGCGTGTGGTGGAGGCGGGGGACAAGAGCTAGACATGGTCACAAGTGTGGCCGGCGGTTACTCACTGGTTCGAGTGAGGTAAACACAGAGTACCGGTAACAGTCTTGGTTGTTTCTCCTGGCTTGTGTTTAAGGCAATTAATTCTTAGATCACCTGTAACATCACTTCTGGCTTCCCTCGACCTTCACTCAACACTTTATGTATCTCAACTGTAGCGACCTGGGACCAGATTCACGAAGCAGTTACTCAGGTACTTACGAACGTGTACATCTTTTCTCAATCTTTGACGGCTTTGGTTACGTTTATTAAACAGTTTACAAGCATGAAAACTTGCCAATCAACTGTTGTTATTGTTATAAACAGCCTCCTGGTGCTTCGAAGCTCATTAACTGGTTAATAATTGTAAACAAAGCCGCCAAAGATTGAGAAAAGATGTCCAGGTTCGTAAGTGCTTGCGTAACTGCTTCGTGAATCTGGGAGGGATTAGCCCCTCCAAGATCGCAGCCGACTAGCGCTTCCTTCTTTTGTTTTTTTTTTCTTACATATAGAAGAGTAGTTACATTCCTGTACAGCCACCAGCCAGCATAGCGTTTTGGGCAGGTCCCCCCCCCTCCCCATCCGGCCCGTTGGAGCCGTGAGGGGGCTTGGTGGACGGCTGCCGGAGTGTGATGCTCCGTGGGACAGTCCTCTATCCTTTTGTGACCTTATGCTCCTGCTGCTGTCTTCTTTAATTGTGCCGGATTGCTTTTCCTTTTTCTTATGTTTCGTTTTTCTCCCTTCTCTTCTCCTATCTGTTTGTCAAGAACGCTGAGTTGAATGCCAGTGTTGGCACTATTCTCCTCCCGCCCCATGTTGCGACCTGTGTTCGGGATCTGCAGGACTACCATGATGATCAAATCCTCATGGGCCGTGACGAGGATTCGAACCTGCGTCCAGGAGCATCCCAGACACTGCCTTAATCAGTGCATCACGTTAGTGTGATCTCTGTGTGTTACCATGATGATATTCAGCATATCCTTGATGCCCAGGGCCATTCTGTCCTCCGGGTAGACACGTTTACTCGTCCCCCTCGTGGTCGTCGCCATCAACCCCTTCAGGTTGTGAAGATTACCTTTGATGGTAGGACCCTTCCACCCTCTGTCATTCTTACTGGTGCCAGGTGCTCTGTCCAGGAGTATATTCTTTCTCCTAGGCTCTGTAACAAGTGCTGGAGGTTTGGGCATGGTGCCCTCCGCTGCTCTGGGACTGTCTCTCTCTGTCCTTTGTGTGGTGGCGAGGGTCACTCTAAGTCAGAGTGCACTTCTCCCCAGGCTCGTTACCTCAACTGCAGTGAGGCCCATCCTACCTTCTCCCGTGCCTGTATCCATTACAAGCTTGAGGCAGCCGTCCTCAACTTGAAGCACTGGGAGCGTTTATTTTCCTGAGGCGAGGCGCCAGGTTCGCCGGCTCCCGCCTTATGCTAACGTCTCTTATGCTCGCGTGTTGTGCTCTTCCTCTCCTCGTCCTTCCCACCTTCCTCAGACTCACATCCTTTTCCGGGCCTTGGACCCTGATACGCCCACTGCTCCCTCCTCTGTTCCTTCGAGTTCTGTCCCGAAGGGTCCCCCTCCTGGTCCTCTGTCTGGGGTTCCCCTTCTTTCTGCCCGGTCTGTCATGTCTCCTGTGTCTTCTTCCTCGTCTCCCTCCAATCCTCCTTCCCATCCTTCTCCATCTCTTGACTCTCCCCGCCACCTGTCAGTGCGGGCTGATGTCCATCTCTCTCCTAACGGCCGTCGTGTGTGCTCTCGTTCAGCTTCTCATGTTGAGACGCTGGAATCAGTTGCCCAGTACGTAGTTGCTGGGACGCCGGTCTCTTTAAGTCAGAAGCGTAAGCCTGGCTCCTCTCCTTCCTCCTTCCCAGCGGGTAAGAAGGCTTCACTTTCTTTCTCGGGCTGTCCGCTCTAAGCGTGCAGCCTGGAAGAGACACCGCTGTCAGCAGACGGCCGATTCTTTTCTATTCTTTCAGAAGGCGAGTGTGGTGGCCCGTAGGGCCTTCCGTATGGCTAAACGTGAATGTTGGGCATCTTATGTCTCCACCATTACGTCTGAAACTCCTCTGCCACAGATCTGAAAGCGCATCTGCAAGATAGCAGGTAAGTTAGTTCTCGATGTTTCACCGGTCTCCTCATATCTCTTACCTCCATTCACCGGTTCACTCCTCCCTTACCCTCCTTCGAGTGTTGTCCCATACTTCTTAGGGAGCGGATAGGCGCACTCTCCTTGCTTTATATTCCTCTCTCGTCCTGTCTAAGCTCGATTATGGTTGCCCTGCTTACTCGTCTGCTTCTCCTTCTGCTCTTCGCTGTCTTGATGCTTTGCACCATACTGGGCTGCGCCTCAGTTCTGGTACCTTTCGTTCGACTCCCGTCCTTAGCTTATATGTTGACACTGACTTCCTGTCTCCCCAGGATCGCCGTGATCGCTACTGTCTTCTCTATCTTGCGCGATCCTTGCAACATCCTTCCTCTCGCCTCTGTCGTGCTTTAACTTTTACCCCTCCGATTCCTGTTCCTCTTCACCACCTCCCTCTTTCAGTCCGGTTATCTCGCTTACAGGATTCTCTTTCCGTTCGTATTTCTAATGTGTCTCCTCGTGTTGTTCCTTCCTTGCCCCCGTGGAGAGTCCCCCTTCTGCAGTTTTGTACATCCTTGACCCACATCACTAAAGCTTTTACCCCTCCTACAGTTTTAAAATGCCTTTTCCTTGAGCACTTTTCTTCTCACTCCCGCTCCGTTTCTGTCTTCCCTGATGGGTCTAAGTCTGTGGACGGTGTTGGCTACTCTGTTGTTTTTCCTGATTACACTTATATGTGTCGCTTACCTCCAGAGACTAGCATCTTCACAGCGGAGCTTTATGCTATTCTCTATGCTCTTCATCTCCTGCTCTCTCGTTGTCAGTCTTCCTTTGTAGTTCTTGTTCACACTCGAAGTGCCCTCATTGCTCTCGGGTCCTTTAATCCGGTTCATCCGGTGGTTGTCGAGATCCAGCATTGGCTGTTTCTTGTTCACAGTAAATTTAAGTCGGTTGAGTTTTGTTGGGTTCACAGCCATATTGGTGTCTCTTTAAATAAGCTTGTGGAGGCTGCCGCCAGGGAAGCTGTCCGCTCTTGTCCCATTTCTTGTAAAGGTATTCCTTATTCCGACTTTTACCCGGTTATCCATTCCTCCATCCTTACCCGTTGGCAGGCTTGTTGGTCGTCTGTTACTGGTACCAAACTACGTTCTCTTAAAGGTTGTGTGTCCTCGTGGCCGTCCACCTGTCACCGTAACCAGCGATGAGAAATGGCTCCGGCGAGGTTGCGTATTGACCATATGTTACGAATCCGATTCCATCGTCGGAGCATGGAGCAGCGACATCAATGCCATCTGTGAGTCCGCTCCCGAAACCCCCACAAATTGGACGACGCCATCTAGTGGTGACAGGATTACACCAGCAAGAGGCGCTAGATTCCTGTCCTAGTCAGCTCGAGAGGTAGCTGCTGCTGACCTCCTGTGAGGTGGCAGCTAGAAAATCTGCGCCATATGTTATAAGAGGAGTTGTATGTCTATGTCAGAGTCCGTAAGTGATGTTTCCTAGTGTTCCATGTACTGACCAGTGTACTGATGACGTGTCTGTATCCACAGTGTCGACGTAGGTCTGCTGTGGTACAAGGACAGTCAGTCTACCCAGGGCAGCCAATAGCTCTCTACTCCATTCTGCTTTACGGAAGCAGTGAGCCGCCGCCGGAGAAGAACTGTGTAGTGTTCTACTGTCTGCCTGTGAAGTGGCAGTGACAGAATTCGGCGTACCCGGGACTGGCTAACGGAAGAGACGACTGACAGTAAGGTGCTACGGAGGAGTGTAACCAGCGAGTTGCAAGAAGCTCCTGCCAGGGGTCGCTACCCTTGTATTTGTACGTGAAGAGGCCCAGCAGCGCGAGGCTGATGTTCTCTGCCAGCACCAGGCTGGAGAGTGATTGTGGGCGTGCACGAAGAGCACCTAGTGAGACTGTGTTTTGGCTGGCCCGTGGCCAGGGTAGACTCGTTGGTGTTTCCCAGTACTGGTTGAGGACGGTACTGTGTGTTGAGGAAACACGGTAGCTGACAAGACTGCATCGATGAGCATCGAGGAGCTTAGTGTCCTATGAGAGAGACACTTGTGTACATATTAAGTGTAGTAATACTCTTTAGGATTATATATGAGGTGATGGGAAAGTGATTATATGTGAATATATGATAATTGATGAAGTGTCGTATTCAATGCACCTCCCCCAGTGTGTTTTACTTGCATTACCGAGCTCACTCCTTGAAAGCCACTACTAACTTGGGGCCGGATACCAGAACTTTAGTTCACCAGCAAAGAACCCGGTTGCGACCCATTGTGGCCGTAACACCCTCCAACATAGAAACATCAAGAAATATGGGCCAATAGGCCT
>WNGS01009646.1:58993-73108 GCA_020271785.1 Procambarus virginalis
GGGTGGAGACCTGGTCGAGGACCGGGCCGCGGGGACACTAAAAAGCCCCGAAATCATCTCAAGATAACCTCAAGATAGTCTCTTCCCCTCTGGCATAATCTAGTCACTGTCATTTACCTATTTTTTCTTATAGCTTATGATTAAGTATTCATGCTTAGCTCTGTTGAATCTCTACCAATTTTCTTCTGTTCATTGTATTTTTTTCCCATTCCCACTTGTCCTTTGTTTCAGGCTCTTGCCATTGTTGAATAATGGGTTATATTTCCCCCCCTTGAACTTTTTACCATTTTGTTGGTTATGAATCTCTTGAGCCTCTTCACTTCACTGCTTGATTTGATCCATCATTCCCTGGACTATAATCTGGCGTAAGTTCTTCCTCTCCATTTCACATTTTCACAGGAACTCTCTTTCTCTCACATATTTCTCTTTTAGCACGCTAGTCTCCTATTTTTTTAATTCGACCACTGAGTCGTGATCAAAGACAAGGACACATACCAAGGACACATATCAAGGACACATATCAAGGACACATATCAAGGACACATATCAAGGACACATATCAAGGAATAATGTTATATCATTATATGATCAGTCACATATCAAGGACACATGTTTCTATATACAATGGTCATTGGCTCGTATTGTTGTGTTGTGATCTAAGTTTTCGACGTCTAATTTATAGGGAATATCAGATCCCGTAGGCAAGATGCATCCTTCTGCCCTTCCCAGTCACCTTTCTCTTATTTCATCGATTACAGCTGTGCTAAGAAGTTCCTCTCCGGAGCTTCCACTCAGTTTCCTCTCCACGTTCCTGCCACACCATTTTTTTTTATTCCCAATCTATTTCTCTCTATGATTTACATCGCCCATGATTAGTAGTTTAACTCTTTATTTTGTATGTTGGCGATGATGTCCTGTTGCTTTCAGTTCTTCCCTGTGTGACTAGTTTGTGTCCTCATATTCCTGTCTGGGACTTCTGTTGTTTGCTGGGGTTATATGTATTACCAATACCATTATCTTTCTTCCATATGCTGTTCCAGTGAGGTAAACTAATGTATTAATATCTTCCAGTTCTGGCAATTCCATTTTTTTCACTATAAGTGTAATTACCTGCCTTCCTGCCCTCATTTCTTTACTTTTCTTATTAACTGATATTGCATTTGAGATTGTATCGTTTAGCTTAGTTTCCACTATTGCAATAATACCAGGATCCTTTTCTGGAACATTTTCTATAATTTCCTCTGCATTATTTCTGTCATAGCTTGGGTCTTCTGTCATGTGGTGGTGAGTTATATATCACTGCATTATTTGTAACTCCATCCGCATTGGTATACCATATATTAAGGCTCTTCCCGGACACTTGGCATAGGGGTGAGGGATATAGGGGTGAGAGATATAGGGGTGGGGATGGGACTGAGGGGGGGGGACTGAGAGACATTCTGGGGCTGAGGGGCTAATGCGGAGTGAAGGGCAAAGTGGGAAACGCAGGTTGAGAAACAGAAGAGAAAGCTGCTGCAACAGAAGGGAAATAATGGGACTGAGGAGACCTGCTGAGGAGAGGAAGGGCTGAGGAACCTTTGGGGTTTGAGAGGCTGAGGGAAAGTGATGGGCAGAGAGGGGCTGCTGAAGAGAATTATAATGGGACACAAGAGGTTACTGAGCACATCCTCAATCACCATAGCACATCCCCAATCACCAGAGCACATCCCCAATCACCAGAGCACTTCCCCAATCACCAGAGCACTTCCCAAATCACCAGAGCACTTCCCCAATCACCAGAGCACATCCCCAATCACCAGAGCACTTCCCAAATCACCAGAGCACTTCCCCAATCACCAGAGCACATCCCCAATCACCAGAGCACTTCCCCAATCACCAGAGCACATCCCCAATCACCAGAGCACTTCCCAAATCACCAGAGCACTTCCCAAATCACCAGAGCACATCCCCAATCACCAGAGCACATCCCCAATCACCAGAGCACATCCCCAATCACCAGAGCACATCCCCAATCACCAGAGCACATCCCCAATCACCAGAGCACATCCCCAATNTACCTCAAAGTGACACCAATTTCTGCTCATGTTTCTCTGGCTAATCCGATTATCCAATATCTATTTGTGTCCCCTCGTCCTGTGTCCTCTTTTCCTTGATAATCTGTGCAGGAGTGAGCTCACCTTGTTGTGTTTGTGGGGGATGAGTTTCGACTCTTGGGTCCCGCCTCTCAACCGTCAATTATGTAGTGTAGCGGTTCCTGAGCCTATTTGGCTCATTCATATCTACTTTATGCTAGATATGAGCAATGACTTATTTGTACCTGCAGGATCGAGCATTGACTCTTGAATCCTGATTTTCTAGCCGCCGGTTTCTTAAAGCTATGATTCCTCTTCTATTTCCCTATCTTATCTACTTGAAATTTATGAATAGAGTTGTTTGCCACAATCTGCTCCTTAAGTGCATTCCATTTTCCCACTACTCTCACGCTAAATGAAAACTTTCTAACATCTCTGTGACTCGTCTGAGTTTCCAAATTCCACCCATGTCTCCCTTGTTCTATAGGTATTCAGTGTGAACTTTTCATCTGTTTTCGCTTTGTCAATCCTCATAAGTATTTTTGACATCTATATCATATCTTCCTGCTCACTCTTTTTTTTAAACTGAAAACTAACACCCCAGAAGTGACTCAAACCCATACTGCCAGGAGCAACGCAACTGGTATGTACAGGGACGCCTTAATCCGCTTGACCATCACGACCGGACATAAGGAAGTGATAGCCGAAGCTATTTGAACCACTTCCCCGCCGGCACTCGGATGGTAATCTTCGGCATAGGAATTTATCAAATCACCTCATTTTTTGGGGCAACACGTGAGGAACACAAATGATGGTCAAGCGGATTAAGGCGTCCCTGTACATACCAGTTGCGTTGCTCCTGGCAGTATGGGTTTGAGTCACTTCTGGGGTGTGAGATTTCAGTTGCATATAGTCCTGGGGACCATTCAGGCTTGTTCGCATTTGTGTTCCTCACGTGTTGCCCCAAAAAATGAGGTGATTTGATAAAATGCTATGCCCAAGATTACCATCCGAGTGCCGGCGGGGAAGTGGTTCAAATAGCTTCGGCTATCACTTCCTTATGTTCGGTCGTGATGGTCAAGCGGATTAAGGCGTCCGTGTACATACCAGTTGCGTTGCTCCTGGCAGTATGGGTTCGAGTCACTTCTGGGGTGTGAGTTTTCAGTTTATATATATATATATATATATATATATATATATATATATATATATATATATATATATATATATGCAGAATAACCACATGTGAAAAATAGAAAATGCTTAACGCGTTTTCGGCTAATTCGCCTTCATCAGAGCAAAGTAGAATGAAGATTCATCTTCATTCTACTTTGCTCTGATGAAGGCGAATTAGCCGAAAACGCGTTAAGCATTTTCTATTTTTCACATGTGGTTATTCTGCATACTTGGATCAGTGTTTTTGTGATCATTGTTGCATATATATATATATATATATATATATATATATATATATATATATATATATATATATATATATATATATATATATATATATACACACCTGATGTCAGGTACCTGATGTCAGACGTCTGCAGGAACTGAAAGAGGCAATCGAGCGGAATTCTGTGTTGAGTTTCACTTACGAGAAGGAGAAGGATGGAAAGCTGCCCTTTCTAGATGTAACAGTCATGGAAAGGAGCGGAGGTTTCTACACTGCAGTCTACATTAAGGAAACAAACATAGGAATGTGCCTCAATGCCAACAGTGACTGCCCAGACAGGTACAAGAGGAGTGTTGTTAACGCTTATGTCAACTGTGCTCTCAGCCACAGCTCAGGATGGAAGCAAGTCGATGAAGAACTCTGTAGGGTAAGGCAGGTCCTAGTCAACAACGGCTTCCCCAATGGTTTCGTTGAAGACATCATAAGAAGGAAGGTGAAACGCCATGCAACCTCTGAAGAGACAACTAACACAACACCTATACCCCCCTATTAGACTATTTTACAGGAACCTCTTTTCCACAGCTTATAAAACGGAGGAAAGGGTCCTGAAAGATATTGATAATAGGAATGTTATCCCTACAGACAAAAATCAGAAAATACAATTGACGATTTACTATAAAACCAAAAAAACGGCCAGCCTACTCATGAGAAACTCTCCAGACACGAAGCAGAACGCTCTAAAAGAGACCATCGTCGTCTATGCCTTCAAATGCCCACTTGGGGACTGTAAGCTCCAAAGAACTCAGTATATATGCAAGACAACAACGTCTCTTTCCAGGCGATTAACAATGCATAAACAACAGGGCTTCATAAAGGAACATATAATCTCCACTCACTAGCAGACCATCACCAGAGAAATCTTAACAAACAACACAGAAATCATCGATAGATACAGCGACAGCAGGCGGCTTGACATCTGCGAGGCACTACACATCAAAAAGTCAACACCAGCAATCAACAGCCAATTAATGCACAACTATATTCTACCCACTTCAAGACTCCGAACCAATATAGAAGCATCAAGAGGAAGTATGGACTAATAGGCCCTCTGCAGTTACTTCCATTCTTATGTTCTCATATCCAATTAATACCCATAGTTTCGCGTTTTGTCTTGTGTTTGTCACAAGTTTGTTCACCTCACCCAAAACTGTTGTACCATATCACCTCGCCCAAATGCGAGTATAAGTATAACGGATTGATTAGCGTGTTTACAGGTGACAGTTGTGTGAGTAAACTAAAGTCTTTGAAAATGTAATAAGTTATTACGAAACGCGTTCAGGCGTCGCGTCAGACTAGAAATAAAAATGAATTTTGGAGAATTGATTTTCCAATTACCATCGACATTGAAAAGAAACATAAGAAATATTGAGAAAATTAGCGTTAGAATTATTATTAGTTTAGCTTCTGATACTCTGAAATTTATTTTCCTAGTTTCCACCGCGGGTGTGGAAGATGTGGAATGGATGTAGGATGGAAGAGGAGGGGACCGGAGGACGCGGAGAAGGAGGAGGAGGAAGAAAGGCAATAGGATGGCAGGGAAGGCGATGTAAGACAGTGGACAGAAGGGCAAGGAAAAGGAGAAGGAGATAAGAACAGATGATCAAAATTCCTTTTCCTTGCTCTGTCAGTAGAATATTACATCATTGCGTCCAAAAGGTCAGCATAATGTGGCGTGGGAGTGTAGACAAGTGAGGGCCGGTTGGCAGCAGATGTATATATTTACCCGCCTAAATTGCAGTACTCACATGCATAACAAAGTTTGCAACCTGTTTGCAAAGTCCCCTTGAAGGTCACGTATGCTGAAATAAGTATGACCCGCTTAAATCTGCGTTTATGTCGAGATCATCGGAAGAATAGAATTGAATTTAAGTTCTTTCGGTGTGTGTGTGTATGTGTGTGTGTGTGTGTATATATATATATATATATATATATATATATATATATATATATATATATATATATATATATATATATATATATATTGAAGAAAGGTTGACCAATATGATGATAATATGCATTTAGAGAAACTATCCACATACGTAGATACATTTTGTGAAGTTGTTTTTCTTATAATGGTGTTTATAAGTATAGTAACCATTATAAGGGGTAGGTTTTTTTTTTAATAACTGACCTGAACTTATCTTCTAACGAACAAAGACCGTCTACCACTTCCCTGGTCATACAAGATTAGCCACATCAACTACTACTTACTGCTGCTGCTGTTGTCAATCAGTCAGTAATGGACACTGGCGTGAATATTGAAGGATCACCCTGAAATCGTCGTATCACGAAGAAGGGTTCAACGTCACCTTTACTTCGGGAAGCGGCTCCTATTTAGCCAATTGGTCATGAATACACACCCACTCGAGCCGCCGTGACTCCCCCCCTTCCCCCCCCCCCCCACACTCACTCTATTTTTGGGATGATCTAATACTCCTTCATGATGTTACTGTCAACCAATTTGCAGCCGCATCTCTCTCTCTTTTCCTAGAAATCCTTACAAGGACAAGAGCAAAAAATCAGTTGTCTACAGACAGACATTATACGGAAATACACAGAATGAATATATATAATATTGCTGTATAGCACCATAGGATCAACTACGACGGTTGAGAGGCGGGACAAAAGAGCCAGAGCTCAACCCCTGCAAGCACAACTAGGTGAGTACACCGGCAACACACTAATATCGCATCAATTCTTCATCAAATAAACTGCGCTTGGCTGCTGATCAATTCTCGCCCAAATCTCTTGCCTTCTAACTACTTGGGGTTGAGTAACTATCTTCTTATCTTGAGGTTATCTTGAGATGATTTCGGGGCTTTTTAGTGTCCCCGCGGGCCCGGTCCTTGACCAGGCCTCCACCCCCAGGAAGCAGCCCGTGACAGCTGACTAACACCCAGGTACCTATTTTACTGCTAGGTAACAGGGGCATAGAGTGAAAGAAACTCACTAACATACACAAAAAATATCTTCAACAGGAAATACGTAACTTTCTCGCCTTACGTGGCGTCACTCACGCCATATGCACTCAAGCACTCCCTCATACATAATATAGTGTCCATACACTTCTCTGTTCTGCGTCCTGAGGCCCACCACGAACGACATCTGTCTCTAGGTTCTCACATCAGGTAGGTACTCCTACAATCTCTTCAATATATGCTGCTACTTGAAGTCCCACTTAATGCCTGTGAAGTTCCTCCATGTAGCTTCGTGTCAAAAGACGTGCAGCTCCACTACACTTGAAATTCAATTCTATCCCTGGAGTTCTACTCCACACTTGAAGTTCTACTCCACACTTGAAGTTCTACTCCACACTTGAAGTTCTATTCCACACCTGAAGTTCTACTCCACATTATCTTCCCCAGACACGAAGCTCCTCCAAGAACTTCTCCCCACGCAAACCTGTAATTCCAGTTCCATACCATAATAACATATTAATATTTTATTAGGAAAATAACATATATCACAAATATGTTTCCTGCTTCCAACATCCGCTTCTGCACGTCGGCCCTGCCGTGGTGGGTTACTCCCCATTTTTGGACGAGTCCACATTGATTTCTCCTCTGACAGGGCGGCTGCAGCTCCGCCCCTCAGTCCTTCACTAACCTCGGCGAGCAAGTACGTGTCGCTCTTGCTCCCATCGTGTCCAATCGTCTCAAACTCATATATACTCTCATTGTCTTCATAAAATCGCTAACATGTATCCACTAATGTTCTCAACGATCACTGGAAACACGATCAATTAATTATAAGTATCATGCATATAATAAGAGTGTTACAACAGAAATGATGATGCGATGACACTTGCCCACTGGTGGTCCAAAAATGGCGCTTACTCTTGATCGTCCACCAATCCTCTTGGACTGTCTCTAAATGCTTCTCACAGTCCCGACTTGAGTACATGAGGTCGCCTGGCAGGTTTCACGCAGAAACACCTGCTCAGTTTATCGCTCAACGGATACCTCACAGTACAGGGGCCTCGTAGCCTGGTGGATAGCGCGCAGGACTCGTAATTCTGTGGCGCGGGTTCGATTCCTGCATGGGCAGAGAAACAAATGGGTAAGTTTCTTTCACCCTGAATGCCCCCCTGTTACCTAGCAGTAAATAGGTACCTGGGAGTTAGTCAGCTGTCACGGGCTGCTTCCTGGTGTGTGTGTGTGTGGTGTGTGGGGAAACAAAAAAGTAGTTAGTAAACAGTTGATTGACAGTTGAGAGGCGGGCCGAAAGAGCAAAACTCAACCCCCGCAAGCACAACTAGGTGAATAGTAGGGTTACACAGGTCATAGGCTTCAGGCCGCCCCTAATATCGTTCACGATCACAGAGAAATGTCGTACGACGTACTCGTCAGCTTCCTCACACGTTGTACACTATAGCCTTCATTCAAACTCTTAACCAAGAACTATAATCTTCTTTCCTCCCAGGAGGGCACCGACGTACGTCTATCCTCGGCGACTCTCGCAACTCAAGTGACTCCTTACGACTTCCATAATGTCGACATCTTATTTTGTTTCCACAAGATGCTTGCCCTCTACTTTCATTCTCTTCTAGTCTTAATTTACTGATTTTTGTTTAATTATTTCCTTCCCTTGACTCCTGCCTCCAGTCAGATGGGTACAATACCTCTCACAAGGCACCTACCCATGAGGCTACCTAGAGGCTTCTAACACCATGTAATAGATAAGATAAGATAACCACAAGATAAACACAACTACAAGACGACACCAGGACCGGTGGTACAACCATGAACAGAAACCACATCACCTTCACTAAATTATACTACAAATCAACCATGAACAGCGACTTTAAAAAGAAGCAAGAATAATGAAAGAAATAATCAATAAAGGAGTAAAAAAGCACAACTCCTAACCAAACCATAGACAATCATAACCTATAAAACCAAGAAGACTATACCGACTCATCATTAAAAACAGTCCGAAGCCGACGGAGAACCCTCTACGCAGTCAAGCGTTGTATACATGTACACTTGCCCCCACGAAGGTGTAACCGTATATGTAAGTACATAGGTATGACGTCGACCAAGCTGACCTGTCATCTTCAACCAGGTGGCCCCAAAAGTCACATGAGACAAGCCCATGACATCACCCTAACAGAGAAATGTTCAAAACAACACCAGTATAATAGACAAAAACCAAGATGTAAGAAGATTACAAATGCTAAAGCCCTTCAAATATAAGTCGAACAACCTACCATAAACACCCAAATAACGGAACTATTCACTCTACCCACCACGAGAGTGAGAGCACTCTACCCACCATGAGAGTGAGAACATGACCGGAACGTAAAGATGTCAACACCATGCCCACTACGGTCCCCTAATTGCTTTTCACCTGACTTATCTCAGGTGAAAAGTATAGATATATAGTATATATATATTAACCAAATATATAGATATATAAATATCTATATATTTTGTTAACTGACCCATCACCTCACTTTGGCCTCCTTGGACAGGGTTTAACAGCTCTCTCTCACCCTGTCCATGGAGGACAGAAGAAAATGTATATATATGCTGGTTAGCATTGTAAATGTCTGGCCACGTCTGTGGTAGAAAATAATAACAATATAAACCTCAATATAAACCTCACTTTACTTCTTACTCTCATCTTTCTACTCACTTCATTTTATAGACATTTCCTACTGTCTCCCCCCCCCCCCCACACAGTTACAGCCCGGCCGCTCCTGTGCCAGGTAAGTCCACTGCGGGGCTCACCATAGCCCGTGCTACTTGCCCCGCTCCTGTGCCAGGTAAGTCCACTGCGGGGCTCACCATAGCCCGTGCTACTTGCCCCGCTCCTGTGCCAGGTAAGTCCACTGCGGGCTCACCATAGCCCGTGCTACTTGCAACTTTGTGTTCCCAGTAGCTGAATCTATAAATAACAACAATTTAATCATTTTAAAACACTTTAAAAGGATCCCCTTTTCTCGTACTGAAATCGATTCAACCTAAGGATAGATGACTTGATCCATTACACTGCCATAACAGAGCTCGCAGTGTATAATTCAAAGTATTAGATGTATAATATTATTATAAAATTATATATTAATAATTATATTATATATAATATTATATAATATATATTTCACACAAAGTATTAGATATAGAAATTTGTAGCGTTGGTCAATTTCTAATGTGGACGGGGGTGATCGCTTCAATTGGAACTGAAGTCTCTAAAATAGAATAATTTCAGATTGGGGATTGATGTGAAGACAGGGCGGGCGGGGGGGGGGGACAGATTTAGAGTTGAGTAGTTGAGTAGTTACTGTCTCCTGCCTGGAGGAGGTATTAGGCTACTGGTGTATGAGGTTAGTGATATATAATGTTAGTGATGTATAAGGTTACTGTTATATAAGTAGGTTACTGCTATATAAGTATAGTATATATAAGTATAAGTATATAAGGTCAATAAAGGTGTTTAATAATAACTAATTAAACCTTCACCTTTTTTAACCATCAGTTGCCCAATGTACTGATTCTCAACCTATTTTTGCTTCTATCTTGTCTACTACGTCTCTCTCTCTCTCTCTCTCTCTCTCTCTCTCTCTCTCTCTCTCTCTCTCTCTTACACACACACACACACACACGGGAAGCAGCCCGTGGCAGCTGTCTAACTCCCAGGTACCTATTTACTGCTAGGAAACAGGGGTCATTCAGGGTGAAAGAAACTTTTGCCCATTTGTTTCTGGCTGGTGCGGGAATTGAACCCGGGCCACAGAATTACGAGTCCTGCGCGCTGTGCACTAGCTACCAGACCCCTAGGTGTGTGTGTGTGTACTCACCTAGTTGTACTCACCTAGTTGTGCTTGCGGGGGTTGAGCTCTGGCTCTTTGGTCCCGCCTCTCAACCGTCAATCAACAGGTGTACAGTTTCCTGAGCCTAATGGGCTCTATCATATCTACATTTGAAACTGTGTATGGAGTCAGCCTCCACCACATCGCTTCCTAATGCATTCCATTTGTCAACCACTCTGACACTAAAAAAGTTCTTTCTAATATCTCTGTGGCTCATTTGGGCACTCAGCTTCCACCTGTGTCCCCTAGTGCGTGTGCCCCTTGTGTTAAACAGCCTGTCTTTATCAACCCTGTCGATTCCCCTGAGAATCTTGAATGTGGTGATCATGTCCCCCCTAACTCTTCTGTCTTCCAACGAAGTGAGGATTAATTCCTGCAGTCGCTCCTCGTAGCTCATACCTCTCAGCTCGGGTACTAGTCTGGTGGCAAACCTTTGAACCTTTTCCAGTTTAGTCTTATGCTTGACTAGATAGGGACTCCATGCTGGAGCCGCATACTCCAGGATTGGTCTGACATATGTGGTATATAATGTTCTGAAAGATTCCTTACACAAGTTTCTAAAGGCCGTTCTTATGTTAGCCAACCTGGCATATGCTGCTGATGTTATCCTCTTGATATGAGCTTCAGGGGACAGGTCTGGCGTGATATCAACCCCCAGGTCTTTCTCTCTCTCTGACTCTTGAAGTATTTCATCTCCCAAATGATACCTTGTATCTGGTCTCCTGCTTCCTACCCCTATCTTCATTACATTACATTTGCTTGGGTTAAACTCTAACAGCCATTTGTTCGACCATTCCTGCAGCTTGTCCAGGTCTTCTTGAAGTCTCAAGCTGTGTGTGTGTGTGTGTGTGTGTGTGTGTGTGTATAGTGTGCATCCGTGTGCTTGTGAATCCACACACATATCATAAATAAATAACTTTTACTGCAACAATCATCCAAATCACACTTAATGATCGCGAAGCTTATCAAAATACAAACAATTAGCAGCGAACGAGACCCCGAAACTCTTTAGAAATTCAGGCCATTCTTAAGAGTTTAGAAATTCAGGTCACTCTTAAGAGTTTAGAAATTCAGGTCACTCGTCAATCAAGGAAACTGAAATCGCTAATTCTCGGAACTGTGGCTCAAGACCTCGTGCATGCTGAAGGGAAAATGTTGCAATCTTGTCGGTGCAATATACAGGCTGACTTCAACCAACAGCATGCTTGATCCATGTATGGAAATATGGAAATGATGCAATGGGACTGCCTTCCACCTGAGGTTTATGAGGGCCCCTTACTCATGAGATTCGTGAGGGCCCCCTTCCATCTGGGGCTTATGAGGGCCCCTTCCATCTGGGGTTTATGAGGGCCCTTTCCATCTGGGGTTTATGAGGGCCCTTTCCATCTGGGGCTTATGAGGGCCCCTTCCATCTGGGGCTTATGAGGGCCCCTTCCATCTGGGGTTAATGAAGGCCCCTTCCATCTGGGGTTTATGAGGGCCCCATTCATCTAAAGTTCAAGAGGGGCGTCAATACCTGAGGTAAAAGAGGGCCCTCAATACCTGAGGTAAAAGAGGGCCCACAATGCCTGAGGTAAAAGAGGGCCCACAATGCCTGAGGTAAAAGAGGGCCCTCAATACCTGAGGTAAAAGAGGGCCCTCAATACCTGAGGTAAAAGAGGGCCCACAATACCTGAGGTAAAAGAGGGCCCACAATACCTGAGGTAAAAGAGGGCCCACAATACCTGAGGTAAAAGAGGGCCCACAATACCTGAGGTAAAAGAGGGCCCACAATACCTGAGGTAAAAGAGGGCCCACAATACCTGAGGTAAAAGAGGGCCCTCAATACCTGAGGTAAAAGAAGGGCCCACAATACCTGAGGTAAAAGAGGGCCCTCAATACCTGAGGTAAAAGAGGGCCCTCAATACCTGAGGTAAAAGAGGGCCCTCAATACCTGAGGTAAAAGAGGGCCCTCAATACCTGAGGTAAAAGAGGGCCCACAATACCTGAGGTAAAAGAGGGCCCTCTCCACCAGAGAACAAAGAACGCAGAAATGAACAATTGCGGATAAAATATTTTCTCTATTTCAGTTTTTATCTATTACGAAGTTTTTATCTATTACGAAATTTTTATCTATTACGAAGTTAGTCGAACTATTTCGCCCTCTAAATACTGCCAAATATCCCATCAAAATCATTTATCTTCCCTAAATCAAACGAAAAAAAATTTATTAATAATTATTTATCAGAACCCTTCATTCCTTCTCTAATGTCATCTCTTGACCCTATACGTAAACCTCTCAATAACCGAGTTTACCTAAAAGTTTACTGTTAACCTTCCGATGCTTATTGATAACACAGCAAGTGACCTGATATTAAAAAGATCGAATCAGAGCTTTTTTTATATATTTTTTTGAAAAAAAGCTGATTTTTTTACCCGATATGACTTTTGTTTTATCAATGTTTTAATGGCTCTTGACCCCCATTACTTTTTTTTTGCGTCTCACGAATGTCATAAACTGCAGCTCAGTACTTTAGCTTCGCTGTTCTGAAGTTTTATTAATAGTTGGTCTTTTATTTGTTTGGGTCGAAGGGCAGAGAGAGAAAAAAAAAAGAGTGGCACACTTTTATGTCTGCAAAATTAATCTTCCTGCTTCAACGCTTGAGTGAGTGAGTGAGTGAGTGAGTGAGTGAGTGAGTGAGTGAGTGAGCGAGTGTGTGAGTGTGTGAGTGAGTGTGTGAGTGTGTGAGTGTATGAGTGAGTGAGTGTATGAGTGAGTGTGAGAGTGAGTGAGTGAGTGAGTGAGTGAGTGAGTGAGTGAGTGAGCGAGTGAGTGAGCGAGCGAGTGTGTGAGTGAGTGAGTGAGTGAGTGAGTGAGTGAGTGAGTGAGTGAGTGAGTGAATGAGCGAGTGAGTGAGTGAGCGAGTGTGTGAGTGAGTGAGTGAGTGAGTGAGTGAGTGAGTGAGTGAGTGAGTGAGTGTGTGAGTGTGTGAGTGTATGAGTGTATGAGTGTATGAGTGTATGAGTGAGTGAGTGAGTGAGTGAGTGAGTGAGTGAGTGAGTGAGTGAGTGAGAGTGAGTGAGAGTGAGTGAAAGAGTGAGAGAGTGAGAGTGAGAGTACTCACCTAATTGTACTCACCTAATTGTGCTTGCGGGGTTGAGCTTTGGCTCTTTGGTCCCGCCTCTCAACTGTCAATCAACAGGTGTACAGATTCCTGAGCCTATTGGGCTCTATCATATCTACACTTGAAACTGTGTATGGAGTCAGCCTCCACCACATCACTTCCTAGTGCATTCCATTTATTAACTACTCTGACACTGAAAAAATTCTTTCTAACGTCTCTGTGACTCATCTGGGTACTAAGTTTCCACCTGTGTCCCCTTGTTCGTGTCCCACCCGTGCTGAAGAGTTTGTCTTTGTCCACCCTGTTAATTCCCCTGAGAATTTTGTAGGTGGTTATCAAGTCTCCCCTTACTCTTCTGTTTTAAATGGATGTGAGGTTCAGCTCCTTTAGCCTTTCCTCGTAGCTCATTCCTCTCAGTTCCGGGACGAGCCTGGTGGCATACCGCTTAATCTTCTCTAACTTTGTCTTGTGTTTAACTAGGTATGGACTCCAGGCTGGAGCTGCATACTCCAGGATTGGTCTTACATAAGTGGAATACAGTGTGGTCTTACATAAGTGGTATACAGTGTGAGAGAGAGAGAGAGTGTGAGAGAGAGAGAGTGTGTGTGAGTGTGTGAGTGTGTGAGTGAGTGAGCAAGCGAGTGGAGCTCATTTAGTGAGGTGTAT
>WNGS01009648.1:0-16937 GCA_020271785.1 Procambarus virginalis
GGAGCAACAGAGCCAGAAGGAGGGGCGAGGAAGAAAGCGAAGCCTTCTTACCCGCCGGGGAGGAGAAGGAGAGGGGCCAGGCTTACGCTTCTGACTTAAAGAGACCGGTGTCCCAGCAACGTACCGGCAACGGATTCCAGTGTCTCAGCAGAAGCTGAACGGGAGCACACACGACGGCCGTTAGGAGAGCGATGGACATCCGCCTGCACGACAGGCGGCGGGGAGAGTCAATAGATGGAGGAAAAGAAAGGGGAGGAGGATCGGAGGGAGACGAGGAAGAAGACACAGGAGACACGACAGACCGGTAGAAAGAAGGGAACCCCAGACAGAGGACCAGGAGGGGGACCCTTCGGGACAGAACTCAAAGGAACAGAGGAGGGGGCAGTGGGCGTATCAGGGTCCAAGGCCCGGAAACGGTTGTGAGTCTGAGGAAGAAGGAAGGACGAGGAGAGGAAGAGCGCAACACGCGAGCATAAGAGACGTTAGCATAAGGCGGGAGCCGGCGAACCTGGCGCCTCGCCTCAGGAAAAGATAACGCTCCGGTGCTTCAAGTTGAGGACGGCTGCCTCAAGCTTGTAATGGATACAGGCACGGGAGAAGGTAGGATGGGCCTCACCACAGTTGAGGCAGCGAGCTTGGGAGAAGTGCACTCCGACTTAGAGTGACCTTCACCCCACACAAAGGACAGAGAGAGACAGTCCCAGAGCAGCGGAGGGCACCATGCCCAAACCTCCAGCACTTGTTACAAAGCCGGGAGAAGGAATACTCCTGGACAGAGCACCTGGCACCAGCAAGAATGACAGAGGATGGAAGGGTCCTACCATCAAAGGTGATCTTCACAACACGAAGGGGTTGACGGCGACGACCACGAGGGGACGAGTAAACGAGTCAACCTGGAGGACAGAATGGCCGGGCATCAAGGATATGCCGAATATCATCGTGGCAATCCTGCAGATTCCGACACGGTTGCAACATGGGCGGGAGGAGAATAGTGCCAACACTGGCATTCATCCGAACGTTCTTGGAGACCCAAACAGGGATCTCGCCAAGGCAAGATAAGGCAGCCAAGCGGGAAGCTGCATCCTGAGAAGGAGCAACAACAACACGTGTACCGAGACGAGTGGGGTTGAAGGTAACGCACGCATCCACAGAATCAACAGATGCCGATGGAGGAGAAATCGTCAGGAGGCGCAGAATCAAGAGGGAGGAGATCAAAGATTTGGCCCAGGAAGCGGGAGCAAACAAGGCCTGAGACTCGTCAGTACGGGAAGGAATCGAGTGGGTGCGTCCGGGGTGCGAACGGCGTTGAGAACCCCCAGAGAGAGAGGGGTCAAATAGCGCAGTAGTCACAACGAGAGACTTAGCCGCACCAGGGGACGAAGTAGTCACCACTGGGGCTGGAGGCTCAACCCAACCACAGAGGAGGGAGGGGAGCTGGGGGAAGAAGTCAGGATGGTCAAAGGAGGAGCAAGGTCGGGGTCCAACGCAGCGGGAGCTACAGACCTGGTCTTCCAAAACAAGCCGACTCGGGGGCTTGGTCGCCCACCCCACGAGCCTGAGAGGGTACAACAGAAACATTCATCGACATATATACGAGGAAAAAGGAATTCATCCACGAATGTGCCCCCATAACCCACCATGGAGCCACAATTAGAGGCTGGACACCCAACAGGAAGCTATCGCCGATCATGCCGGGGGCCCCTTAGGGGTGCATCGTGAGTATACGCCCCACAAACGCCACCTTAAGAACCGTCAGTCCGTCGAGATCGGGTTCAGTGACGAAAGGGGATTGACAATAAAAGGTTCCCCTCACTCTCGACATTGGGTACTACAGTTCTACGGGTGCAAGAGTATGCCTCCTCAAGCACCCGGGCGTCAAAATAGAAGAAGTCCAAAGAAAGATCCAAAACAAGCAAAAGGTCGGCACGAAACAACAAGCAGATAGGAGAAGAGGGGGAGAAAACGAAACAGAAGGAAAAGGAAAAGGTGCTCGGCATAATTGGAGAGGACGGCAGCAGGAGCACAAGGCTAGAAAAGGACAGAGGACTGTCCCAAGGAGCATCACACTCCGGCAGCCGCCCACTAAGCCCCCCTCACGGCATCAACGAGCCGAGCGGGGGGGGGGGGGATTTGTAAAAGCACCTTCATCACCTTCAGTGATTAAGTGCTTAATTGCACATTAGTTTCTCTATCAGCTATCTCACCCTGTCAGAGTAAAAGAAACAAATGTATGTGAATGCATGTGTGTGTGTATATATATGTATGTATACATGCATGTATATATGTATATGTACGTATATGTGTGTGTGAGTGTATGTATATGTATAAAGTATATATGAAAGCTGATCAGAATTTCATTTCACCTTTGTAAATGCACATTAATGACACTATATAAAAGACACATCGATCACTTTACGTAGGGCATACTTAAATCTGTGTATCTATGTATTTACGTATGTAGGTTAGCTTAGCATTTTAAAAGCACCGAATCACCTTCTGTGGTTGATTGTTCAATAAACCCTTGAACTATATGTTTAACACATCTCTAACTCTGTCCATGGAGGACAGAAGAAAATGTATATATGCTTGTTAGCACTGTAAATGTGTGGCCACGTCTGTGGTAGAAAATAATAATAAAAAAATGCATTAGAAACGATGGAACCCTACGCCAACACAACAACTGTGAGGGTTCACGGACGGTACCTGTAGAGAGAGAAGGCCCACAAGTCCTCCCGGCAGCCCCACACATCCCAGCGAACTTCATGTCATCAGATGACCTCCTGGGGGCGATCAAAGCATCCACCACCAGAACTCTTAACCACATTCCACAAGCAGCGTGCCCATTTGCAGCAGGGAAATATACAGACCTTCTAAGGAAAGTGAATGAACGGTCTGCAAATCTTAATGCCGCGGACACCATCAAAGCATGGCACAATTTGCTTCTGCTTGGCAATATTTGCTTAGGCGTACCTGCAAGAGGAGGCAAGTCACTAGCCTCATCAGTCACTAGGGCAATAAATAATTTCCCCAGAGCCGACAACTTGATCCCCATCCCTCCTCAACGCAAATACCGTCGTGGCAGACCCAAGAGTTCCAATGACAATTTTAAACTAGGAAAACAAGTGACCAAAAAATTGAAGAGGGCAACACAGTAGAAGCAATTAGGTTTACTTACCAGCGAAGACACAATCGCCCCTTAAAATTCCGCTACCGCCGACTCACTGAGAGAGAAGCACCCTCCTAGAGTATCATGGGAACCCACTGTTCGGGACACAAATGTCCCAGACATGGGACCTCTATTCCTCCAAGCGTCAGAGGTATACAAAAACATCATGTCATTTCCGCCAGGCTCAGCAGGGGGATACACTGGAGTAAGATCTCAGCACTACAAGGAGATGGTAAATCCAGTTCTCGGCGAAGTTGCCGAGACACTATTGTCAGAGGTCACGAAGTTTGTCAACGACTGCCTCTCTGGGCTGATCCCAGATACAATTAAACCCTTCTTCTTTGGAGCATCCCTTTGTGCCCTTAAGAAGAAGGGTGGTGGAGTCAGACCCATTGCCGTGGGTATCACACTTCGGCGCCTTGTTGCTAGGGCAGCTGTCAGAAAAATTAGCATAGACGCTGCAACGATGCTTCGACCCCATCAATTAGGTTTTGGTGTCCTCATGGCTGTGAAGCAGCAGCTCATGCAGCACGAGCCTATATTAAGCACCTCTCAGAAAATAAGGCATTAATTAAATTAGACTTTAAAAATGCCTTCAACCAGGCAAAAAGGGATGTGGTACTGGAAGCGGTTCGAACAAGCTTTCCTTGTCTACTCCCCTTCGTCTCAGCAGGGTACAGTAGGGAATCGATGCTGTTGTTTGGGGAACATGAAGTTGTTTTCGCAGAAGGTGTCCAGCAGGGAGACCCGCTTGCCCCTTTCCTTTTTTGCATGGCTGTTAAAGAGGTCACAAGCAGGTTGACCAGCGAACTCAACATCTGGTTCCTGGACGATGGCATCCTGGCAGGGACACAGGAGTCCCTGCTAGAAGATCTACAGCTGGTGAAATCTAAGGGAGAGGAGTTAGAACTCACCCTAAACCCATCAAAGTGTGAAATCGTCTCATCTAGCCAACCAACCATAGATGCAGTACGAATCACATTGCCAGGAGCCCCAGTGATCGCGCCCACCAACAGTCTGCTGCTAAGGGCACCTCTGGGCTCGAGCGCCATTGAGGTAATCCTCGAGGAAAAGCTGAACGACCTGAGGAGGATGGAGGGAAGAATAGGGGGCTTTGGACACCCACGATGCTTTGTACCTTCTAATAAGGTGCCTGGCTTTGCCCAGACTGACCTATTTCCTAAGGTGTGCTCCCTCCTTCGACAGCTCAAAATTAACGGAATATGACCCACTCCCAAGGTCAATAACCGTGAAAGTGCTAAACCTCTCCCTGCAAGATGACCAATGCGACTAAGCAACGCTCTCAGTTAGACTCGGGGGGTAAAGGTATTCACAAGGCGACACAGTTAGCATTGCCGGCATTCTTATCCTCGACCAGTGCTACAAGTGAATTAGTTAAGGAAATACTACCGGAATACCTAAGAGGCTCCATTGCGATTCATGATCCCAAATTCTCAGAAGGAGCCTGTCAGTGGTACACTCTTGTCAACTCTGACCCTTGGCCGACTTTTCCAAATGAATGCAAACAGTCCAAATGGGATAGCCCCATAGTGGAAAACATCGCCACATCATTGCTGGAGGCAGCATCCAGGAAGGACAGAGCGCGTCTTCTAGCTGTGCAAGCGCCCCATGCCGGGGGATTCCTGTTGGCAGTCCCTAATTCCGCCTTGGGCACCCGCCTGGACCATCGCACCCTAAGTATTGGTGTTGCCCTGCGCCTTGCCGCCCCTATCTCCACCGAGCACTGGTGTATTTGCGGCCATGCACGGGCAGACCAATACAGCAGCCATGGTCTCATCTGTCGTAAGACACAGGGAAAGACTGCCAGACGTGAAGCAGTCAATGACATCATCAAGAGAAGTTTGGCTACTGCTGGGTGTCCAGCACAAAGGAAACCTCAATTGTGCATACCTGACAACAGCCAAAAACGCCCAGATGGAGTCACCCTGCAGCCATTGAGGGAAGGTAAACAGGACGTATGGGACTACACGTGTGCGTCTACATTGGCTGATACCTATCTACCTTACAGCACAGCTGAGGGAGGCGGGGCAGCCACTTTCAGGGAGACCCAGAAAGCAACAAGTACAGGGACTTAGAACGTTGTTACAGGTTCGTGCCGATAGGCTCCGAGACTCTGGGCGCCTGGGGTAAATATGCACTTAAGTTCCTGAAGAAGGTGGGTGAGAACCTCATTGGGAAAACTAGAGACCCAAGAGCGGCCAATTTCATGTTCCAGAGCCTCAGTGTTGCAGTTCAGAGGGAAAATGTGTGCTGAATCTTGGGTACGCACCTGACCTCTGAAGAGCTGTAGGAGGTCTTCGAACACTGGCTGTTATATTGTTAAATAGGTGTGTGTTCTTTGTAAACTGTAGCATTGCAATAAAATCAAATAAAACAAAATTAATATAAATAATAGGGGTGGTAAGAGAGGAAAAGATTAAAACATATTAATTATTATATGTATATATATATATATATATATATATATATATATATATATATATATATATATATATATATATATATATAATATGTATATATATATATATATATATATATATATATATATATATAATATATATATATACATATTATATATATATATATATATATATATATATATATATATATATAATATATATAATATATATATATATATATTATATATATATATTGTGACGGTGTTCCCCCCCCTTCTAATTCTCTCACGCCTGCTGTAAGAGTCATGTCCACTATTCCCGAGCGTTCTCTACATTGCAGGCAACAATTGAACATGTGTGGGAGAGAACAGTATTCTCGAAGAGCCGAGAAATTTGCGAAAATGTAACATTTTGTCCTGTGGGATAGGCCCTTTAGGGAGCCAATATGGCGCTGGCGAGTCTGTCCTCCCGCCAAAACTGTGTGACGTCAGTGGCGCCAGATTGGTCACCGTCAGCGACGTGGCACTGGGAGCCAATGAGAACCAACTTTGGGAAAAGTGACGTCACATAGGCAGGGGGGTCCAGCCGTGTTGGCGCCAGACGATATCAGTCTTTCACGACACGTCCGAGAGGTAGGACGCACGATCGGTCAGCCTGTCAGAGTGACGGATTTACCGAACTCCGGTGGATTTAAGCGTCTCCAGTTGTTGGCACGCACTCTGTGAGGTCTTCCTGTAACCCAAAAGTGGCTCAGATAAGGAATTGACAAAATATTGAGCAACAAGTGCTCAGGGGACAGGTGCGTTGCAAGAAGTGGGCCGGGCATCGATGTGAGTCGTCGTTGGCAGTTCACCAGTATAAGAGGCAGCTTAGTGGCCGGGCCACCCACCGTGAGTGAACCAGGTTGACAACCTTGTCAACCAGGTTGAACGTGTGATCGACGATCCTGTCAAGTTTGACAGTAACCCCACCTTCGTGGAACCCTACGAGTCAACAGTGGATGCAAGCACGTCGAGAAGTCTTCCCAAATACCTAGCGATATATCTAGACGACGAGGGAATTGACGGTGTTGTGAGCTTCAAGAGCTCTGAAGTCGGGTGCTGTGCGTGTGTCGTCCGGGACGACTGATAACTTCAGTGACTTCGTAGTGGTGAGAGGCAGTTACTCTGGGAGTACAGTGACAGGACTAATTGGGAAACGTACGACGACAGCCGAGACGTAGGCTGGCTGCCGTAGTTGGGAGGAAAGTTGACGGCCAGGAGACCGACTTCAACCCAGCGACGTACTGTAGGGAAAGAAGCACGGACCTGCTGTGTACAGAAGCGGCGAGACGCGACATCCTAAGGCGTGGGGCTTGTGTTTCTGGATGAACGAGGCGAGAGCCTGGACCAGGAGCTACAACCCAACTGTCATCCTAGGATAGGTGAAGTAGGTGTTTACAATTCCCTCCCATTTCCCCTTTAGTTAGCTATATATATTCTTGTCAGGATATTTTATATGTCGTGAGCAAGTCTCACTGAGTTTAAGTCACAGAGAGCACAGTATGTGGTGAGGCTGCCCAGAGCGCTCACAGTATCAATTTACATATATATCTATGTGTGGGTGTGTGCAAGCACCGAGATTCATCAGAGAATTTACTGTGACTATTATTATTGATCTGTGATTATTATATTATATATATTGGTAGTGAACCAGATATTGGTGTATTGATCTCTATATCTATTGATATAAATGCCTGTGGATTGATCTCTATAATCTATCATATAAATGCCTGTGGATTGATCTCTATAATCTATTGATATAATGCCTGTGGATTGATCTCTATAATCTATTAATAAAGTGCCCGTGTGTTGATCTCCATATCTATCGATATAAATGCCTGTGTGTTGATCTCTATGATCTATTGATATATATATGCCTGAAGTTTCGATTACTGATTTATATATGACATGATTGTGTGCTGAATAATATCATATACGTGAAGTGTTTGCCAGTGATATCTCTTTAAGAGGAAGTATAAATATAAAGAAAGTTCAGTGATCAAGTGAGTGCATTCACAGTAAATATTATTAAGAATAGTAATCTTTTGGTACAGTGAAAGGTCACTGTGAGAGTATTGTGAATAAGATGTTGATCGTGAGGCCAGTGAAATCATAAGTAAGCCATGTGAACGTTGAATAGTGTTTTGGAAAAAGTTAAATAAACGGTGATCGTGACAATTAGAAACAAGTACTAGTCTTTTCACGATCGCGAGGGGCCCGGTCAGCTGGCATTTCTGACAGGTGACACGTGCCGATGTTGCCATATGGGGCGCTCTAGAATATTATGCTATGAATGGAGCAATCGTCATATATTAATTCTGATACATTGATGCATATATATTTCTCGTTGTTTTTTTAAGTAAAATACCAAAACTCTTTGGTGTTTGATATCATCCCCTCCATTTATCTTGTGACCGTGTTATGATATAAAGTAGAGTGACCTGCCTGATACTATATTACTAGATTTGGCTCTTGCCACAATTACACCTAACCACTGCAGTGTTACTGGACATCTAACAAAACCAGTTGGCGACCTTGAAGGCTATGAAGTTCGGTGTCGGGAGGGCCACAGATTGAGGGAACGATCTGTGCACCCACTCATCTCATAATCTAAAGGCCGGTTGTGAGATCGACTGGGATACTCTCCGAGGCCAGCAGTGGAGCCTAAGGGATTGAGGGAAGACCCCCCGAACGACGGTGAGTAAGGGTTATGGTTGGAGCAACCACCTGGAAAGGAGATCCAGTCTACTGTTGCTTTAACCCTTCTCTTACGAGAACACCGTGAAACCCCGACATTGGCGACCTTGCCAGGATCAAGAGCAAGATCAAGGTGGTAATTGTGGTTAAGTATCAGGCCTAGGTTTTCACTCATTGTCACAAGATGGAGGGTGATAAAGTAGCCAGGTTTATAGACACGAGAGCGAGCAGGTACTGGAGGAGTGCACCAAGGCACAGTTACAGACGATCGCCGACCACTTGGGATCAAGTTGAGAGCTTCCAAAGTGGGAGAGAAGAAGACTTGAGATCATGGCACAGCTCAAGGCACGTGATGAAGCCTTAGGAGAGGAACGGCCACAGACACCTGCCAGTGGAGGAGAGAACTTGAGTACCGGTGCAGCAGCCGGGGATCCAGTGGCAGCAGGCGCATATCAAGCTAGAAATAATGAAGTGCATATAGAAGCACAAATGGCGAGAAGAAAGGGAAGCACAGCTGCAACGAGAAGAAAGGAAGCACAGCTNTGTACGTTTTTTTGTGTCTTTCTATGTACATGTGTTTGTTGTGTGTCCATTTTTCCTGTTTAACTTTGTATTCAGCCTCATGTACCTGGAGTTTCTAGGTTCTCGTGATGTATTGTTTTCTTCTGTACCTGTGTTTATTATTGTGTTATTATGTTCATATTGACTTGTTCTTGTTATTATGTTCTTGTCTTGTTGTCTTGTGCTATACTTTGTATATTTCTTTTATAACAAAAAAAAGTAACATTGCTCCTAGATCTAGACAATCATGGGACAATATACATGGAGAGATTTAATGCTAGACATATTACGCTGGGAGTCATTACTAACAACGATAATGAATGCAAATTTATCAAATATGTTTATGACAACAGCTTAACTGTGTATACTACGGATACCCAAACTCATTTATTGGGAGGCAGACTTGATTATGTAATGGGTAGAAACCTTGTGCATGATAGGATGGAATGTTCATTGGTAAATCACTTAGTGATCATTATGCAGTTTCTGCTTCCTATGAGGTACAGTGTGATGTACATAGTAGACATTAGAGACGGAAAATGAATATTCCATATGGCTTGCATGACCACTTTATTAATTGTATATCAAAATGGTATCGAGATTGTACAATAACGAATGTACAAGCCTTCTCCAGATATCTCGTTGATATGATTGCTACCTACTACGACACATGGGTGTGTTGGGGAACAGGTCGTAAGCCTAGCAAAAGTGGGCAACACCTACCACTACCCAAGTGGGTCTTTGACCCCGTATTTGTTAAAGAACATGAACGAGTAAAGCAACTTGGAGATACGTACAAACGAACCAAAACACAAGGTGACTTGCATGCATTTCTAGTTGCAAATAGAGAGGTGAGAGACATGAGCAACGTTATACGTAATAAACATTGGGAACAGTTCCTACAAAGTATAAATGAGGGGTCTGGCCCTAGCTTCGGTAGGGGGCAGACGTGTTGCTTCAGCGCTCCGGCAGTTGGTGCTTGTTTACCAGTTTGGGCGGGTGTGTCTCTGCCCACCTGTGCTGACGTGGAGTTACGATGGGGGTCCCTCTCCCCCCCTGTCGTCCGGGCTCAGTCTGTGGGACTCGAATTCTCTGTGCGGGCCGGTTACCCGGAGATTGCGTTGGCTTGTGGTTTGCTATCTGTCCCTGTGTTAGAAATTTATGGGGTCGAGTTGGTAACGGCCCGTCGGGCGATAGTGAAATTCAGTGTGCATGGGGCTCCCTTGGAGTTGCCGGAGGGTCTGCTGCGGCAGTATTTCGGCCGGTTTGGCGCAGAGGTTAGTGTGTGGGTGAACGTGGTGTCTTCCAGTTCACTTAAGGGTGTGAGGACTAACATTCGCACCCTGGGCATGAGACTCCGGGCAGATATTCCGTCCTCCGTGCACCTTATGTGGTACAACGTTTGGGTGTTTTACGCCCGCCAGCCTCGGACGTGTTATCGTTGTGGCCTTTTGGGCCATCAGGCTGCTGACTGTTCTGCGCCTGTCGTTGCGCCAGTGAATCTCTTCAGTGAGGAGGATTTTCCGACACTTCCTGTGGGGGATGATTCGGTGGACGTGGACGTCTCTTCGGCTGAGCAGGTGCCCTCTGTGTCAGCTGTTGCTCCGCCTGTTGTTGTCGCCTCTCCTCTGGAGAGGCGACAACCTGGTGCTCAGGTGTCATTCTTTACAACACTCCTGGTGCTCAGGAGTGCTCGAGAACTCGCCTGGTGCTCAGCCTGCTCCGGCTGGTGTCCCTGAGCCTCTTCCGACTGCCTTCTGCTTGGGCCCCTCGTCTTCCAGTTCTTCCTCTGTTGCGTCTGTCCCGGTCCCGGTCCCTGCACCCTCACTGTCTGTTCCGACTGTGCTGGGAGCTGGGGTGGATCCGGCGTTTCCTCCTGTGCCTGGCCTGGTGCCCCATGTGGTTGAGGATGCTGCCGTACTGCGGCGTGCGTCGGTTTGCCTGGCTAGTGTTGCGCGTGTCGCTGAGTCTGCCTCCGGGTCTGATGATGTGCGGCCCGAGCCTAAGCGTTCCCAGCGTTCTTCTTCTGCGTGGGCTGACGTTGGCGACTTCGACGAGTATGGTCCTTTCGGTGACGATGGGGTGGCTCCGGTTGTGGTGCACACTACGGTGGTAGCGGAAGTGCACTTGCCTGAGGATGCCGGTGCCGGTGTTTCGGTCTCCCCTTCTGGTCTGGTGTCCGAGGGTCCTGCTTCAGGTGCGTTGCCTGTGTCGGATGGCTCCGGTTCTTCGTGGAAGGGGTGGTTCTCCCTGCTGGGGTTGGTGATGAGCGGGGTGGCCTGGTGATGGTGTTGAGAAAGGATGCTCACTCTGGGAGTTCTGTGGCCCCTTCCTCGTTACCCGTTTCCTCGGCAGCAGTCTTGCCGCCTCTTCCGTCTCCAGCAGTCTCTTCCGTGTCTCCTGCGGTCTCCGTGGAGGTGCTACCGTCTCATCATCCGGCCCTTGCTCCTGTGCGTACGACGGCGAGGCAGTCTCGCCAGCCCTCGTCCGCTTCTCCAGTGTCGTCTGCTTCCTCGAAGGGCGTGGATGGCGCTCCCCAGCCTCGTTATGCGATTTGTGTCAGTGACCTCGGGTGTTGGCCAATGCTGCCCGATCTGGATGTTCCTGAGTTTATTGTATCCCCTCGGCAGCGGGGGATCAAAAACCCTACCGACCTTGAAGATTTGGTCTGGGAAACTTACAAGAGGAAGTATCCTTACGATTTTTTCCCGTAGAAGTACACTTCTCACCTTGTTCCTCGCAAATGATTTCTGTGTATTCTGTGTTTCCTGTTGTGTACATGGTTGTGGGGTGCGGATGGGGTGTGTGTGTGAGTGGGTGGGGTGGGTTTTGTTTCCCAGTTCCTGCGTGCTCCGGTTTGTGTTGTGGGTTTTCTTTGTATGGCTGGTGGGTGGGTGTGCGGTTCCTGTGCGTTTGTGTGTTCGGTTGTGGATGTCGTGTGCGCTTGTTTATGTCATATTGTGTGCCCTTCAGGCTGTTGGCGTGTTCCCGCCAGGGGTTGTGCTCCTTGTTCTGTTTTGCCTCCCTTTTGTTATGGCAGATCTGTTTCCTTTATTGTTATTATCCTTATTATTGTATGTTTCTCGTTTTGTGTGGTGCCTCTCCGTCTGTGTTTGAGGTGTTAGTAGGCTTGTTTTGTGTGCATTTTGTTCTGGGGTTTTCCCCTATGTTTGTCTTCTGCTGTGTTTATATTTGTGTTATGATTGTATATGCATTTTTGTTTTGTGGTCAGCCTTTCTGGCTGGTCTTCTTATGATTTGTTCCTTTGTCCGTGTACTTATGTGTGCTTTGTGCTTTGTACCTTTGTTCTATGTTGTATTTGTTTCTGCTTTTATTGTAACTTATACGCATGCTTGCATGTAAAAATAAAAAAACAAAACAAAAAATAAAAAAGTATAAATGAGCAAACAACAACTGTTGAAGTTTGGGAAAAGATACGAAAATCTCTAGAAGCAGCCCAACCAAACCACTGCACCACAGCCCACTAGAACAAGCAAACATTCTCCTTGATCAATGGGCACTAACATCAAGCTACAACTGACTCCCAATTAAGATACAGCACAAACTTAATGACACACGCCCCAACAGACAACGAACCATCAATCTTGCCTGTACAGCTATCGACGTGTCGGACCTTAATGATGTAACTGAATGGGAATTAAATCATGCACTAAAGATGGGAAAATCAACTGCTCCTGGAGAGGACGGTATTACTTACAGTCCCCTGAGATTAGTCTCACACGTACCAGGTAATCCACTATTAGTGTTGTAAAGAATGAGTTTACGTGAAGGAGTATTACCTGATGCTTGGACAAAGAGTGTCATTGTTCCCATCCCCAAACCACACTCAGATAATTATAGACTCATATCTCTAACATCGTGTGTTTGTAAAATGCTTGAACGTATTGTTCTTAACTGACTCATGTATCGTATACCTGTCACCCCAACTGTTTGGATTTATGCCTGGCTCAGTACACAACACTGTTTTGCTGAATACTTCGCACATATTGAAGTTTCCCCTCAAACAGTCTTCATCGTCCTAGCAGCAGCTTTTGATACAGCAAACAGAGAAATCATACTGAAACAGCTTGCCGAGCTGGGAATACAAGGAAAATTACTGAAATGGATAAAGGGCTATTTGTCTAATCGAACAGCAAATGTTTTGTTTAATGGTGTTAAAAGCACAGAGAGAAAACACTTTGAACTGGGAACTCCACAAGGAGGGGTCATCAGCCCCTTGTTGTTCAACGTTCTGATGCATACACTTATTAAAGATCTTCCAACTAATAATGAAGACACTGTCATTTGTTATGCTGAAGATATATGTTTACAGGTTGCCTCCGAGCCTAGAATGCAAGTTCTGCTCGATGCTTTTGCTACTAAAGCTGAGGAATGTGGCCTCCTTATCTCTGTACAGAAAACTTGTGCCCTCATTCCATGTGGTATTCCACCACCCAATTATCATATAGATGGGCGAGCACTTGAGAACTGCGAGTCTTACAGATACCTTGGTATCCCCATTAACGACCCTGGATACCTTTCTTCTCTCAAGAGGAGACTGTGGGAGAGATTAAAGCCCTTGCGGGTCCTTGTTGGTGTCAATCATGGAATCAACGTGGGACTTACTGGAATATTTTATGTATCATTTATACGCTCTGTGATTGACTACAATGCTCTACATCTCACACTGTATACTGACAAAGAGCTGAAATTTCTTGAAACCTTGCAAAATGAAGCTATGCGTCTCATCCTTGGGGCTCCAAAGGCTGGGAACCCAACAAAACTCAACCGACTTAAACCTACTGTGAACAAGAAACAGCCAATGCTGGATCTCGACAACTACTGGATGAACCGGATTAAAGGACCCGAGAGCCATGAGGGCACTACGAGAGTCAACAACAACCACAAAGGAAGACTGACAACGAGAAAGCAGGAGACGAAGAGCATAGAGAATAGCATAAAGCTCCGCTGTAAAGATGCTAGTCTCCAGAGGTAAGCGACACATATAAGTGCGATCAGGAAAAACAACAGAGTAGCCAACACCGTCCGCAGACTTAGACCCATCAGTGAAGACAGAAACGGAGCGGGAGTGAGAAGAAAAGTGCTCAAGGAAAAGGCGTTTTAGAACCGTAGGAGGGGTAAAAGCTTTAGTGAGGCGGGTCAAGGACGTACAAAACTGCAGCAGGGGGACTCTCCACGAGGGCAAAGAAGGAACAACACGGGGAGAAACATTAGAAACACGAACAGAAAGAGAATCCTGTAAGCGAGATAACCGGACAGAAAGAGGGAGGTGGTGAAGAGGAACAGGAACCGTAGGAGGGGTAAAAGTTAAAGCACGACAGAGGCGAGAGGAAGGATGTTGCAAGGACCGCGCAAGATAGCGAAGACAGTAGCGATCACGGCGGTCCTGGAGAGACAGGAAGCCAGTGTCAACATACAAGCTAAGGACGGGAGTCGAACAGAAGGCACCAGAACTGAGGCGCAGCTCAGTATGGTGCAAAGCATCAAGACGACGAAGTGCAGAAGGAGAAGCAGAAGAGTAAGCAGGGCAACCATAATCGAGCTTAGACAGGACGAGAGAGGAATGCAAAGCAAGGAGAGTGCGCCTATTCGCTCCCCCAAGAAGTATGGGACAATACTCGAAGGAGGGTAAGGGCCTTAGAGCACTCAAAACGGAGGTAAGAGATATGGGGAGACCAAGACAAACGAGTGTCAAGGAATAACCCCAAAACCCCAAAAGCTTCACGGAATCTTTGTACTCAATGGGATGACCATAAAGTGACAAAGAGGGACGAAGAACGACCCGTTTCCGAGTAAAAGACATGGCACAAGTCTTAGAAGTAGAGAACTTGAAGCCATGATCGGTAGCCCAAGACGACACGGCATCAATCGCAAGTTGAAGCCGGCGCTGAAGAAGAGGCGAATCATCACCCTGACAGCAAAGGGTAAGATCATCGACATAGAGAGTGGAGAAGACACCTGAAGGAAGAGAGGAAAGAAGACCATTGAGGGCAACCAGAAAAAGAGTAGTGCTCAGAACACTACCCTGGGGCACACCTTCGTACTGCTGAAAAGAGGCAGAGAGAGCGGTACCAAGGAGCACCCGAAAGGAACGACGAGAGAAGAAGCTGCGGAGAAAGAGAGGGAGATGACCACGAAGGCCAAAAGAATGAAGCTGGGATAGAATATGATATCGCCAAGTGGTGTCGTAAGCCTTTTCCAGGTCAAAAAGGACGGCAACAACGGAGGTCCTCGCAGCAAAAGCAGTACGAATATAGACCTCCAAGTTCACCAGGACATCTGTCGTGCTGAGGCACTTGCGGAAACCAAATTGAGAAGGGGAGAGGAGGTGATGGTGTTCCAGGAACCACATCAGACGAACGTTAACCATACGTTCAAAGAGTTTGCAGACACAACTTGTGAGGGCAATAGGGCGAAAGTCCTTAGGGGAAGTACCCAGAGACCCTGGTTTGCGAACAGGGAGGACAACGGCATCGAGCCAGTCCTCAGGGACTGACGACGACTCCCAGATCCGATTATACAGACGCAGTAAATACTGAGACGTGCACGGAGGGAGATGGCGAAGCATCTCATAATGAATACCATCGGAGCCCGCCGCCGTAGAACCGCAGAGGGCCAGAGCAGAACGAAGTTCAGAGAGAGAAGGGATCATTATAGGAAAGTCGAAGACGAGTGCAGAAATCTAAAGGACGAGACTCAAGGACAGGTTTACGAAGAAGGAAAGATTGGGGAAGATGAAGACCAGAGCTAACAGAAGAAAAGTGAGAACCCAGTTCGGTAGCAACCTGCAACGGGTCCGCCACAAGAGTACCACGGAGGTGAAGGACCGGGGAAATATCGGGAACGAACTTGCCCGCTATCTTGCGGATACGCTTCCAGATCTGTGGCAGGGGAGTTTCGGACGTAATTGTGGAGACATAAGAAGCCCAACATTCACGTTTAGCCGTACGGATGGCCCTACGGGCCACCGCACTCGCTTTCCGAAAGAAAAGAAAAGAATCGGTCGTCTGCCGACGGCGGTGCCTCTTCCAGGCTGCACACTTACAGCGAACAGCCCGAGCACAGTCCACATGCCACCAGGGAATGCACTTCCGTGGACCCCGAGAGGAAGAGCAAGGAATAGAGCGGAGGGCAGCGTCGAAGACAGTGTCATGAAAAAGGAGGAGAGCGCAGGAGAAAAAGGAAGAAGACACAGGAGACACGACAGACCGGGTAGAAAGAAGGGGAACCCCGGACAGAGGACCAAGAGGGGGACCTTTCGGGACAGAACTCAAAGGAACAGAGGAGGGGGCAGTGGGCGTATCAGGGTCCAAGGCCCGGAAACGGTTGTGAGTCTGAGGAAGAAGGGAAGGACGAGGAAAGGAAGAGCGCAACACGCGAGCATAAGAGACGTTAGCATAAGGCGGGAGCCGGCGAACCTGGCGCCTCGCCTCAGGAAAAGATAAATGCTCCCGGTGCTTCAAGTTGAGGACGGCTGCCTCAAGCTTGTAATGGATACAGGCACGGGAGAAGGTAGGATGGGCCTCACCACAGTTGAGGCAGCGAGCTTGGGGAGAAGTGCACTCCGACTTAGAGTGACCTTCACCCCCACACAAAGGACAGAGAGAGACAGTCCCAGAGCAGCGGATGGCACCATGCCCAAACCTCCAGCATTTGCTACAAAGCCGGGGAGAAGGAATATACTCCTGGACAGAGCACCTGGCACCAGCAAGAATGACAGAGGATGGAAGGGTCCTACCATCAAAGGTGATCTTCATAACACGAAGGGATTAACGGCGACGACCACGATGGGGACGAGTAAACGAGTCAACCTGGAGGACAGAATGGCCGGGCATCAAGGATATGCCGAATATCATCGTGGCAATCCTGCAGATTCCGAACACCGGTTGCAACATGGGGCGGGAGGAGAATAGTGCCAACACTGGCATTCATCCGAACGTTCTTGGAGACCCAAACAGGGATCTCGCCAAGGCAAGATAAGGCAGCCAAGCGGGAAGCTGCATCCTGAGAAGGAGCAACAACAACACGTGT
>WNGS01009649.1:0-10599 GCA_020271785.1 Procambarus virginalis
TGGTGGATCCGCGGACTGTTTCGGGTAGCCATCACCTGGACAGGAAGTACCAAAAGCTCCTCCTACCCGGTCTGCCTCGGGTCATCTCACTTAATCATTCAATTGTCGGATAGTATCCTAGAAATAATATTGGCACTAAATTATATTTCATATATTAATTCAAATAATTACTAATTAATAATAATACGTACAGGTTTATTCTTGTATTAGCCATATGTATTCAAGTCAATCGTGTATATATATATATTGTCGTACCTAGTAACCGACTCACTTTTTGGGCCTACTAGTGTTCAAGGCCATTTGCTAATAAGCCAAGTTTTTCCTGAATTAATATATTTCTCTAATTTTTTTCTATGAAATGATAGCTACCATTTCATTATGTAGGATGTCAATTGTTGTGTTAGGGATTAAAAATACGTATTAAATGACCGAACCTTAACCAACCCACCGAACCTAACCCTAACCTATCTTAAGTTAGGTAGTTTTGTAGCCGAAAAAGTTAGGTTGGTTAGATAGTCGAAAAAACTTTAATTAATGAAAACTTGGCATATAAGGCAATACCTTGCATATAGCTGAGATTGTTTTCTAGCTAATAGGTAAGACATATATATAATATATATATATCTACAATATATATATAATATATATATATATATATACATATATATATAATATAATGTCTAACCTATAATCAGTAATGCACTTCTCTACTCTACTATCAAGCCCGATTTGCCTAATGGTCGAGTGTTTTCTTTATTTTCAGAATTTTAATTGTTTAATTTATTATTATTATTGATAATTATATTATAGACATAAATTATTGCGAAGTTAGGTTAGGTAAAGATATGTAAGGTTAGGTAGGGTTGTGAGGTTGGACACATATCTCTTACGTTTTGACTCAAATAAAAATAATGACGCATACAATGAAATGGATAGCTTTACAATTTCATAAGAAAAGTGAAAATAGATATATTTCAGCACTTGGCCTATTATGCAAATCGGTCCTTGCATGTAGGCTGAGTACTGCATTCTAGCTACTATATATATATATATAATATATAATATATTATTATATATATTACTTAAATAAATATATAATATATTTGTGGTGTGTGTGGTGTGTTTTGTGTGTGTAGTGTGTGTTTGTGTGTGAGGTGTGGTTTGTGTATTCACCTAGTTGTATTCACCTATTTGTGTTTGCGGGGGTTGACTTTGTCTCTTTCGGCCCGCCTCGCAACGTCAATCAACTGTTTACTACTACTTTTTTTCTTTTCTCCACACGCACACACACACACACCCACCCCAGTAAGGCATACACCTACAGCTGACTAACTCCCAGGTACTATTTACTGCTAGTAACAGGGCATTCAGGGTGAAAGAACTTTGCCCTTTGTTTCTCCTCGTGCGGGAATCGAACCCAAGCCCACGAATTAAATCCTTCGCGCGATCCACCAGGCTACGAGGCACCTGTGTGTGGTTGCGTGCTTGCGTGTGTTATGTGTGTGTTTACTCACCTAGTTATGCTTGCGGGTTGAGCGTTGGCTCTTTGGGTTCCGCCTCTCACTGTCCATCACGGGTGTACAGGTTCCTGACCGACTGGGCTTCTGGCATATCTACATAAACTGTGTATGGAGTCAGCCTCCACCACACAATGAATAATGCATTCCATCCGGTAACTACGCTGACACGGAAAAACGTTCTTTCTAACGTCCCTGGGGCTCATTTGGGTACGCAGTTTATCCATCTGTGTCCCCTTGTTCCGTACCACTAGTGTTAAACAGTTTACCTTTACCCTGGCAGCTCCTCTGAGGTTTTTGTAGGTAGTGGTCATGTTTCCCCCTACTCTTCCGTCTTCCAGGCTGTAGTTGCATTGCACACTGGCCTGTCCCGTAACTCATGCCTTTTAGTTCTTTGGCGACAGCCTAGTGGCATTACCTCTGACTTTGTCCAGTTGGTCGGGTACTTGATCCAGGTACGGGCCCAGGCTGCGCTGCAATACTCCTAGGGCGGGTGTAATGAGATCAACTCTAAGCGTTCTCTCGGTCGTTGAAGAAATTCTTCATCTCCCTCGGTATCTTGTGTCTTGCCTCCTTTTTCCTCTGCCTAGTTTCATGACCTTACAGTTACTCGGGTGAACGTCAGACCAGTTAGTGACCAGTCGGCAGTGGGTCTAGGTCATCTTGTAGTCTCATAGTATCCTCCGCGGGGCTTATAATACTCCTCATGATTTTTGCATCAGCAGCACAATGAAGGAAACGAGCGATACCCTCTGGAGATCATTTACAGAGAGCCAGAAACAGTATAGGTCCCGAGGACACGCGGATTCCAAGGGGACGCTCGCCCTCGGAGACCTCACCCTCTCGCGTTTTCTTTTGCTTAGGTACTCCTTTATCTCATGGAGTACCTTCCCTTTCCCTCCTGCCTGCATCCCTTTTGTTCCCTAGTCTCTATGTGGTACTGGATCAAAGGCGTTGTCAAATCCAAAAATAGCGTCAGCCCACCCTTTCGATTCTTGGCCGGATGTGTGTTGCAATTGTCACTGTATTAACTCATTCTGTGGCTATGATTTGCCATCCTGAACCCATGTTGATGCTGTTTACAAAGTTCCTTCGCTCCAGATGTTCCACTAGCTTTTTTTCGCACAATCGCCTCCATCCGCGGTCTGTAATGCAGGTGAGGCCACGGCCGTAGGGGCAGGCAGGCCGGTCTAAGCCTTTCTGTATATCGGACTACGTTGGTCCCGTCCCATGCTGACTGAACGACCTTACAAGCATACCAAATACGCCTACTCCGCCCAAGTAGAAAGTAACATCACACGTAGTCCGCCAAGCGTAGGGCCAAGAGGAATAGCCTGCCCAAAAAAAGTCCAAATTTTTGACAGGTCACCTGTTACCAGACATTTGTTATACACTATGGAAATGCAGCAATGACGTCTGCTCCTTCCTTCGTATCCATGTGTGAGAGTCATAAAGCGATAACTTTGTCACATCAAGCCTGCAGATACATTCCTCACCTCCCCACCGGTAATCCCAAACTCTTCTAGTGGTACCTGATCACAAACTCTTCTAGGATACCTGAGGCACAAGGCTGTGACCCATACGTTAGGCTGCGAGCATCCGCATCAAACAGCCTGGTTATCAGTCCAGCACCAGGAGCCTGGTCGACGACCGGGCCGCGAGGATCCTAAGCCCTAAGCACCTCAGGTAAGCTCAAGGTGGGGCCGGATTTGATATTCCCACTCTATTTCTGGAACTGCTCCTTGCTCTAATGTGAAGACCTCCTGGAATTTCTTATTCAGTTCCTCACACACTTCCTTGTCGTTTGTAGTGAATCTGTCTGCCCCTTCATCAGTATCATTACCTGTTCCTTTACTGTTGTTTTCTCCTGATGTGACTGTGCAGCAATTTAGGCTGAGTCTTTGCCTTGCTTGCGATGTCATTTCCTATTGTCGCTCTACCTCTCTTCTCCCACTGACGTATACATTCCTGGCACTCTGGTATCTTTCTCTGCTCTCTAGTGTCATTATTTTCTATAATTTCTGCACGCCCTTTTACTTAGTTGATTTGCTAGGTTACAACCTGATTAAGCCATGGGTTCTCGTCTGCATTTCATCTTTTTCCTTTTGGACCGGGACGAACTTGTTTCCTGCCTCCTTACACTTCTGCGTCCAATGTCTTGAACCGTCTTTCCTCTGAGCCCTGTTCCCATTATATCTGTTAGGAATGTTCTTATCTCCTCATAGTTCCCTTCCGAATGCCAGCCTTTGTTTTCTGGCCCCTTCCTTGAGTACTTTAAACTTCTTCGACTCAAACACAGACACTGTGGTCGCTCATTACCACGGGGGCTTCGAATCCGATTTCCATTGTCAGAGTCGTTGAGTAAAGACCAGGTCGAGTCTCGCGCTGGGTCATCTTTGCCCCTTATCCTGGTGTGTTCTTGACATGCTGGCTTAAAACGTTCTTGTCGCCACCTCCAACAGTTCGCTCTCCATGTTTCCTCACCTCCAGGCGGAGTGGGAAATCCTACCGGAGATTTATTTTAAGAGATTGGATTTATTACTTCTAAGTGGACTGTATTTTATAATTTATTGTCACCAGTAAACTTCCTTTCACACTTTTCGGGGGGGGGGGGTGGATTTTATCTTACGCTAATTAATCAGTAGATAGTTACTTTGAGTTATAGATCACACAACTATATAAAGAACTTTAAATGGCCTGAAGTGGGTCAGTAGTAATGCCCCGGCATCACACCTCAGACACCCTGGGGGGACGTGACACTGGTGTGTAGGTACACGTGTTACAACACTGCATGTAGGACAGGTGTTACAAGACTACGTAGGTACAGGTGTTACAAGACTACAAGTAGGTACAGGTGTTACAACACTACATGTAGGTACAGTGTTACAAGACTACATGTAGGTACAGGTGTTACAAGACTACATATAGGTACAGGTGTTACAAGACTACAAGTAGGTACAGGTGTTTAACCGACATGGCACTTCCCTGTGTTCTTGAAGTACTGAGTCACGGCAGGGTGGTGTCGTGGGAGCTCTGTCGTCGACGGTCACGTGTCACCACAACCGACATGGGCGCCTCACTGTTTATATAATGACTAGCTCTACGCGGCCCGCGAGAGGCTCTACACGGCTCCACGGGACCCCACGCGGCTCTACGCGACCCCACGGGCCCCACGTGGCTCTACACGGCTCACGGGACCCACGCGGCTCTACGCGACCCCACGGGACCCCACGTGGCTCTACACGGCTCCACGGGACCCCACGCGGCTCCACAGGACCCACGCGGCCCCACGAGGCTCCACGGGCCTACGTGGCTCCATGAGGCTCCACGGGACCCCACGCGGCTCACGGGACCCCACGGCTCGACGGGACCCCATGCAGCTCACGAGACCCCACAAGGCTCGACGGGACCCCACAAGGCTCCACGGGACCCCACCAGGCTCCACGGGACCCACGTGGCCTCTACACGGCTCCACGGGACCCCACGCGGCTCCACAGGACCTCACGCGCCCCACGAGGCTCACGGGACCCCACAAGGCTCCACGGGACCCCACGCGACTCCACAGGACCTCACGTGGCTCCACGGGACCCCATGCGGCTCACGGGACCCTACAAGGCTCCACGGGACCTCACGAGGCTCCACGGGACCTCACGAGGCTCCACGGGACCCCACGAGGCTCCACGGGACTCACGAGGCTCCACGGGACCTCACGAGGCTCCACGGGACCTCACGAGGCTCCACGGGACCTCACGCGCTCCACGGGACCTCACGAGGCTCCACGGGAACCCACGCGGCTCCACGGGACCCCATGCGGCTCCACGGGACCCTACAAGGCTACCGGGACTCCACGAGGCTCCACGGACCTCACGAGGCTCCACGGGACCTCACGGGCTCCACGGGACTCACGAGGCTCCACGGGACCCCACGAGGCTCCACGGGACCCTACGAGGCTCCACGGGACCCCACGAGGCTCCACGGGACCCTACGAGGCTCCACGGGACCCCACGAGGCTCCACGGGACCCTACGAGGCTCCACGGGACCCCACGAGGCTCACGGGACCCCACGAGGCTCCACGGGACCTCACGCGGCCCCATGAGGCTCCACGGGACCCCACGCGGCCCTACGAGGCTCCACGAGTCTTCACAGGACCCCACGGGACCCCACGAGGCTCCACGAGTCTTCACAGGACCCCACGGGACCCCACGAGGCTCCACGAGTCTTCACAGGACCCCACGAGGCTCCACGGGACCTCACGCGGCCCCATGAGGCTCCACGGGACCCCACGCGGCCCTACGAGGCTCCACGAGTCTTCACAGGACCCCACGGGACACCACGTGGCTCCACGAGGCTTCATGCGGCCCCACGGGATCCCACGTGGAACCCCGAAACACGGGGCTTCACGGGACCCCACGCAGCTCCACGCGGCTCCAGAGGCCCCTCACGCGGCCGCACGAGGCTCCTCGAGACCCTACGCGGCTCCACGTTACCCCACTAAGCTTCACGGGACCTCACGCGCCCCCACGAGGCTTCGCGGGACCCCACAAGGCTCCACGGGACCTCACGCGCCCCCACGAGGCTTCGCGGGACCCCACAAGGCTCCACGGGACCTCACGCGCCCCCACGAGGCTTCGCGGGACCCCACAAGGCTCCACGGGACCTCTCGCGGCCCCCAAGCGGCTCCACTGGACCCCACTATTATTAATCCGGTATTGAGATAAAGAGTGATTATAATATAATTAGATATAGGATTTAAAGATTATTGGTATTGCTTGCCGTACTAATTGATGCCTGGTAACTGACTTGTATTATCCTTCACCGGAAGACAATGGATGTTCCAATTGTTTTTTAATTAAGATATTCTTCTCGAAGCTTCTGGATTCTTGAGAAATCCTGCACCAGATCACGTAGACGCCTATGGGCCCTTATGGCTTACAGAAGGGCCTACGTGACCACATAGTCATGTAGGATTCAGATGTAGAATTCAATATAATGAATATGATGTGATATACAGATACAGTGGTAAAATTTCCCACATGTGGTTCCTTGTTCTCCCAGTCTATCCTTTCATGACTGAAGTCTTCCATGATGAGCAGGTGGGATCTATTTCTACAGGCAGCAGAGGCTGCATTATAGTGTTAACTGCCATGTTGTTGTTGTCATACTCTTGCCTTGGTCTTCTGTCATTTGGTGGAGGGTTATATATCACTGCAACTACTATTCTTGGTCCTCCCATCATCATGGTGCCTGTTATGTAGTCTCTAAACTCCTCACAGCCTGGGATAACCATCTCCTTCAAACTCCATTCCTTTCTCATCAGTTGGGCCACTCTGTCTCCTCCACTTCCTTCTCTTTCCATATTACAGTGTAGTCCTGGGAAAACATCACACTCGTTATGATTCCTGATAGTTTTGTATCCATGAGTCCAATTACATCCGGGTTCACTTCTTGTGCTCTTTCCCTTAGTTCACTTGCCTTACTTGTGATCCCATCTATGTTTGAGTACATCACCTTGAAACTGACTCCTCTCTCCATCCTCAGTTTCTGTTGATTCCAGTAGAGTTGGGGGACATGGGGTATTGGGGGGGGGGGGGGAAGGCCTAGAAAGGAGGCCCTGGCGGCCATGGGATGTGAGGGGGTTGGGAGGATCTGGTACAAGGGGGGGGGGGCTGGGATGGTTTGGGGAGGTGTGACTGAGAGGGTCTGGTGTTGGGGGTCAGTTAGGGCATGGGATGGGGGCAGGAAGGGCAGGGGAGGGGGGGGGTATGGGTTGCAGAATGCAGGGGAGTCTGGGGGGAAGGGGGCAGTGAGATCAGTGATTGGAGCGGAAATTTGTGAGTTGGTTAACAGGGGTCTTAGTGGATTCTGGGGCGAGGGGAGGGGGGGGGTGATGGAAAAGGGGGGACAGGGAGGGTATGGGATGAGGGATGAGGGGGGGGTGACAGGGAGGGTACTGGGTGAGGGGCAGGGGAGCCAGGAGAGTATAGGATGATAGGGGAAGGGGACAGGGGAGGGTATGGGGTGAGAGGGGAATGGGGACAGGTAGGGTAAGGATGAGAGGGAAGAGGGTATGGGGTTAGAGAAGCGGAGGCAGGGGGTATGAGGTAAAGGAGGAGGGAGGGAGGGGTTGAATGAGCATTTGAATGAGGACATGGAGGGTTCAGGGTATGGGGAGGTTTCTATGGAGAGGAAGATGGGGGTGTTGTCCTCTCCTCTGGGGTTGCTGGGGTGCTGGTTGTGGGTTCCCCGCTCCCCTCTGGGTCTGTTGAGTTTGGGGCTGTGGTTTCCTCGTTCTCTCCTCTTCCCCTTCGTTTTCTCCCCGCTTCTGCTGCCATTAATGTCTCTTCCCTTGTCATGGTCCACTGGAGGAATAATTTCTTGTAACCTAGCCTATAATTTCTTGTACCAGCCTAGCCTGAAAACCTTCTCTATTATTGGTCCAGCCCCTTCCATATGTATGTATTCACGTAGTAGTATTCACTAGTTGTGCTTGGGGGGTTCAGCTCTGCTTTTTTGGCCCGCCTCTCAACTGTCAATCAATCAACTGTTACCAACTACTGACAATTTTTTTTTCAACCCCCCCCCCCAGGAAGCAGCCTGTAACAGCTGTCTAATTCCCAGGTACCTATTTACTGCTAGGTAACAGGGGAATCAAGGTGAAAGAAATTCTGCCTATTTTTGTTTCTCGCCGGGCCCAAGAATCGAACCCGGGCCACAGGATTACATGTCCAGGGTGCTGACCACACAGCTACTGGCGCCCCCAGAGTGTGTATGTGTGTGTGTGTGTGTACTTACCTAGTTGTGCTTGCAGGGGTCGAGCTCTGGCTCTTTGGTCTCGCCTCTCAACTGTCACTCAACTAATGTACAGGTTCCTGAGCCTACTGGGCTCTATCATATCTATATTGAAACTGTGCATGGAGTCTGCCTCCACTGCTTAATGCATTCATTTGTTAACTATTCTGACGCTGGAAAAATTCTTTCTACTGTCTCTGTGGTTCATTTGGGTACTAAGTTTCCACCTGTGTCCTCTTGTTCGTGTTCCACCAGTGCTAAAGAATTCGTCTTTGTCCACCCTGTCAATTCCCCTGAGAATTTTGTAGGTGGTTATCATGTCTCCCCTTACTCTTTTGTTTTCCAGTGATGTGAGGTTCAGGTCCTTCAGCCTTTCCTCGTAGCTCATTCCTCTCAGTTCCGGGACGAGCCTGGTGGCATACGTCTGAATTTTCTCTATCTTTGTCTTGTGTTTAATTAGGTATGGACTCCAGGCTGGAGCTGCATACTCCAGGATTGGTCTTACATAAGTGGTATACAGGGTCCTGAACGATTCCTTACACAAGTTTCTAAAGGCAATTCTTATGTTGGCCAGTCTAGCATATGCCGCCGATGATATCCTTTTGATGTGGGCTTCTGGGGACAGGTTCAGTGTGATATCAACCCCCAGATCTTTCTCTCTATTTGACTCTGCAGGATTTCACCTCCTAGATGGTACCTTGTGTTCAGCCTTCTGCTCCCTTCGCCTAATTTCATTACTTTACACTTTCCTGAGTTGAACTTTAGCAGCCATTTTCTAGACCATTCCTCCAGTTTGTCCAGGTCATCCTGTAGTCTCTGTCTATCTTCATTTGTCTTGATTCTTCTCATAATTATTGCATCATCAGCAAACATTGAGAAGAATGAGTCTATGCCCTCTAGAAGGTCGTTTACGTATATTAGAAACAGGATGGGACCAAGTACAGAGCCCTGTGGGACTCCACTTGTGTCCCACACCAGAGTGGCGAGACTTCACATCTCGCCACTCTGATGTCTCCCTCCTCACCGTTACTCGCTGTTTCCTGTTGCTTAAGTACTCCCTTATCCACTGGAGCACCTTACCTTTTACTCTTGCCTGTTGCTCCAACTTTTGTAACATCCTTTTATGTGGTACTGTGTCAAAGGCTTTCTGACAGTCCAATAAAATGCAGTCTGCCCACCCTTCTCTTTCTTGCCTAATTTTTGTTGCTTGGTCATAGAATTCTATTAAACCTGTGAGGCACGATTTACCATCTCTGAACCCATGTTGGTGGTGCGTTACAAAGCTACTTCCCTCCAGATGCTCTACGAGCCTTTTCCTCACGATCTTCTCCATCACCTTGCATAGTATACAAGTTAGGGAAACTGGCCTGTATTTCAGCGCCTCTTGCCTGTCACCTTTTTTGTATATCGGGACTACATTAGCTGTCTTCCAGCTTTCTGGTAGGTCTCCTGTTTTCAGTGACCTGTTATACACCATAGAGAGTGGCACACATAGTGCTTCTGCACCTTCTTTTAGTATCCATAGTGAGATTCTGTCAGGCCCAACAGCCTTTGTCACATTCAGCTCCAACAGATTACTTTTGACCTCATCACTGGTGAGGTCAAATTCTTCCAAGGTTGCTTGGTTTGCCTCCTCCTCATTTAGTGCAGAAGCTCTATTGTGAAGACCTCCTGGAATTTCTTGTTGAGTTCTTCACACACCTCCTTGTCATTCTCTGTGCATCTGTTCTCCTCTTTTCTCAGTTTCATCACTCGTTCCTTCACTGCTGTTTGTGGAGCAGCTTCGGTTGGGCCTTAGCCTTACTCACGAAGTCATTTTCATACTGTCTCTCTGCTTCCCTCCTCACTCTGAGGTACTCATTTCAGGCCCTCTGGTATCTCTCCCTGCTCTCTGGTGTTCTGTTATTTCTGTAGTTTCTCCATGTTCTTGTACGCAGTTGCTTCGCTACTTTACATTCCTGGTTGAATCATGGCTTCTTCTGTTGCTTTTCGTTTTCTCCTTTTGGACGGGGATAAACCTGTCTGCAGCTTCCTGGCACTTCTGGGTGACATAGTCCGTCATATCTTGTACAGTCTTCACTATGAGTTCTGTTTCCCATGATATTCCCATTAGGAAGTTCCTCATCTCGTCATATTTTCCTCTTCGGTAATTTAGTCTTTTTCCCTCTGATCCCATCCTTGGATAGGTTATCCCTACTTCCACCAGATACTGAAATGTCAATACACTGTGGTCACTCATTCCCTATGGGGGCTTCAAATTTGACTTTCCTTATTTTTGACTCATTGAAGGTG
>WNGS01009649.1:15747-29182 GCA_020271785.1 Procambarus virginalis
CTGGTATATGATACAAAGACATACAACTAAATGGCTTCCAGACCTGAAGGACAAAGGGTGAGAACAGCCCAGAACCAGAGCTCACTGATTCACGTTAAGGAAACAAAGGTGCCGAAAAGACATTAGAAAATTCACTTTTGGCCAGAGAGTGGAGACGGTTGGGCACTGTGGGTGAGAAGGTGGTGGTGGCCACAACTGTCAACTGTCTCCCAGTGTTATGTGAGAGTGCTGGCGAGACGGGACACTACCGCCCGTCTGGGTCTCGCGCGGCACACTTAGGAACCTTCGTAGCAAACCCACTTACGAAGAAATACACGGAGCTTCCTGAATCTAGGTCTTGGACCCCTACTTCCCTCTCTCTTTTTTCATAGTCTATATAGTCATAATTATAGCTTTAAGTATTCAAGGAATAAAGTTTTTGACATTTTTACCCTTTTCCTTACCTAACATTATTTGTGCAGCATATTTATATTTTGTCTCATCCAGATTTAATTTCAAAATAAAACCAAACTAAATAAATTAGAAATGGGTATGTATAGCTAAGGTACACCCTTACTACTAGGTGAACAGGGGCATTTGGTGATAGTAAATGATCCCATCAGGCAGGGCTCATCACCTTCTCTCATATTTCATGTTCACCAGTGTTTATTTACTAATAACTACGGGTATAAAATCTTGCTATTATAAAAAATTCTACTATCATAAAAGACATATTTACTTAAGTTTCAAGCAGAGAATGCATATTAACTAACACGAAGGACTCTCTTCACGAGATTCAATTCTTATAATCTTTTGTTTATGTTTCAAAATCTTAAAATCTATCCCAGTGTTATGTAGTAGAGAAAAATTGAGTTATATCCAGTTTACGTAAAGCTACGAGTGGTGGAAACCACACTTAAATCCGGAATGAACTTACGAAGGTTTTTCCACTTAGTGTAGCTACTTGAATACCGACGTAGCCGCCACGAAGCGCTAAGAGGAAAATATTCTTAGCTAAGAGCAAAAACCTTAGTAAGTACCTCCTGAATCCGGCCACTGGAGTGGAGCTTAGCCTCCTCCATCTTTACCCCCCCCCCCCCGGTGCCTTTATCACTTTAGTATTGATAACATTTATTCCCAATATATGTGCTTATTCAGCATTAGAGAATATTTAGTGCTTCCATTTGCTAACTAGTTGTATAAGTGTCGTCATGTGGCACGAAGGTAGCATCTCTGAAAGCGACATCCTCTCCCTCACAGACTTCACGTGGCACTGAGCGTCACGGGGTGGAATACCTGTTGATGCAGATGACGTCACAACGACGCAGGTTCTGATTGGTGGAGTGGATCCCGGGCTGTGTCGGGTAGCCAGTCACCTGGCCAGGAAGTACCACAAGCTCCTCCTACCTGGTCCTGCCTCGAGGTCAGACTCACTTAATAATTCACTCGTATATTAATCCTAGAAATAATATTGGCACTAATATTATTATTTCATATATTAATTACAAAGTTAATTACATAATTAATAAATACGTATCATGTTATTCTTTATTAGCCATATGTATTCAAGTCAATCGTGTATATATATATATATATATATATATTATATATATATATTATATATTATATATCTAATATATATATATATAACTATATATATATATATAACTGAAAACTCACACCCCAGAAGTGACTCGAACCATACTCCCAGGAGCAACGCAACTGGTATGTACAGGGACGCCTTAAACCACTTGACCATCACGACCGGACATAAGGAAGTGATAGCCGAGGCTATATGAAACCACTTCCCCGCCGGCACTCGGATGGTTATCTTGGGCCATAGCATTATCAAATCACCTCATTTTTTGGGGCAACACGTGAGGAACACAAATGCAATAGATATTGCATTGGATGGCCAAGATAACACATCCAGGTGCGGCGGGGAAGTGGTTCATATAGCCTCGGCTATCACTCCTTATGTCCGTCGTGATGGTCAAGTGGTTTTAGGCGTCCCTGTACATACCAGTTGCGTTGCTCCTGGAGTATGGGTTCGAGTCACCTCTGGGGGTGTGAGTTTTCAGTTGTATCTAGTCCTGGGGACCATTCAGGCTTGTTTGCATATATATATATATAATATATATATATATATATATATATATATATATATATATATGGTGGGTGTGTGTGTGGTGTGTGTGTGCATGCGTGAGTGTGTGTGTGTGTGTGCATGCGTGCGTGGTGTGTGTGTGTGCATGCGTGCGTGTGTGTGTGTGGTGTGTGTACTCACCTATTTGTGCTTGCGGAGGTTGTTCTGGCTCTTTGGTCACGCCTCTCAATGTCAATCAACAGGTGTACAGATTCCTGAGCCACTGGGCTCTATCATATCTACATTAAAACTGTGTATGGAGTCAGCCTCCACCACATCACTGCCTAATGCATTCCATCCGTTAACTACTCTGACACTGAAAAAGTTTTCTAACGTCCCTGTGGCTCATTTGGCGAAACTGGACACAGTTTCCATCTGTGTTCCCTTGTTCGCGTCCCGCCAGTGTTAAACAGTTTATCCTTTTCAACCCTGTCAGCTCCTCTGGGGGTTTTGTAGGTAGGGATCATGTCTCCCCTTACTCTTCTGTCTTCCAGTCTCGTAAGATGCATTTCACGCTGCCTGTCCTCGTAACTTATGCCTCTTAGGTCTGGGTCTAGCCTAGTGGCATACCTCTGAACTTTTTCCAGTTTCGTCTTGTACTTGATAAGGTACGGGCTCCATGCTGGGGCCGCATACTCCAGGTTTGGTGTGATATCAACTCCTAGATCTTTCTCTCTGTCCGTTTCATGAAGTACTTCATCTCCCATTCGGTATCTTGCGTGTCTGGCCTCCTGTTTCCACCGCTTAGTTTCATTACCTTACATTTACTCGGGTTGAACTTCAGTAGCCATTTATTGGACCATTCATTCAGTTTGTCTAGGTCATCTTGTAGTCTCATAGTATCCTCCTCTGTCTTAATCCTCCTCATAATTTTTGCATCATCAGCAAACAATGAGAGGAACGATTCTGTACCCTCTGGGAGATCATTTACATAAATCAGAAACAGTATTGGTCTAAGGACTGGACCCTGCGGGACTCCACTGGTGACGCCTCGCCACTCTGAGACCTCACCCCTCTCGCTGTTTTCTGTTGCTTAGGTACTCCCTTATCCAGTAGAGTATCTTCCCTTGCACTTCTGCCTGCATCTCCATTTTGTGCACTAGTCTCTTATGTGGTACTGTGTCAAAGGCTTTCTGTCAATCCAAAAATATGCAGTCAGCCCACCCTTCTCTATGTTGCCTGAGTTGTGTTGCTTGGTCACTGTATTCAACTAATTCTGTGAGGCATGATTTGCCATCCCTGAACCCATGTTGATGCTGTGTTACAAGTTCCTTCGCTCCAGATGTTCCACTAGCTTTTTTCGCACAATCTTCTCCATCATCTTGCATGGTATGCAGGTTAGGGACACTAGCCTAAGTGCCTCCTGTCTATCCCCTTTCTTGTATATTGGGACTACATTGGTCGTCTTCCAAATTTTTGACAGTTCACCTGTTGCCAGCGATTTGTTATACACTATGGATAGTGGCAGGCACAGTGCTTCTGCTCCTTCCTTTAGTATCCATGGGGAGAGTCCATCCGGGCCTATAGCCTTTGTCACATCCAAACCTAGCAGATGCTTCCTCACCCCTGCACTGGTAATCACAAACTCTTCTAGTGGTGCCTGATTTGATATTCCTTCTCTTATGTCTGGGACTTCTCTTTGCTCTACTGATTAGACCTCCTAGAATTTCTTATTGAGTTTTTCGCACACTTCCTTGTCGTTTGTAGTGAATCTGTCCGCCCCTATCCTCAGTTTCATAACCTGTTCCTTTACTGTTGTTTTTCTCCTGATGTGACTATGCAACAATTTAGGCTGAGTCTTTGCCTTGCTTGCGATGTCATTTTCCTATTGTCGCTCTACCTCTCTTCTCCCACTGACGTATTCATTCCTGGCACTCTGGTATCTTTCTCTGCTCTCTAGTGTCATATTATTTCTATAGTTTCTGCACGCCCTTTTACTTAGTTGATTTGCTAGGTTACAACTCTGATTAAGCCATGGGTTTCTCGTCTGCATTTCATCTTTTTCCTTTTGGACCGGGACGAACTTGTTTCCTGCCTCCTTACACTTCTGCGTGATGTAGTCCATCATGTCTTGAACCGTCTTTCCTCTGAGCCCTGTTTCCCATGTTATATCTGTTAGGAATGTTCTTATCTCCTCATAGTTTCCCTTCCGGAATGCCAGCCTTTTGTTTTCTGGTCCCTTCCTTGAGTACTTTAACCCTTCTTCGACTCAAACATCAGTACACTGTGGTCGCTCATTACCACGGGGGCTTCGAATCCGATTTCCATTGCCAGAGTCGTTCAGAGTGAAGACCAGGTCGAGTCTCGCTGGGTCATCTTTGCCCTTATTCTGGTGTGTTCCTTGACATGCTGGCTTAAAAGTTTCTTGTCGCCACCTCCAACAGTTTCGCTCTCCATGTTTCCTCACCTCCAGGCGGCGTGGGAAATCCTACCGGAGATTTATTTTATTATTATTTTAAGAGATTGGATTTATTACTTCTAAGTGGACTGTATTTTATAATTTATTGTCACCAGTAAACTTCCTTTCACACTTTTCGCGGGGGGGGGGGGTGGATTTTAATCTTACCGTAATTAATCAGTAGATAGATTACTTTGAGTTATAGATCACACAACTATATAAAGAACATTTAAATGGCCTGAAGTGTGTCAGTAGTAATGCCCGGGCATCACACCTCAGACACCCTGGGGACGTGACCACTGGTGTGTAGGTACACGTGTTACAACACTGCATGTAGGTACAGGTGTTACAACACTACATGTAGGTACAGGTGTTACAACACTACATGTAGGTACAGGTGTTACAAGACTACATGTAGGTACACGTGTTACAACACTACATGTAGGTACAGGTGTTACAACACTACATGTAGGTACAGGTGTTACAAGACTACATGTAGGTACACGTGTTACAACACTACATGTAGGTACAGGTGTTACAACACTACATATAGGTACACGTGTTACAACACTACATGTAGGTACACGTGTTACAACACTACATGTAGGTACACGTGTTACAACACTGCATGTAGGTACAGGTGTTACAACACTGCATGTAGGTACAGGTGTTACAACACTACATGTAGGTACACGTGTTACAAGACTACATATAGGTACAGGTGTTACAACACTACATGTAGGTACAGGTGTTACAACACTGCATGTAGGTACAGGTGTTACAACACTACATATAGGTACACGTGTTACAACACTACATGTAGGTACACGTGTTACAAGACTACAAGTAGGTACAGGTGTTACAACACTGCATGTAGGTACAGGTGTTACAACACTACATGTAGGTACAGGTGTTACAAGACTACAAGTAGGTACACGTGTTACAAGACTACAAGTAGGTACAGGTGTTACAAGACTACAAGTAGGTACAGGTGTTACAACACTACATGTAGGTACAGGTGTTACAACACTACATATAGGTACAGGTGTTACAAGACTACAAGTAGGTACAGGTGTTTAACCGACATGGCACTTCCCTGTGTTCTTGAAGTACTGAGTCACGGCAGGGTGGTGTCGTGGGAGCTCTGTCGTCGACGGTCACGTGTCACCGCAAACGACATGGGCGCCTCACTGTTTATATAATGACTAGCTCTACGCGACCCCACGCGGCCCCGCGAGGCTCTACACGCTCCACGGGACCCCACGCGGCTCTACGCGACCCCACGTGGCTCTACACGGCTCCACGGGACCCCACGCGGCTCCACAGGACCTCACGCGGCCCCACGAGGCTCCACGGGACCCTACGTGGCTCCATGAGGCTCCACGGGACCCCATGCGGCTCCACGGGACCCCACAAGGCTCGACGGGACCCCACAAGGCTCCACGGGACCCCACAAGGCTCGACGGGACCCCACAAGGCTCGACGGGACCCACGTGGCTCTACACGGCTCCACGGAACCCCACGTGGCTCTACACGGCTCCACGGGACCCCACGCGGCTCTACACGGCTCCACGGGACCCCACGTGGCTCTACACGGCTCCACGGGACCCCACGCGGCTCTACACGGCTCCACGGAACCCCACGTGGCTCTACACGGCTCCACGGGACCCCACGTGGCTCTACACGGCTCCACGGGACCCCACGCGGCTCCACAGGACCTCACGCGGCCCCACGAGGCTCCACGGGACCCCACAAGGCTCCACGGGACCCCACGCGGCTCCACAGGACCTCACGTGGCTCCATGAGGCTCCACGGGACCCCATGCGGCTCCACGGGACCCTACAAGGCTCCACGGGACCCCACAAGGCTCCACGGGACCCCACGAGGCTCCACAGGACCTCACGTGCTCCATGAGGCTCCACGGGACCCCATGCGGCTCCACGGGACCCTACAAGGCTCCACGGGACCCCACAAGGCTCCACGGGACCTCACGAGGCTCCACGGGACCCTACGCGGCTCCACGGGACCCCACAAGGCTCCACGGGACCCTACAAGCTCCACGGGACCCCACAAGGCTCCACGGGACCTCACGAGGCTCCACGGGACCCTACGCGGCTCCACGGGACCCCACAAGGCTCCACGGGACCCTACAAGGCTCCACGGGACCCCACAAGGCTCCACGGGACCTCACGAGGCTCCACGGGACCCTACGCGGCTCCACGGGACCCCACGAGGCTCCACGGGACCCCACGGGACCCCACGCGGCTCCACGGGACCTCACGCGGCCCCATGAGGCTCCACGGGACCCCACGCGGCCCTACGAGGCTCCACGAGTTTTCACAGGACCCCACGGGACACCACGTGGCTCCACGAGGCTTCATGCGGCCCCACGGGATCCCACGTGGAACCACGGGGCTTCACGGGACCCCACGCAGCTCCACGCGGCTCCAGAGGCCCCTCACGCGGCCGCACGAGGCTCCTCGGGACCCCACGCGGCTCCACGTTACCCCACTAGGCTTCACGGGACCTCACGCGCCCCCACGAGGCTTCGCGGGACCCCACAAGGCTCCACGGGACCTCTCGCGGCCCCCAAGCGGCTCCACTGGACCCCATTATTATTAATCCGGTATTGAGATAAAGAGTGATTATAATATAATTAGATATAGGATTTAAAGATTATTGGTAGTGCTTGCCGTACTAATTGATTCCTGGTAACTGATTTGTATTATCCTTCACCGGAAGACAATGGATGTTCCAATTGTTTTTTAATTAAGATATTCTTCTCGAAGCTTCTGGATTCTTGAGAAATCCTGCACCAGATCACGTAGACGCCTATGGGCCCTTATGGCTTACAGAAGGGCCTACGTGACCACATAGTCATGTAGGATTCAGATGTAGAATTCAATATAATGAATATGATGTGATATACAATACAGTGGTAAAATTTCCCACATGTGGTTCCTTGTTCTCCCAGTCTATCCTTCCATGACTAAAGTCTTCCATGATGAGCAGGTGGAATCTATTTCTACAGGCAGCAGAGGCTGCATTATAGTGTTAACTGCCATGTTATTGTTGTCATACTCTTGCCTTGGTCTTCTGTCATTTGGTGGAGGGTTATATATCACTGCAACTACTATTCTTGGTCCTCCCATCATCATGGGGCCTGTTATGTAGTCTCTAAACTCCTCACAGCCTGGGATAACCATCTCCTTGAAACTCCATTCCTTTCTCATCAGTTGGGCCACTCTGTCTCCTCCACTTCCTTCCTTCTCTTTCCATATTACAGTGTAGTCCTGGGAAAACATCACACTCGTTATGATTCCTGATAGTTTTGTATCCATGAGTCCAATTACATCCGGTTCACTTCTTGTGCTCTTTCCTTAGTTCACTTGCCTTACTTGTGATCCCATCTATGTTTGAGTACATCACCTTGAAACTGACTCTCCTCTCTCCATCCTCAGTTTCTGTTGATTCCAGTAGAGTTGGGGACATGGGGTATTGGGGGGGGGGGGGGAAGGCCTAGAAAGGAGGACCTGGGGGCCATGGGATGTGAGGGGGTTGGAGGATCTGGTACAAGGGGGGGGGCTGGGATGGTTTGGGGAGGTGTGACTGAGAGGGTCTGGTGTTGGGGGTCAGTTAGGGCAGGGATGGGGCAGGAAGGGCAGGGGAGGGGGGGGGTAATGGTTGCAGAATGCAGGGGAGTCTGGGGGGAAGGGGGCAGTGAGATCAGTGATTGGAGCGGAAATTTGTGAGTTGGTCAACAGGGTCTTAGTGGATTCTGGGGCGAGGGGAGGGGGGGGGGTGATGGAAAAGGGGGACAGGGAGGGTATGGGATGAGGATGAGGGGGGGGGGTGACAGGGAGGGTACTGGGTGAGGGGCAGGGGAGCCAGGAGAGTATAGGATGATAGGGGAAGGGACAGGGGAGGGTATGGGGTGAGAGGGAATGGGGATAGTAGGGTAAGGGATGAGAGGGAAGAGGGTATGGGGTTAGAGAAGGCGGAGGCAGGGGTTTGAGGTAAAGGAGGAGGGAGGGAGGGGTTGAATGAGCATTTGAATGAGGACATGGAGGGTTCAGGGTATGGGGAGGTTTCTATGGAGAGGAAGATGGGGGTGTTGTCCTCTCCTCTGGGGTTGCTGGGGTGCTGGTTGTGGGTTCCCCACTCCCCTCTGGGTCTGTTGAGTTTGGGGCTGTGGTTTCCTCGTTCTCTCCTCTTCCCCTTCGCTTTCTCCCCAGTTCTGCTGCCATTAATGTCTCTTCCTTTGTCATGGTCCACTGGAGGAATAATTTCTTGTAACCTCTCACATATTACAGAAGACTCTTAATGCCTTGCTAGAATTGCCTCCTTTGCGCTCTTGTTTGTAAACACTATCTTTATCAGGCGATCTCTGTCCTTGTTGTACCAGCCTAGCCTGAAAACCTTCTCTATTATTGGTCCAGCCCCTTCCATATGTATGTATTCACGTAGTAGTATTCACCTAGTTGTGCTTGGGGGGTTCAGCTCTGCTTTTTTGGCCCGCCTCTCAACTGTCAATCAATCAACTGTTACCAACTACTGACAATTTTTTTTCACCCCCCCCCCCCCAGGAAGCAGCCTGTAACAGCTGTCTAATTCCCAGGTACCTATTTACTGCTAGGTAACAGGGGAATCAAGGTGAAAGAAATTCTGCCTATTTTTGTTTCTCGCCGGGCCAAGAATCGAACCCGGGCCACAGGATTACATGTCCAGGGTGCTGACCACACAGCCACTGGCGCCCCCAGAGTGTGTATGTGTGTGTGTGTACTTACCTAGTTGTGCTTGCAGGGGTCGAGCTCTGGCTCTTTGGTCTCGCCTCTCAACTGTCACTCAACTAATGTACAGGTTCCTGAGCCTACTGGGCTCTATCATATCTACACTTGAAGCTGTGTATGGAGTCAGCCTCCACCACATCACTGCCTAATGCATTCCATTTGTCTACTACTGTGACACTGAAAAAATTCTTTCTAACGTCTCTATGGCTCATTTGGGCACTCACTTTCCATCTATGTCCCCTAGTGCGTGTGCCCCATGTGTTTAAATAGTCTGTCTTTATCTACCCTATCAATTCCTCTGAGAATTTTGTATGTGGTGATCATGTCTCTAACTCTTTTGTCTCCCAGTGACGTGAGGTTAATTCCCGTAGTCTCTCCTCGTAGCTCATACCTCTCAGCTCGGGTACTAGTCTGGTGGCAAACCTTTGAACCTTTTCCAGTTTAGTCATATTCTTGACTAAATATGGACTCCATGCTGGAGCCGCATACTCCAAGATTGGTCTGACATATGTTGTATACAAAGTTCTGAAAGATTCCTTACACAAGTTTCTAAAGGCCGTTCATATGTTAGCCAACCTGGCATATGCCGCTAATGTTATCCTCTTGATATGAGCTTCAGGGGACAGGTCTGGCGTGATATCAACCCCCAGGTCTTTCTCTCTCTCTGACTCTTGAAGTATTTCATCTCCCAAATGATACCTAGTATCTGGTCTCCTGCTCCTTACACTTATCTTCATTACATTACATTCGCTTGGGTTAAACTCTAACAACCATTTGTTCAACCATTCCTTCAGTTTGTCGAGGTCTTCTTGAAGCCTCAAGCTGTCATCTGTACAAGTTGAGTGTGTGTGTGTGTATGAGTGTGTGTGTGTGTGTGTGTACTCACCTAGTTGTACTCAAATAGTTGTGTTTGCAGGGGTTGAGCTCTGGCTCTTTGGTCCCGCCTCTCAACCGTCAATCAACTGGTGCACAGATTCCTGAACCTACTGGGCTCTATCATATCTATATTGAAACTGTGCATGGAGTCTGCCTCCACTGCTTAATGCATTCATTTGTTAACTATTCTGACGCTGGAAAAATTCTTTCTACTGTCTCTGTGGTTCATTTGGGTACTAAGTTTCCACCTGTGTCCTCTTGTTCGTGTTCCACCAGTGCTAAAGAATTCGTCTTTGTCCACCCTGTCAATTCCCCTGAGAATTTTGTAGGTGGTTATCATGTCTCCCCTTACTCTTTTGTTTTCCAGTGATGTGAGGTTCAGGTTCTTCAGCCTTTCCTCGTAGCTCATTCCTCTCAGTTCCGGGACGAGCCTGGTGGCATACGTCTGAATTTTCTCTATCTTTGTCTTGTGTTTAATTAGGTATGGACTCCAGGCTGGAGCTGCATACTCCAGGATTGGTCTTACATAAGTGGTATACAGGGTCCTGAACGATTCCTTACACAAGTTTCCAAAGGCAGTTCTTATGTTGGCCAGTCTAGCATATGCCGCTGATGATATCCTTTTGATGTGGGCTTCTGGGGACAGGTTCAGTGTGATATCAACCCCCAGATCTTTCTCTCTATTTGACTCTGCAGGATTTCACCTCCTAGATGGTACCTTGTGTTCAGCCTTCTGCTCCCTTCGCCTAATTTCATTACTTTACACTTTCCTGAGTTGAACTTTAGCAGCCATTTTCTAGACCATTCCTCCAGTTTGTCCAGGTCATCCTGTAGTCTCTGTCTATCTTCATTTGTCTTGATTCTTCTCATAATTATTGCATCATCAGCAAACATTGAGAAGAATGAGTCTATACCCTCTAGAAGGTCGTTTACGTATATTAGAAACAGGATGGGACCAAGTACAGAGCCCTGTGGGACTCCACTTGTGTCCCACACCAGAGTGGCGAGACTTCACATCTCGCCACTCTGATGTCTCCCTCCTCACCGTTACTCGCTGTTTCCTGTTGCTTAAGTACTCCCTTATCCACTGGAGCACCTTACCTTTTACTCTTGCCTGTTGCTCCAACTTTTGTAACATCCTTTTATGGGGTACTGTGTCAAAGGCTTTCTGACAGTCCAATAAAATGCAGTCTGCCCACCCTTCTCTTTCCTGCCTAATTTTTGTTGCTTGGTCATAGAATTCTATTAAACCTGTGAGGCACGATTTACCATCTCTGAACCCATGTTGGTGGTGCGTTACAAAGCTACTTCCCTCCAGATGCTCTACGAGCCTTTTGCTCACGATCTTCTCCCATCACCTTGCATAGTATACAAGTTAGGGAAACTGGCCTGTATTTCAGCGCCTCTTGCCTGTCACCTTTTTTGTATATCGGGCTACATTAGCTGTCTTCCAGCTTTCCGTAGGTCTCCTGTTTTCAGTGACCTGTTATACACCATAGAGAGTGGCACACATAGTGCTTCTGCATCTTCTTTTAGTATCCATAGTGAGATTCTGTCAGGCCCAACAGCCTTTGTCACATTCAGCTCCTGCAGATTCCTTTTGACCTCATCACTGGTGAGGTCAAATTCTTCCAAGGTTGCTTGGTTTGCCTCCTCCTCATTTAGTGCAGAAGCTCTATTGTGAAGACCTCCTGGAATTTCTTGTTGAGTTCTTCACACACCTCCTGTCATTCTCTGTGCATCTGTTCTCCTCTTTTCTCAGTTTCATCACTCGTTCCTTCACTGCTGTTTGTGGAGCAGCTTCGGTTGGGCCTTAGCCTTACTCACGAAGTCATTTTCATACTGTCTCTCTGCTTCACTCCTCACTCTGAGGTACTCATTTCAGGCCTTCTGGTATCTCTCCCTGCTCTCTGGTGTTCTGTTATTTCTGTAGTTTCTCCATGTTCTTGTACGCAGTTGCTTCGCTACCTTACATTCCTGGTTGAATCATGGATTCTTCTGTTGCTTTTCGTTTTCTCCTTTTGGACGGAATAAACCTGTCTGCAGCTTCCTGGCACTTCTGGGTGACATAGTCCGTCATATCTTGTACAGTCTTCACTATGAGTTCTGTTTCCCATGATATTCCCATTAGGAAGTTCCTCATCTCGTCATATTTTCCTCTTCGGTAATTTAGTCTTTTCCCTCTGATCCCATCCTTGGATAGGTTATCCCTACTTCCACCAGATACTGAAATGTCAATACACTGTGGTCACTCATTCCCTACGGGGGCTTCAAATTTGACTTCCTTATTTTTGACTCATTGAAGGTGAATATCACGTCGAGTCTAGCTGGTTCGTCATTGCCTCTATTTCTTGTGGTTCCTTGACGTGCTGACGCAGAAAGTTCCTTGTTGCCACTTCCAAGAGTTAGCTCTCCATGTATCTGCACCTCCACGTGGGTCCCCTTCTCCCAGTCTATCTTTCCATGGTTGAAATCGCCCATGATTAAAAGTCTGGAGCCATTCCTGCAGGCAACTGATGCTGCTCTATTATATTATTGGTTTCCATGTTGTTCTTATCGAACTCCTGTCTAGGTCTTCTGTCATTTAGTGGAGGGTTGTTAACGACTGCCACTATTATCTTAAGTGTCATAGTTCCTGTATGTAGTCTTTGAATCCGTCACAGTCCGGAATTTCCATCTCCTCAAAACTCCAGTCCTTCCTTCTCAGCAGGGCCACTCCTCCACCTCCTCTCCCTTCCCTCTCTTTCCTTACTATTTAGTAGTCTTTTGGAAACAATTTGTTATGACTCCTGACAATTTTGTTTCCGTGAGTCGTATTGTTCTGGGTTTTCTTCTTGCGCCCTTTCTGCCAGTTCACTTGCTTTGTTGGTAGTCCCATCGATATTGAGAACATTACCTTGAAGCTCACTTTCCTATATCCGTTTTTACTCTCACTCGCCCAAGTGTAGGAATTCGTTCCATGGGTATGCTCATCCTCCTGTGAGGTAGTTACCAAGGGTTCAAGGGAGGTGGGGGGGGGGGGAGATAGAGGGCTTAGATCTTACGAGGCGTGCTTGGGGCAGGAAGAAGACCAGGGGATGGGGAAGGTAGGGGATACTCGGGGTAGGGGGGGGGGAGGGAGGATTTGGGTGATATGGTAGGCATTGTACTCACCTAATTGTACTCACCTAATTGTGCTTGCGGGGGTGAGCTCTGGCTCTTTGACCCCGCCTCTCAACCGTCAATCAACAGGTGTACAGTTTCCTG
>WNGS01009650.1:0-17443 GCA_020271785.1 Procambarus virginalis
ACCACTGTCTCTAGGGGCCTGTACAACCTACCACCGTCTCTGGGCCTCATGTTCCACCACATCGTCTGTGGTGGCCCCATGTCCCACCTACCACCGTCTATGGGGCCATGTCCCACCTACCACCGTCTCTGGGGGCCAATGTCCCACCTACCACCGTCTATGGGGCCATGTCCCACCTACATCGTCTCTGGGGCCCATGCCCACCTACCATCGTCTCTGGGGCCCATGTCCACCTACCACCGTCTACGGGCCATGTCCCACCCACCACCTTCTCTGGGGGACCATGTCCCACCTACCATCGTCTCTGGGGCCCATGTCCCCCACCTACCATCGTCTCTGGGGACCCATGTCCTACCTACCACCGTCTATGGGGCCATGTCCCCCTACCATCGTCTCTGGGGCCCATGTACCCACTACCACGTCTCTGTGGGCCAATGTCCCACCTTCCACTGTGTCTCTGGGGGCCCATGTCCCACCTACCATCCCACCTCCTCCGTGTCTGGGGCGCCCTGTCCCACTACCACTGTCTCTAGGGGCCATGTCCCTCCTACCACCGTCTCTGGGGGCCTGTACACCAACTCGTCTCTCTGGGGGCCCATGTCCCACCTACCACCGTCTGTGGGGCCCATGTCCCACCTACCAACGTCTCTGGGGGCCATGTCCCACCTACCATCGTCTCTGGGGGCGCTGTCCCACCTTCCACCGTCTATGGGCCATGTCCCACCTACCATCGTCTCTGGGGCCCATGTCCACCTACCACCGTCTATGGGGCCATGTCCCACTACCATCGTCTCTGGGGGCCCATGTCCCACCTACCACCGTCTATGGGGCCATGTCCCCCCTACCATCGTCTCTGGGGGCCCATGTCCACCTACCACCGTCTATGGGGCCATGTCTCACCTACCACCGTCTCTGGGGGCCATGTCCCACCTAACCACCTGTCTCTGGGGCCATGTACACTACCACCGTCCTCTGGGGCCCATGTCCCCGACCACCGTCTCTGGGGCCCATGTCCCACCACCACCGTCTGTGGGGCCCATGTCCCACCTACCACCATCTCTGGGGCCCATGTCCCACTACCCCGTCTATGGGCCATGTCCCACCTACCACCATCTCTGGGTGCCCATGTCCCACTACCACCGTCTCTGGGGGCCATGTCCCACCACCCACCGTCTCTGAGGGCCATGTCCCACCTACCATCGTCTCTGAGGGCCCATGTCCCACCTACCACCGACTCTGGGGCCCATGTCCCACCTACCACCGTCTCTGGGGCCCATGTCTCACCTACCACCGTCTCTGGGGCCCATGTCCACCTACCACCGTCTCTGGTCCCATTCCCACTACCACCGTCTCTGGGGCCCATGTACCACCTACCACTGTCTCTGGGGCCCATGTACCACCTACCACCGTCTCTGGGGGCCCATGCCCACCAACCACCGTCTCTGGGGCCCATGTCCCACCTACCACCGTCTCTGGGGGCCCATGTACCACCTACCACCGTCTCTGGGGGCCCTTGTCCCACCTACCACCTGTCTCTGGGGCCCATGTACCACCTACCACCGTCTCTGGGCCGCATGTACCACCTACCACCGTCTCTGGGGCCATGTCCCACTTACCACCCCGTCTCTGGGTCCCATGTACCACTTACCACTGTCTCTGGCCCCATGTCCCCCTACCACCGTCTCTGGGTCCCATGTCCCACTTACCACCGCTCTGGGGCCCATGTCCCACTTACCACCGTCTCTGGGGCCCATGTCCCACTTACCACCGTCTCTGGGGGCCCATGTACCACCTACCAGTGTCTCTGGGGGCCCATGTCCCACTTACCACCGTCTCTGGGGCCCATGTACCACCTACCAGTGTCTCTGGGGGCCCATGTCCCACTTACCACCGTCTATGGGGCCATGTCCCACCTACCACCGTCTCTGGGGGCCAATGTCCCACCTACCACCGTCTATGGGGCCATGTCCCACCTACCATCGTCTCTGGGGGCCATGTCCCACCTACCATCGTCTCTGGGGGCCCATGTCCCACCTACCACCGTCTATGGGGCCATGTCCCACCCACCACCTTCTCTGGGGGACCATGTCCCACCTACCATCGTCTCTGGGGCCCATGTCCCACCTACCATCGTCTCTGGGGGCCCATGTCCTACCTACCACCGTCTATGGGGCCATGTCCCACCTACCATCGTCTCTGGGGCCCATGTACCAACTACCACTGTCTCTGTGGGCCAATGTCCCACCTTCCACTGTGTCTCTGGGGGCCCATGTCCCACCTACCATCCCACCTACCACCGTGTCTGGGGGCCCATGTCCCCCTACCACTGTCTCTATGGGCCATGTCCCTCCTACCACCGTCTCTGGGGGCCATGTACCACCTACCATCGTCTCTGGGGGCCCATGTCCCACCTACCACCGTCTGTGGGGCCCATGTCCCACCTACCAACGTCTCTGGGGGCCCATGTCCCACCTACCATCGTCTCTGGGGGCGCATGTCCCACCTACCACCGTCTATGGGGCCATGTCCCACCTACCATCGTCTCTGGGGGCCCATGTCCCACCTACCACCGTCTATGGGGCCATGTCCCACCTACCATCGTCTCTGGGGGCCCATGTCCCACTACCACCGTCTATGGGGCCATGTCCCACCTACCATCGTCTCTGGGGGCCCATGTCCCACCTACCACCGTCTATGGGGCCATGTCTCACCTACCACCGTCTCTGGGGGCCATGTCCCACTACCACCGTCTCTGGGGGCCATGTACCACCTACCACCGTCTCTGGGGCCCATGTCCCCCTACCACCGTCTCTGGGGCCCATGTCCCACCAACCACCGTCTGTGGGGCCCATGTCCCACCTACCACCATCTCTGGGGGCCCATGTCCCACCTACCACCGTCTATGGGGCCATGTCCCACCTACCACCATCTCTGGGTGCCCATGTCCCACCTACCACCGTCTCTGGGGCCATGTCCCACCAACCACCGTCTCTGAGGCCATGTCCCACCTACCATCGTCTCTGAGGGCCCATGTCCCACCTACCACCGACTCTGGGGCCCATGTCCCACCTACCACCGTCTCTGGGGCCCATGTCTCACCTACCACCGTCTCTGGGGCCCATGTCCCACCTACCACCGTTTCTGGGCCCATGTCCCACCTACCACCGTCTCTGGGGCCCATGTACCACCTACCACTGTCTCTGGGGCCATGTACCACTACCACCGTCTCTGGGGGCCCATGTCCCACCAACCACCGTCTCTGGGGCCCATGTCCCACCTACCACCGTCTCTGGGGGCCCATGTACCACCTACCACCGTCTCTGGGGGCCCTTGTCCCACCTACCACTGTCTCTGGGGCCCATGTACCACCTACCACCGTCTCTGGGGCCCCATGTACCACCTACCACCGTCTCTGGGGCCCATGTCCCACTTACCACCGTCTCTGGGTCCCATGTACCACTTACCACTGTCTCTGGGCCCCATGTCCCACCTACCACCGTCTCTGGGTCCCATGTCCCACTTACCACCGTCTCTGGGGCCCATGTCCCACTTACCACCGTCTCTGGGGCCCATGTCCCACTTACCACCGTCTCTGGGGGCCCATGTACCACCTACCATTGTCTCTGGGGGCCCATGTCCCACTTACCACCGTCTCTGGGGGCCCATGTACCACCTACCAGTGTCTCTGGGGGCCCATGTCCCACTTACCACCGTCTCTGGGGGCCCATGTCCCACTTACCACCGTCTCTGGGGGCCCATGTCCCACTTACCACCGTCTCTGGGGGCCCATGTCCCACCTACCACCGTGTCTGTGGGCACATGTCCCCTACCACCGTCTCTGGGGGCCCATGTCCCACCTACCACCGTCTCTGTGGGGCACATGTCCCACTTACCACCGTCTCTGGGGCCCATGTCCCACCTACCACCGTGTCTGTGGGGCACATGTCCCACTTACCACCGTCTCTGGGGGCCCATGTCCCACCTACCACCGTCTCTGTGGGGCACATGTCCCACTTACCACCGTCTCTGGGGGCCCATGTCCACCTACCACCGTCTCTGGGGACCAATGTACTCAGAGATAAGTATGAGCAGGCACACTGTACTCTAGCAGCATCATGTGCTGATATGTAGAGTCTAAACGCCTGATAACATGATAACAGACACTCTTAAAGCTCTATGTGGACCAAACAGTAGAGTGGAGGCGAGGAGTCACAATAACGTGGCTGAAGTATGTTGACCAGACCACACACTAGAAGGTGAAGGGACGACGACGTTTCGGTCCGTCCTGGACCATTCTCAAGTCGATTGTGCAGGACGGACCGAAACGTCGTCGTCCCTTCACCTTCTAGTGTGTGGTCTGGTCAACAGTAGAGTGGAGATAATGTGGGTTTTAATCTTTCGTATTGACATAAAATGCCAGAAATTTAGAATATAATAATTATGTTACTTTCTGATTACAGTGTTTGTGTGTGGATAGGCAGGCAGGAGGGTTACTGTGTGTGGATAGTCAGGCAGGAGGGTTACTGTGTGTGGATAGTCAGGCAGGAGGGTTACTGTGTGTGGATAGTCAGGCAGGAGGGTTACTGTGTGTGGATAGTCAGGCAGGAGGGTTACTGTGTGTGGATAGTCAGGCAGGAGAGTTACTGTGTGTGGATAGTCAGGCAGGAGGGTACTGTGTGTGGATAGTCAGGCAGGAGGGTTACTGTGTGTGGATAGTCAGGCAGGAGGTTACTGTGTGTGGATAGGCAGGCAGGAGGGTTACTGTGTGTGGATAGGCAGGCAGGAGGGTTACTGTGTGTGGATAGTCAGGCAGGAGGGTTACTGTGTGTGGATAGTCAGGCAGGAGGGTTACTGTGTGTGGATAGTCAGGCAGGAGGGTTACTGTGTGTGGATAGTCAGGCAGGAGGGTTACTGTGTGTGGATAGGCAGGCAGGAGGTTTACTGTGTGTGGATAGTCAGCAGGAGGGTTACTGTGTGTGTGGATAGTCAGGCAGGAGGGTTACGGTGTGTGGATAGTCAGGCAGGAGGGTTACTGTGTGTGGATAGTCAGGCAGGAAGGTTACTGTGTGTGGATAGTCAGGCAGGAGGGTTACTGTGTGTGGATAGTCAGGCAGTAGTCACTCTGTGACATCACTGCTTCACGAGTCACTCTGTGACATCACTGCTTCAGGAGTCACTCTGTGATATCACTGCTTCAGGAGTCACTCTGGGACATCACTGCTTCAGGAGTCACTCTGTGACATCACTGCTTCACGAGTCACTCGGTGACATCACTGCTTCAGGAGTCACTCTGTGACATCACTGCTTCAGGAGTCAATCTGTGACATCACTGCTTCAGGAGTCACTCGGTGACATCCCTGCTTCAGGAGACACTCGGTGACATCACTGCTTCAGGAGTCACTCGGTGACATCACTACTTCAGGAGACACTCGGTGACATCACTGCTTCACGAGTCACTCGGTGACATCACTGCTTCACGAGTCTCTTGGTGACATCACTGCTTCAGGAGACACTCGGTGACATCACTGTTCCACGAGTCACTCGGTGACATCACTGCTACAGGAGTCACTCAGTGACATCACTGCTTCAGGAGTCACTCTATAACATCATTGCTTCAGGAGTCACTCGGTGACGTCACTGCTTCAGGAATCACTCGGTGACATCACTGCTTCAGGAGTCACTCAGTGACATCACTGCTTCAGGAGTCACTCAGTTACATCACTGCTTCAGGAGTCACTCTGTGACATCACTGCTTCAGGAGTCATTCAGTGACATCACTGCCTCAGGAGTCACTCGGTGACATCACTGCTTCAGGAGTCACTCAGTGACATCACTGCTTCAGGAGCCACGCTGGACATCATGCTTCAGGAGTCACTCGGTGACATCAGTGCTTCAGAGTCACTCGTGGCATCACTGCTTCAGAGTCACTCTGTGACATCACTGCTTCTGGAGTCACTCTGTGACATCACTGCTTCACGAGTCACTCTGTGACATCACTGCTTCAGGAGTCACTCTGTGACATCACTGCTTGACAAGTCACTCTGTGATATCACTGCTTCAGGAGTCACTCTGTGACATCACTGCTTCACGAGTCACTCTGTGACATCACTGCTTCGCAAGTCACTCTGTGACATCACTGCTTCACGAGTCATCTGTGACATCACTGCTTCACGAGTCACTCTGTGACATCAATGCTTCACGAGTCACTCTGTGACATCACTGCTTCAGGAGTCACTCTGTGACATCAATGCTTCACGAGTCACTCTGTGATATCACTGCTTCAGGAGTCACTCTGTGACATCACTGCTTCACGAGTCACTCTGTGACATCACTGCTTCAGGAGTCATTGTGTGACATCACTGCTTCACGAGTCACTCTGTGACATCACTGCTTCAGGAGTCACTCTGTGACATCACTGCTTCAGGAGTCATTGTGTGACATCACTGCTTCAGGAGTCATTGTGTGACATCACTGCTTCAGGAGTCATTGTGTGACATCACTGCTTCACGAGTCACTCTGTGACATACTGCTTCACGAGTCACTCTGTGACATCATTGCTTCACAAGTCACTCGGTGACATCACTGCTTCACGAGTCACTCTGTGACATCACTGCTTCACGAGTCACTCTGTGACATCACTGCTTCAGGAGTCATTGTGTGACATCACTGCTTCACGAGTCACTCTGTGACATTACTGCTTCACGAGTCACTCTGTGACATCACTGCTTCAGGAGTCATTGTGTGACATCACTGCTTCAGGAGTCATTGTGTGACATCACTGCTTCAGGAGTCATTGTGTGACATCACTGCTTCACGAGTCACTCTGTGACATTACTGCTTCACGAGTCACTCTGTGACATCACTGCTTCAGGAGTCATTGTGACATCACTGCTTCACGAGTCACTCTGTGACATCACTGCTTCACGAGTCACTCTGTGACATCACTGCTTCAGGAGTCATTGTGTGACATCACTGCTTCACGAGTCACTCTGTGACATTACTGCTTCACGAGTCACTCTGTGACATCAATGCTTCACAAGTCACTCTGTGACATCAATGCTTCACAAGTCACTCGGTGACATCACTGCTTCACGAGTCACCGCCGTAATAACCAATCATTATAACCTGCAATAATAACCAACAGTCAAATACAACTTCAATAACTACCTCGTGTTGTTGCCGCTGATTACCTACTGTGTCGAGCAGTTGTAACAGCCCCTCGTTACCTACTGCATCGAGCAGTTGTAACAGCCCCTCGTTACCTACTGCATCGAGCAGTTGTAACAGCCCCTCGTTACCTACTGCATCGAGCAGTTGTAACAGCCCCTCGTTACCTACTGCATCGAGCAGTTGTAACAGCCCCTCGTTACCTACTGCATCGAGCAGTTGTAACAGCCCCTCGTTACCTACTGTATCGAGCAGTTGTAACAGCCCCTCGTTACCTACTGTATCGAGCAGTTGTAACAGCCCCTCGTTACCTACTGCATCGAGCAGTTGTAACAGCCCCTCGTTACCTACTGTATCGAGCAGTTGTAACAGCCCCTCGTTACCTACTGTATCGAGCAGTTGTAACAACCGTGACTAACAAGCAGCACCACAACCTTGGTGTAGTGTCCAGCTACAACAACCTGCCTTAATTACCTACAGTACAACCCTACAGTAATGAAGTACACTAATGTAGCATCACAACAGGCTGGTGAAACACAAGGAACAGCCCGTAACACCATGAGACAACTTACAGGACACTGTAACACAAGGAACAGCCCGTAACACCTTGTGACAACTTACAGGACACTGTAACACAAGGAACACCCCGTAACACCTTGTGACAACTTACAGGACACAGTAACACAAGGAACAGCCCGTAACACCTTGTGACAACTTACAGGGACACAGTAACACAAGGAACACCCCGTAACACCTTGTGACAACTTACAGGACACTGTAACACAAGGAACAGCCCGTAACACCTTGTGACAACTTACAGGACACAGTAACACAAGGAACACCCCGTAACACCTTGTGACAACTTACAGGACACAGTAACACAAGGAACAGCCCGTAACACCTTGTGACAACTTACAGGACACAGTAACACAAGGAACAGCCCGTAACACCTTGTGACAACTTACAGGACACAGTAACACAAGGAACAGCCCGTAACACCTTGTGACAACTTACAGGACACTGTAACACAAGGAACATCCCGTAACACAACGTAACAACTGACTGTTACACTCTGGGGTTGTAACTGGCCCTACACTCCACCTGTAACAACCCGTTGTAATAACTCTCCACAACTTCCATATATAAAACCACAAAAATATGTAACACCTTTTTGTAACACTCTGTACTAATTACCAGAACAAACAACCTGTTGGATCATGGCTATTAACCTTCGTTAATAAACAGCTATAGTAAAATAACGCTAAATAGTTGCATCCTGTTGCATTGTCAACAGCTTGCTGTTATCTGTCACAACAGCATGCTGTTATCTGTCACAACAGCATGCTGTTATCTGTCACAACAGCATGCTGTTATCTGTCACAACAGCATGCTGTTATCTGTCACAACAGCATGCTGTTATCTGTCACAACAGCATGCTGTTATCTGTCACAACAGCATGCTGTTATCTGTCACAACAGCATGCTGTTATCTGTCACTATAGCATGCTGTTATCTGTCACAACAGCATGCTGTTATCTGTCACAACAGCATGCTGTTATCTGTCACTATAGCATGCTGTTATCTGCCACAACAGCATGCTGTTATCTGTCACAACAGCATGCTGTTATCTGTCACTATAGCATGCTGTTATCTGTCACAACAGCATGCTGTTATCTGTCACAACAGCATGCTGTTATCTGCCACAACAGCATGCTGTTATCTGTCACTATAGCATGCTGTTATCTGTCACCACAGCATGCTGTTATCTGCCACAACAGCTTGCCGTTATCTGCTACAATAGCATGCTGTTATGTATCACAACAACATGCTGTTATCTGCCTGAATAGCATGCTGTTATCTTTCACAACAGCATGCTGTTATCTGTCACTGTAGCATGCTGATATCTGCCACTATAGCATGCTGATATCTGCCACTATAGCATGCTGATATCTGCCACTATAGCATGCTGATATCTGCCACTATAGCATGCTGATATCTGCCACTATAGCATGCTGATATCTGCCACTATAGCATGCTGATATCTGCCATTATAGCATGCTGATATCTGCCACTATAGCATGCTGATATCTGCCACTATAGCATACTGATATCTGCCACTATAGCATGCTGTTATCTGCCACTATAGAATGGTGTTATCTGCCACTATAGCATGCTGTTATCTGCCACTATAGCATGCTGTTATCTGCCACTATAGCATGCTGTTATCTGCCACTATAGCATGCTGATATCTGCCACTATAGCATGCTGTTATCTGCCACTATAGCATGCTGATATCTGCCACAATAGCATGCTGTTATCTGTCACAACAACATGCTGTTATCTGCCTGAATAGCATGCTGTTATCTTTCACAACAGCATGCTGTTTTCTGTCACTATAGCATGCTGATATCTGCCACTATAGCATGCTGATATCTGCCACTATAGCATGCTGATATCTGCCACGATAGCATGCTGATATCTGCCAAAATAGCATGCGGATATCTGCCACTATAGCATGCTGATATCTGCCACTATAGCATGCTGATATCTGCCACTATAGCATGCTGATATCTGCCACTATAGCATGCTGACATCTGCCACTATAGCATACTGATATCTGCCACTATAGCATGCTGTTATCTGCCACTATAGAATGGTGTTATCTGCCACTATAGCATGCTGTTATCTGCCACTATAGCATGCTGTTATCTGCCACTATAGCATGCTGATATCTGCCACTATAGCATGCTGATACCTGCCACTATAGCATGCTGATATCTGCCACAATAGCATGCTGATATCTGCCACTATATCACGCTGATATCTGCCACTATAGCATGCAATACACTTGTCTTGTCCTAATAACCTGCCGTAAAGGCCTCGTGGTATTAATTGGCTGAACACTTGTTTGCAAACAAAAAAATATTATTATTTTTGTAAACACATTTTATTTGTACTTCAACTCGGTTTTTGTTATTGAACAGTAAATTGTTCATTTTACCTGAGAGTTAGTAAAGGTTAACGTGCAGAGCTGACACCACGTGCTACGTGTTCCTATATGTGGCTGACACCACGTGCTACGTGTTCCAATATGTGGCTGACACCACGTGCTACGTGTTCCTATATGTGGCTGACACCACGTGCTACGTGTTCCAATATGTGGCTGACACCACGTGCTACGTGCTCCTATATGTGGCTGACACCACGTGCTACGTGTTCCTATATGTGGCTGACACCACGTGCTACGTGTTCCTATATGTGGCTGACACCACGTGCTACGTGTTCCTATATGTGGCTGACACCACATGCTACGTGTTCCTATATGTGGCTGACACCACGTGCTACGTGTTCCTATATGTGGCTGTCACCCCGTGCTACGTGTTCATATATGTGGCTGACACCACGTGCTACGTTTTCCTATATGTGGCTGACACCACGTGCTACGTGTTCCTATATGTGGCTGACACCCCGTGCTACGTGTTCCTATATGTGGCTGACACCACGTGCTACGTGTTCATATATGTGGCTGACACCACGTGCTACGTGTTCCTATATGTGGCTGACACCACGTGCTACGTGTTCATATATGTGGCTGACACCCCGTGCTACGTGTTCCTATATGTGGCTGACACCCCGTGCTACGTGTTCCTATATGTGGCTGACACCCCGTGCTACGTGTTCCAATATGTGGATGACACCACGTGCTACGTGTTCCTATATGTGGCTGACACCCCGTGCTACGTGTTCGTATATGTGGCTGACACCACGTGCTACGTGTTCGTATATGTGACTGACACCACGTGCTACGTGTTCCTATATGTGGCTGACACCCCGTGCTACGTGTTCGTATATGTGGCTGACACCACGTGCTACGTGTTCCTATATGTGGCTGACACCACGTGCTACGTGTTCCTATATGTGGCTGACACCACGTGCTACGTGTTCCTATATGTGGCTGACACCCCGTGCTACGTGTTCCTATATATGGCTGACACCACGTGCTACGTGTTCCTATAATTGGCTGACACCACGTGCTACGTGTTCCTATATGTGGCTGACACCCCGTGCAACGTGTTCCTATATGTGGCTGACACCACGTGCTACGTGTTCCTATATTTGGCTGACACCACGTGCTTCGTGTTCCTATATGTGGCTGACACCACGTGCAACGTGTTCCTATATGTGGCTGACATTACGTGCTACGTGTTCCTATATGTGGCTGACATCACGTGCTACGTGTTCCTATATGTGGCTTACACCACGTGCTACGTGTTCCTATATGTGGCTGACACCACGTGCTACGTGTTCCTATATATGTGGCTGACACCACGTGCTACATGTTCCTATATATGTGGCTGACACCACGTGCTACGTGTTCCTATATATGTGGCTGACACCACGTGCTACGTGTTCCTATATATGTGGCTGACACCACGTGCTACGTGTTCACATATATGTGGCTGACACCACGTACTACGTGTGCCTATATATGTGGCTGACACCACGTGCTACGTGTTCCTATATATGTGGCTGACACCACGTGCTACGTGTTCCTATATATGTGGCTGACACCACGTGCTACGTGTTCCTATATATGTGGCTGACACCACGTGCTACGTGTTCCTATATATGTGGCTGACACCACGTGCTACGTGTTCCTATATATGTGGCTGACACCACGTGCTACGTGTTCCTATATATGTGGCTGACACCACGTGCTACGTGTTCCTATATATGTGGCTGACACCACGTGCTCTGACACCACGTGCTACGTGTTCACATATATGTGGCTGACACCACGTGCTACGTGTTCCTATATATGTGGCTGACACCACGTGCTACGTGTTCTCATATATGTGGCTGACACCACGTGCTACGTGTTCACATATATGTGGCTGACACCACGTGCTACGTGTTCACATATATGTGGCTGACACCACGTGCTACGTGTTCTCATATATGTGGCTGACACCACGTGCTACGTGTTCACATATATGTGGCTGACACCACGTGCTACGTGTTCACATATCTGTGGCTGACACCACGTGCTACGTGTTCACATATATGTGGCTGACACCACGTGCTACGTGTTCACATATATGTGGCTGACACCACGTGCTACGTGTTGACATATATGTGGCTGACACCACGTGCTACGTGTTCACATATATGTGGCTGACACCACGTGATACGTGTTCACATATATGTGGCTGACACCACGTGCTACGTGTTCACATATATGTGGCTGACACCACGTGCTACGTGTTCACATATATGTGGCTGACACCACGTGCTACGTGTTCACATATATGTGGCTGACACCACGTGCTACGTGTTCACATATATGTGGCTGACACCACGTGCTACGTGTTCACATATATGTGGCTGACACCACGTGCTACGTGTTCACATATATGTGGCTGACACCACGTGCTACGTGTTCACATATATGTGGCTGACACCACGTGCTACGTGTTCACATATATGTGGCTGACACCACGTGCTACGTGTTCCTATATATGTGGCTGACACCACGTGCTACGTGTTCACATATATGTGGCTGACACCACGTGCTACGTGTTCACATATATGTGGCTGACACCACGTGCTACGTGTTCACATATATGTGGCTGACACCACGTGCTACGTGTTCACATATATGTGGCTGACACCACGTGCTACGTGTTCACATATATGTGGCTGACACCACGTGCTACGTGTTCCTATATGTGGCTGACACCACGTGCTACGTGTTCACATATATGTGGCTGACACCACGTGCTACGTGTTCCTATATGTGGCTGACACCACGTGCTACGTGTTCCTATATGTGGCTGACACCACGTGCTACGTGTTCACATATATGTGGCTGACACCACGTGCTACGTGTTCCTATATGTGGCTGACACCACGTGCTACGTGTTCCTATATGTGGCTGACACCACGTGCTACGTGTTCCTATATGTGGCTGACACCACGTGCTACGTGTTCCTATATGTGGCTGACACCACGTGCTACGTGTTCCTATATGTGGCTGACACCACGTGCTACGTGTTCCTATATGTGGCTGACACCACGTGCTACGTGTTCCTATATGTGGCTGACACCCCGTGCTACGTGTTCCTATATGTGGCTGACACCACGTGCTACGTGTTCCAATATGTGGCTGACACCCCGTGCTACGTGTTCATATATGTGGCTGACACCACGTGCTACGTGTTCCTATATGTGGCTATCATGAATGTTATCATAAATGCAACCACATTCACCTGCTATATATTTGCCTGCTAATGCAAGTTATCATTATTAATGTTGAGGTGTACCACTGTCCGGTACAGCAGGTGAGGCGCCCACACCAGGCCACATATGTTGAGGTGTACCACTGTCTGGTACAGCAGGTGAGGCGCCCACACCAGGCCACATATGTTGAGGTGTACCACTGTCCGGTACAGCAGGTGAGGTGCCCACACCAGGCCACATATGTTGAGGTGTACCACTGTCCGTTACAGCAGGTGTGGCGCCCACACCAGGCCACATATGTTGAGGTGTACCACTGTCCGGTACAGCAGGTGAGGCGCCCACACCAGGCCACATATGTTGAGGTGTACCACTGTCCGGTACAGCAGGTGAGGCGCCCACACCAGGCCACATATGTTGAGGTGTACCACTGTCCGGTACAGCAGGTGAGGCGCCCAAACCAGGCCACATATGTTAAGGTGTACCACTGTCCGGTACAGCAGGTGAGGCGCCCACACCAGGCCACATATGTTGAGGTGTACCACTGTCCGGTACAGCAGGTGAGGTGCCCACACCAGGCCACATATGTTGAGGTGTACCACTGTCCGGTACAGCAGGTGAGGCGCCCACACCAGGCCACATATGTTGAGGTGTACCACTGTCCGGTACAGCAGGTGAGGCGTCCACACCAGGCCACATATGTTGAGGTGTACCACTGTCCGGTACAGCAGGTGAGGTGCCCACACCAGGCCACATATGTTGAGGTGTACCACTGTCCGGTTCAGAAGGTGAGGCGCCCACACCTGGCCACATATGTTGAGGTGTACCACTGTCCGGTACAGCAGGTGTGGTGCCCACACCAGGCCACATATGTTGAGGTGTACCACTGTCCGGTACAGCAGGTGTGGTGCCCACACCAGGCCACATATGTTGAGGTGTACCACTGTCCGGTACAGCAGGTGAGGCGCCCACACCAGGCCACATATGTTGAGGTGTACCACTGTCCGGTACAGCAGGTGAGGCGCCCACACCAGGCCACATATGTTGAGGTGTACCACTGTCCGGTACAGCAGGTGAGGCGCCCACACCAGGCCACATAACTCACCACACACACCAACACCTCCGATACTTTACATCAACGAGAATAGTCATATACATAAGTAAAGTGTCGGTGCCAAGTTTACGACTATACTGGCACTCTCCACCACAATACTGCCAAGAATTTACTGATTATATTCAGAGAGCTGGGACGTTGTCATGGATTTTATTACAGTATATATTTGGGACACTGATGAATTGAACATGAAATAAACACATTCAATACAGAATATCTTTAATATTAAATTCAGTGCATTTTTGTGATGAGATATGACCAGGTGCACACGACCTACTGCAAAGGTGAGGCAGGTGACAGCAGAGGTCGCTAGCTTACTGTGACTACACAGTACTCTAGAGGTCGCTAGGTGCTGTGGCTACACAGTACTCTAGAGGTCGCTAGGTGCTGTGGCTACACAGTACTCTAGAGGTCGCTAGGTGCTGTGGCTACACAGTACTCTAGAGGTCGCTAGGTGCTGTGGCTACACAGTACTCTAGAGGTCGCTAGGTGCTGTGACTACACAGTGCTCTAGAGGTCGCTAGGTGCTGTGTCTACACAGTACTCTAGAGGTCGCTAGGTACTGTGGCTTCACAATACTCTAGAGGTCGCTAGGTGCTATGGCTACACAGTGCTCTAGAGGTCGCTTGGTGCTGTGACTACACAGTACTCTAGAGGTTGTTAACTTCCTGTGCCTACACAGTACTCTAGAAGTCGCTAGGTGCTGTGGCTACACAGTACTCTAGAGGTTGTTAACTTCCTGTGCCAACACAGTACTCTAGAGGTCGCTAGGTGCTGTGGCTACACAGTACTCTAGAGGTTGTTAACTTCCTGTGCCTACACAGTACTCTAGAAGTCGCTAGGTGCTGTGGCTACACAGTACTCTAGAGGTTGTTAACTTCCTGTGCCAACACAGTACTCTAGAGGTCGCTAGGTGCTGTGGCTACACAGTACTCTAGAGGTCGCTAGGTGCTGTGGCTACACAGTACTCTAGAGGTCGCTAGGTGCTGTGGCTACACAGTGCTCTAGAGGCCGCTAGCTTACTGTGACTACACAGTACTCTAGAGGTCGCTAGGTGCTGTGGCTACACAGTACTCTAGAGGTCGCTAGGTGCTGTGGCTACACAGTGCTCTAGAGGTCGCTAGCTTACTGTGACTACACAGTACTCTAGAGGTCGCTAGGTGCTGTGGCTACACAGTACTCTAGAGGTCGCTAGCTTACTGTGACTACACAGTACTCTAGAGGTCGCTAGGTGCTGTGGCTACACAGTACTCTAGAGGTCGCTAGGTGCTGTGGCTACACAGTACTCTAGAGGTCGCTAGGTGCTGTGACTACACAGTGCTCTAGAGGTCGCTAGGTGCTGTGTCTACACAGTACTCTAGAGGTCGCTAGGTACTGTGGCTTCACAATACTCTAGAGGTCGCTAGGTGCTATGGCTACACAGTGCTCTAGAGGTCGCTTGGTGCTGTGACTACACAGTACTCTAGAGGTTGTTAACTTCCTGTGCCTACACAGTACTCTAGAAGTCGCTAGGTGCTGTGGCTACACAGTACTCTAGAGGTTGTTAACTTCCTGTGCCAACACAGTACTCTAGAGGTCGCTAGGTGCTGTGGCTACACAGTACTCTAGAGGTTGTTAACTTCCTGTGCCTACACAGTACTCTAGAAGTCGCTAGGTGCTGTGGCTACACAGTACTCTAGAGGTTGTTAACTTCCTGTGCCAACACAGTACTCTAGAGGTCGCTAGGTGCTGTGGCTACACAGTACTCTAGAGGTCGCTAGGTGCTGTGGCTACACAGTACTCTAGAGGTCGCTAGGTGCTGTGGCTACACAGTGCTCTAGAGGTCGCTAGGTGCTGTGCCTACACAGTACTCTAGAGGTCGCTAGGTGCTGTGGCTACACAGTGCTCTAGAGGTCGCTAGGTGCTGTGGCTACACAGTGCTCTAGAGGTCGCTAGGTGCTGTGCCTACACAGTACTCTAGAGGTCGCTAGGTGCTGTGGCTACACAGTGCTCTAGAGGTCGCTAGGTGCTGTGCCTACACAGTACTCTAGAGGTCGCTAGGTGCTGTGGCTACACAGTGCTCTAGAGGTCGCTAGGTGCTGTGACTACACAGTGCTCTAGAGGTCGCTAGGTGCTGTGGCTACACAGTGCTCTAGAGGTCGCTAGGTGCTGTGGCTACACAGTGCTCTAGAGGTCGCTAGGTGCTGTGACTACACATTATTCTAGAGGTCGCTAGGTGCTGTGGCTACACATTACTCTAGAGGTCGCTAGGTGCTGTGGCTACACAGTGCTCTAGAGGTCGCTAGGTGCTGTGACTACACAGTGCTCTAGAGGTCGCTAGGTGCTGTGGCTACACAGTGCTCTAGTGGTCGCTAGGTGCTGTGGCTACACAGTGCTCTAGAGGTCGCTTGGTGCTGTGACTACACAGTACTCCTAGAGGTCGCTAGGTGCTGTGGCTACACAGTACTCTAGAGGGCTAAGAGGATCGTCCAGTATCAGAGATATTCCTGTCTCAATTCTGCCCAGTCCGGTCCCATCGTGGAATGACTTGCTGTCTGTCACAGGTAACTATCAACAGGGTTCAGAGAGCTCCTGGTTGCCTATGAGGAGGCCTGGTGGCCGGGGCCTCGTCTAGCAGGAGACAGGCTTGCCAACTCTAGCAATGTGTGCAACGACACCATACGTGACCTTGTGTGTTATCCTGTTATCGTCCACACAGGAGATGACCAGGAACTGCGACACTCAGGTTAACAAGTAATGAAGTTCTGGAGTGCACGAGGCATGGAAGGGTGAACCACGCTACGGGAGTCGGAGCCTCGAACCAGATACCGTAGTCAGTGTAATGAGAGACTGGGACGTATATTTCACCGTCAAGGAAGTTAAACGTCCTGTACTCCCCGAACGCTTGGCCCAAGTGAGGTCGTTTGTCTCACCCACGGCCCCAAGA
>WNGS01009651.1:4814-27895 GCA_020271785.1 Procambarus virginalis
AACCCACTCATGGGAAAAACTTCGGGAGTCAACCCTGAGGAAAAATCCGGAGTCTGAGTCCCTAAGGCAGTTTGCAGCTGTTTACAGCTACATTCTGGCAACTCCTGCAACGACTCTGGTGGCAAGCGTATCGGCGCCTTCCCTTCCCTTGGATCACATCGGTGGCGTGGAGAGGGTGGATCTACTGCATAGGCAACAGCTGGTCCTCCATAATTACTGCCCAGGCCTGTTCCCTGGAGAGGACACTCCAGCATCGCCTTGGTGATGGCTCAACACGGGAAGCGACAGTTATCGGTGATAAGCCTGCCACTCAATTGGTGTAGAGTGAGGCGCCAGGGGTTGCTTCCGTCGGTGGGAGAAATCATCCGATTTCATAGGACAGCTACCGCCCGCCTCAAGCTGGGCAGCCCCCAGCCAATAAGGTGCTGTCCTGCCAAAGTCCTCCTGCTCCACTGGGTGCGTGGGGCTTAGGCCACAATCCAATAAGTGGATCGTCAACCATGCACCAGGCAAAAGAAAACAAACACAGAGCCACCCAGCTCTCAAATTGGACACATGGAATGTAAGGACCATGACACCGGGTGTCTCGGAAGATCTACTGGAAGTGAACGACGCCAGCAAGACAGCTGTGATCAACAATGAACTGCGCAGACTCCAGATGGACATAGTCGCCCTGCAGGAGACCCATCTGCCCACAACCGGCAGCATACTGGAGAAGGACTTTACCTTCTTCTGGCAGGGCAAACCACCAGAAGAGGTAAGGGAGCATGGCGTTGGCTTTGCCATCAGGAACAGGTTGTTAGGGTCCATAGTACCGCCTATGGAGGGGTCTGCAAGGATCATCAAACTTCAGCTTCATACAGCAGCAGGAATGGTCAGCCTCATCAATGCCTATGCACCAACACTGACCTCCTCTACCGAAGCGAAGGACATGTTCTATGATGACCTTGTCCTAACTCTCAGAGACATACCTCCACGAAAGCAAGTCTTCCTCCTGGGAGATTTTAATGCAAGAGTTGGTTCTGATCACAGCTCTTGGCCTTCCTGCCTGGACCAGTTTGGATTTGGGAAGATGAAAGAGAGTGGGCAGCGCCTCCTCGAGTTCTGCTGCCGTTATGATCTCTGCATCATCAATTCCTTCTTCGACACCAAGTCCCAGCATAAGGTTTCCTGGAGACACCCCAGGTCTAAGCATTGGCACCAACTCGCCGTGGTGCTTATAGGGCGTAGGAATCTGAGAAACGTTAAACTGACCCGCAAGTTCCAGAGCGCAGATTGTGACACCGAGCACTCTCTCGTCGTTTGCAGAGTAAAGTTCCGGCCCCGGAAAATCCACAGAGCAAAGAAGGAGGGAAGACTACGCATTAATGTAAACAAGACCTGTGACCTTCACAAGATTGAGGAATTCACTGCGGCACTGGTAAATGCCCTTCCTGTACCACCCTGCGATAGCGCAAGTTAGAGGTGGTCACATCTCAGGGGCATTATTTTCAACACTGCCATGTCCATCTTCGGTAAGAGGCAGAACAAGTCAGCAGATTGGTTCGAGGCCAGTGCAGAGGAACTGTTACCCCTCGTAGAGGAAAAGAGACGAGCTCTCTCATCCTACAAGAACCTGCCCTCAGAAAGGAACCTGCAGGCCCTCCGTACTGCCCACAGGAGAGTGCAACAAACTGTGAGGCGCTGTGCTAACGATTACTGGCTTCGACTCTGTTCCAGCATCCAGACTGCGGCCACTGTTGGCAACATGAGAGGCATGTACGAAGGGATCAAACAGGCAACAGGACCTACTCAAAACAGGACGGCTCCTCTGAAGTCAGCCACTGGAGAGATCATTAAAGACAGTGATCAACAGATGAATAGCTGGGTGGAACATTACTCCGAACTCTACTCCAGAGAGAACTTGGTCAACGTAAAGGCTTTGGATGCAATCGAGTGCCTGCCCATCATGGAAGAACTTGATCTTGAACAAAGTTTGGAAAAAGTTGAGAAAGCAGTAGATTCACTTTCCTCAGGGTAGGCCCCAGGAGACGACAGGATTCCGCCTGAAGTTCTCAAGTGCGCTGGTGGAACACTTAAAACTGAGCTTTATGAACTTTTGTGCCAGTGCTGGAGGGAGGACTCGGTGCCACAAGACATGAGAAATGCAAACATCATCACTCTCTACAAAATAAGGTGACAGAAGCAATGTCAAAAACTATCGCGGCATATCCCTCCTCAGCGTCGTCGGCAAACTCTTTGCCAGGGTCGTCTTGGTCAGGCTTCAGATTCTCGCCGGAAGAGTGTACCCCGAGTCACAGTGTGGTTTCCGAGCAGGGAGACCGACCACTGACATGGTGTTCTCCCTGAGATAGCTTCAAGAAAAGTGCAGGGAGCAGAGAAAGGCCTTGTACATCGCTTCATTAACCTTACAAAGGCCCTCGACCTCATGAGCAGGGGCGGACTCTTCAAGATCTTGGCCAAAATTGGCTTCCCACCCACCCTACTCAGCATGATACAATCGTTCCAAAAGGACATGAAGGGAAGAGTTGTGTACGACGGCTCAACTTCTGAACCATTCAACATCAACAGTGGTGTTAAACAGGGGTGTGTTCTTGCTCCAACCTGTTCGGCACCTTCGCGATCCTCGTCAAGCATGCCTTTGGAACAACCACAGAAGGCATCTATCTCTGTACAAGATCTGATGGAAAGCTCTATAATCTATCCAGACTCCGAGCAAAGACAAAAGTACAGATGCGAATCCTCAGAGAGTTCCTCTTCGCCGACGACGCAGCGATCACCACACACACGGCAGAAGGCCTGCAGCAGCTACTCGACCGCTTTGCCACAGCCTGTTCCGCATTCGGCCTGACAATCAGCCTGAAGAAGACAGGTGATGGGACAAGATGTCAATGAGCTACCCTGTATAAATATAGCAGACTATGCGCTGGAGGCAGTTCACGAGTTTGTGTACCTGGGCTCCACAATCTCAGACACCCTTTCCCTGGACACTGAGCTCAACAGTGCTGAACTGCAATAACACTGGCCAGGCTCACAAAGTGCGTTTGGGAAAATGCCAAACTGACAGTGACACCAAGGCACAAGTCTACATGGCATGTGTGGTGAGTACACTTCTCTACGGCTCGGAATCCTGGACCCTGCGCTCTCGCCAGGAGAGACGGCTCAATACCTTTCACATGCGGCACCTGAGACGCATCCTTGACATCACGTGGCAAGACCACGTCACCAACAACACTGTACTCGATAGAACAGGAGTCCCTTCAATGTTCACTCTCCTATGAAGCAGAGACGCATGCGATGGCTGGGATATGTCACATGCATGGTCGACGGCCGCATACCGAAGGACCTCTTATATTTTGAACTGGCATCAGGAAGGAGACCCACCGGAAGACCTCAGCTGTGTTTCAGAGATGCCTGCAAACGCGACCTCAAGCAGATGAACATCGACACTTGGGAGGCAGCAGCTGCGGACAGATCCGCCTGGAGATGCAAAGTGCAGAAAGGACTCCAGCAGTTCGAGGATGAACTGAAGAGGCAGGCGGAGGATAATAGACTTCAGAGGAGGTCTCGACCACTGTCAGACGCACCCGCTTCGGCGTTTATCTGTGCTTGCTGCAGTCGAGACTGTCATTCTCGTGTTGGCCTTCACAGCCACAGCAGGCGCTGCATCCAATTAGACTACAACAACTAGACACCCAGGACAACTTCTGTACCCCACGGGATTGATGGATACCTACTACTATGTTACCCGGGGGTCACTGTACCTCGTACCCCAGATATACGGGGCCTTAAGTTACCCGAGGGTCACTGTACCTCGTATCCCAGATATACGGGGCCTTAAGTTACCCGAGGGTCACTGTATCTCGTACCCCAGATATACGGGGCCTTAAGTTACCCGAGGGTCACTGTACCTCGTACCCAGATATACGGGGCCTTAAGTTACCCGAGGGTCACTGTACCTCGTATCCCAGATATACGGGGCCTTAAGTTACCCGAGGGTCACTGTATCTCGTACCCCAGATAGCGGGGCCTTAAGTTACCCGAGGGTCACTGTATCTCGTACCCCAGATATACGGGGCCTTAAGTTACCCGAGGGTCACTGTACCTCGTACCCCAGATATACGGGGCCTTAAGTTACCCAAGGGTCACTGTACCTTACGCAGAGAAAGCATATTAAAGTGATATATCGAAGACCAAATCCACAGGAGCCTTGATGAGGGTTCGAACCTGTGCGCTGGGTGTTCCCAGACGCGCGCTAGTCAACTGTACCACCACATGGTCAAAAGAATTGCAACCTGGAGTGTTACTGCACCCACGAGGGTCCCGAGACCTCCACTGTCTGGGAACACTCGGCGCTTAGGTTCGAATCCCTTATCAAGGCTTCTGTAGATTTGTTCTACTGTACCTTATACCCTGATAGCTACGATCCCAGCTGCAGTGCCAGCTATAGTGCCAGCTACAGTGCCAGGTACAGTGCCATGTGCATTACAATTAACCAAAGCTGCGGTGGTAGTAAATGCTCTGCCATCAGAGGGATGACCGTGGACCATTCCTCCACACGCCCACGGTCAGAATGTATGACTTAACACTTTAATATTTTTGAGGCGTGTGTGTGTTGTGTGGGTCCGTGGTGGTGTTGGTGAGGCGTGTGGCACTCCTGTGTGTAGTGTTTGTGTGTTGGTAATGGTTGTGTCTCTCCTGTAGGCTCGCTTGTGGCCTTGTGAAGCAGAGCAGCAGGATGTCTCGACGTTGTCTTAGTGGCTGTTGAGTGTTTTGTCTCGTGTTAACTTCTTGTACAACTTGGTAAAGATTCTTTGGTGTGCTCTCTCTCTCTCTGGCTCTCTGGCTCTCCTCTCCTCCACTGGCTCTCTCCTCCTCCCCTGGTTCTCCCCCTGGTTCTCCCCCTCCGTCAATCCCTCCACACCCCTCTAACTGTAGTAGCAGCCCTACCTTACCTGTAAGTTGTTGTGACCTCTCCACGTAATGCTAGTTTTTGGACTCACTTCCTCACCTGATCACTGTAAACATGGGTTCCAGGTTGTCAGCACTAAAACCAATTGCCTGATTACTAGCGTTGTCAACACCGAAACTTGCTTCACACGTCCACTCTTGGTGTTGAAACATGCTTCAGGTTTCGCCTCAAGATGTTGGAACCTGCCATAAAGTTTTGCTGAGGCTTGCTACAAAAAGTTCTGATCATGAGAGTGAAACTTTTATATTAAGTTTTGCTTGTGATGCTGAAAGTTGATACAATTATGCTCTTGAGAGTTGTATCAAAGTTCTACTCATGATTCTGTAACTAGCTACAAAGTTCTGCCTCTAATGCTGGAACTTGTGCTCACCTTCCATTTATAAGAGAAGAGAACTTATACTACTATTTTTTTTAGTTTAGACTAGTTTAACACCTCTTATCCTAAGACTCCCTGGTGTCAGAACTCTACCCTCAAGTACTGAGAAGAGTTCTGTGCCTCCACCCTGAGACTCCCTGGTGTCAGAACTCTACCCTAAGACACTCTGGTGTCAGAACTCTACCCTCAACAACTGACACTTCTGCCTCCCTATCCTAAGACTTCCAGGTGTCAGAACTCTACCCTCAACAACTGACACTTCTGCCTCCCTATCCTAAGACTTCCAGGTGTCAGAACTCTACCCTCAAGAACTGAGAAGAGTTCTGCCTCGCCTTGTCCCCACCTGAAACCAGCCTTACTCTTTCATCCTGAGATCTGAGACTAACCTCACTACTCAACCCTCACTGGTGAGATAAGTGTCACACCCTTGAGGACGGAGTTTGTGACTTGAGTTAGTGCTACCACTCCCCCCTCACCGGTCTGGCCTGCCCTGGAGACCACACCAGGTCATCTGTCAGGCACAAGGGTCGCATTGCTAAACAAAAACTATCATACCTTAAGGGTTTTCTGACCTCGAAGAATGAATTAAAAGTTTATCATTTAACGCAAATGTCTTTGTTGACATTAATTCTGCCACAAATTGCAGTTTAATATTTTTAAATAATTTTTTGGGGATCGTGAGGGAGGTCAGAAGCCTTTTAGTAAAGTGTTTTAGCAATGTAACTCTCAACACGTCACCCCAATGCATATCTGCCCTGTTTACTGAGTGTCCGAAGCTGATCTGATTTCTCAATGTTTCAGGGCTCGAGGAGGAACCTGGTAAAGTTCTATTTCGCATGTCCAATGCATAGTTTTAGGTGTTTAGTGCATACTATACATGTTTTTGGCATATGATGGCAAATTTTGGCACTTTTGCATGGCTTTCCCGTTGCTAGAGACCCCTGTTGGATTCCCTAACCCGAGCCCAACCGTTTTTAATGGGAGACTGATTATTTTTTTTTAGAGGCAGAATTAAGATAGATTTTGAATTTTGGACAGCTGTAGTAAATACTTTAGTGATCAGTCTACTTTTGGCGGAGATTGTCTGTAGTGGTAGCTAGAGTGTGTGTGTGTGTGTGTGTGTGTGTGTGTGTGTGTGTGTGTGTGTGTGTGTGTGTGTGTGTGTGTGTGTGTGTGTGTGTGTGTGTGTGGACAATATAAATTTTAAGACTCATGAAATAAATGAGTGAAAATGCTGGGTCCTCCAGGAGGCAGGAGGCGCCAGAGACCTGAACACCGCAAGGCCCTCCCTCACCTCCTGCGGCCAGATTAACGAAGCAGTTACGCAAGCACTTACGAACCTGGGCCAGATTCACAAAGCAGTTACGTAAGCACTTACGAACCTGGGGCCAGATTCACAAAGCAGTTACGCAAGCACTTACGAACCTGTACATCTTTTCTCAATCTTTGGCGGCTTTGTTTACAATTATTAAACAGTTAATGAGCTCCGAAGCACCAGGAGGCTGTTTATAACACTAACAACAGTTGATTGGCAAGTTTTCATGCTTGTAAACGGCTTATTAAATGTAACCAAAGCCGTCAAAGATTGAGGAAAGAATTACACAAGTGCTTGTGTAGCTGCTTCGTGAACTTGGCCCCAGGTTCGTAAGTGCTTGCGTAACTGCTTCGTGAACCTGGCCCCAGGTTCGTAAGTGCTTGCGTAACTGCTTCGTGAACTTGGCCCCAGGTTCGTAAGTGCTTGCGTAACTGCTTCGTGAACCTGGCCCCAGGTTCGTAAGTGCTTGCGTAACTGCTTCGTGAACTTGGCCCCAGGTTCGTAAGTGCTTGCGTAACTGCTTCGTGAACCTGGCCCCAGGTTCGTAAGTGCTTGCGTAACTGCTTTGATAACCTGGCCCCAGGTTCGTAAGTGCTTGCGTAACTGCTTCGTGAACCTGGCCCCAGGTTCGTAAGTGCTTGCGTAACTGCTTCGATAACCTGACCCCAGGTTCGTAAGTGCTTGCGTAACTGCTTCGTGAACTAGGCCCCAGGTTCGTAAGTGCTTGCGTAACTGCTTCGTGACCCTGGCCTCTGGGCCTGACATGTTCTAACCATGTATCTAAATTTCAGATACATGATCGGGGATCATGATAAATCTCAGTCTATCTCACGGTAAATGTTTATTTTACAGAATTTGTCCTTTGCCCGATGATATGTATTAGTTAGCATTACTTATTTTAAAGTTTTAACTGAGAAAATATTAAGTTGAGTTTCGCTAGAGAGAGAAATGTTTGATTTGTTTAATTGAGAATGAATTGGTGGGTGTGGAGAGGCTAGTCTTGCTGGTGGTGGTGGTGGTGGTTGGTGGAGTGATCTCTGGTGGTGGTGGTGGTGGTGGTTGGTGCAGTGATCTCTGGTAGTGGTGGTGGTGGTTGGTGCAGTGATCTCTGGTGGTGGTGGTGGTTGGTGCAGTGATCTCTGGTGGTGGTGGTGTTTGGTGCAGTGATCTCTGGTGGTGGTTGGTGCAGTGATCTCTGGTGGTGGTAGTGGTTGGTGCAGTGATCTCTGGTGGTGGTTGGTGCAGTGAACTCTGGTGGTGGTTGGTGCAGTGAACTCTGGTGGTGGTTGGTGCAGTGATCTCTGGTGGTTGGTGCAGTGATCTCTGGTGGTGGTTGGTGCAGTGATCTCTGGTGGTGGTTGGTGCAGTGATCTCTGGTGGTGGTTGGTGCAGTGATCTCTGGTGGTGGTTGGTGCAGTGATCTCTGGTGGTGGTTGGTGCAGTGATCTCTGGTGGTGGTTGTGCAGTGATCTCTGGTGGTGGTTGGGTGCAGTGATCTCTGGTGGTGGTGGGTGGTGGTGGGTGGTTGGTGGCATGATCTCTGGTGGTAGTGGCGTTGGGTGCAGTGATCTCTGGTGGTGATGGTGGTGGTGGTTGTGCAGTGATCTCTGGTGGTGGTGGTGTGTGGTTGGTGCAGTGATCTCTGGTGGTAGTGGGTGGTTGGTGCAGTGATCTCTGGTGTGGTGGGTGCAGTGATCTCTGGTGGTGGTTGGTGCAGTGATCTCTGGTGGTGGTGGTGGTTGGTGCAGTGATCTCTGGTGGTGGTGGTGGTGGCGTGTGGTTGGTGCAGTGATCTTTGGTGGTGTGTGGTGGTGGTGGTTGTGCAGTGATCTCTGGTGGTGGTGGTGTGGTGCAGTGATCTCTGGTGTGTGGTTGGTGCAGTGATCTTTGGTGGTGGTGGTGGTGGTTGGTGCAGTGATCTCTGGTGGTGGTTGNCCCCAAAGCGTTGGTAACGGTTACCATAGGGTAAGAACCTGGACGGTAAACCGACAGTCTCGGTTCATGCAGGTCGGCGTTCGATTACCGATGGTCCGAGTGGTTGGGCACCCTTCCTTCAGTTTGTACTATCCCAGCTCCTTGTCCTCATACCCCAGCTCCTTGTCCTCATATCCCAGCTCCTTGTCCTCATACCCCAGCTGCTTGTCCTCATATCCCAGCTCCTTGTCCTCATATCCCAGCTCCTTGTCCTCATACCCCAGCTCCTTGTCCTCATACCCCAGCTCCTTGTCCTCATACCCCAGCTCCTTGTCCTCATACCCCAGCTCCTTGTCATCATATCCCAGCTCCTTGTCCTCATAGCCCAGCTCCTTGTCCTCATATCCCAGCTCCTTGTCCTCATATCCCAGCTCCTTGTCCTCATACCCCAGCTCCTTGTCCTCATACCCCAGCTCCTTGTCCTCATACCCCAGCTCCTTGTCCTCATACCCCAGCTCCTTGTCCTCATATCCCAGCTCCTTGTCCTCATACCCCAGCTCCTTGTCCTCATACCCCAGCTCCTTGTCCTCATACCCCAGCTCCTTGTCCTCATACCCCAGCTCCTTGTCCTCATATCCCAGCTCCTTGTCCTCATATCCCAGCTCCTTGTCCTCATACCCCAGCTCCTTGTCCTCATATCCCAGCCCCTTGTTCTCATATCCCAGCTCCTTGTCCTCATACCCCAGCTCCTTGTCCTCATACCCCAGCTCCTTGTCCTCATACCCCAGCTCCTTGTCCTCATACCCCAGCTCCTTGTCCTCATATCCCAGCTCCTTGTCCTCATACCCCAGCTCCTTGTCCTCATATCCCAGCTCCTTGTCCTCATATCCCAGCTCCTTGTCCTCATATCCCAGCTCCTGGTCCTCATATCCCAGCTCCTTGTCCTCATATCCCAGCTCCTTGTCCTCATATCCCAGCTCCTGGTCCTCATATCCCAGCTCCTTGTCCTCATATCCCAGCCCCTATAGTCCTCGTATCCCTTTTCGTCTAGACGAGTGCGTCTCGAGATAAGTGTGCGTCTAAGGGTGAGGTGTGCGTCTTGAGATGAGTGTACGTCAGGAGGTGGTGAGGTGTGCGTCTTGAGATGAGTGCACGTCAGATGGTGGTGATGTGTGCGTCTTGAGATGAGTGCACGTCAGGAGGTGGTGAGGTGTGCGTCTTGAGACGAGTGCACGTCAGGAGGTGGTGAGGTGTGCGTCTTGAGACGAGTGCACGTCAGATGGTGGTGATGTGTGGGTCAGAATAACTAAGATACACATGCTATGTTCACAGCACGCGGCGGGGCCCCAGCCGGCCCAGCGAGGGGAGAGACGGCCCTCGGCTCCCGTCCTGCACTCCGGCACCAAGTTCAGACACGGGCTGCTCCAGCTGATGATCCACACCATCGATCCTCTCCATGACGGTGAGTCCCGGCCCTGTGCTGCTGCTGCTGGTGCTGCTGGTGCTGCTGGTGCTGCTGGTGCTGCTGCTGCTGCTGGTGCTGCTGCTACTGCTGCTACTGCTCCAGCTGTTGGCGGCGGTGGTGGTAGTGAGAGTGAGGCTCCACGGTCATCGCTAGGGCGGGAGAGGAGAGCCATCATATTGGGTTGAAGAATTCTAGTTTCTCGAAGAGCAGTTGTCACCCTAGGGCCTTGGGTGTCGCCCTAGGGCCTTGGGTGTCATCCTAGGGCCTTGGGTGTCGCCCTAGGGCCTTGGGTGTCACCCTACGGTCTTGGGTGTCGCCCTAGGGCCTTGGGTGTCGCCCTAGGGCCTTGGGTGTCACCCTAGGGCCTTGGGTGTCGCCCTAGGGCCTTGGGTGTCACCCTAGGGCCTTGGGTGTCACCCTACGGTCTTGGGTGTCGCCCTAGGGCCTTGGGTGTCGCCCTAGGGCCTTGGGTGTCACCCTAGGGCCTTGGGTGTCGCCCTAGGGCCTTGGGTGTCACCCTAGGGCCTTGGGTGTCACCCTACGGTCTTGGGTGTCGCCCTAGGGCCTTGGGTGTCGCCCTAGGGCCTTGGGTGTCACCCTAGGGCCTTGGGTGTCGCCCTAGGCCTTGGGTGTCGCCCTAGGGCCTTGGGTGTCACCCTAGGGCCTTGGGTGTCACCCTAGGGCCTTGGGTGTCGCCCTAGGGCCTTGGGTGTCACCCTACGGTCTTGGGTGTCGCCCTAGGGCCTTGGGTGTCGCCCTAGGGCCTTGGGTGTCGCCCTACGGTCTTGGGTGTCACCCTAGGGCCTTGGGTGTCGCCCTAGGGCCTTGGGTGTCGCCCTAGGGCCTTGGGTGTCACCCTAGGGCCTTGGGTGTCACCCTACGGTCTTGGGTGTCACCCTAGGGCCTTGGGTGTCGCCCTAGGGCCTTGGTGTCGCCCTAGGGCCTTGGGTGTCATCGTATGGTAACCAGGTTACACTAGGGTAGATGGTTATACCCTAGGGTAGCTGGTTATACCCTAGGGAGGCTGGTTATACGCTAGGGTAGCTGGTTATACCCTAGGGAGGCTGGTTATACCCTAGGGAGGCTGGTTATACGCTAGGGTAGCTGGTTATACCCTAGGGAGGCTGGTTATACCCTAGGGTAACTGGTTATACCCTAGGGTAACTGGTTATACCCTATGGTGATTGGTTATACCCTAGAGTAGCTGGTTATACCCGAGGGTGGCTGGTTATACCCTACGATAGCTGGTTATACCCTAGGGTAACTGGTTATACCCTATGGTTGCTGGTTATACCCTAGGGTAACTGGTTATACTCTATTGTGGCTGGTTATACCCTAGAGTAGCTGGTTATACCCGATGGTGGCTAGTTATACCCTAGGGTAGCTGGTTATACCCTAGGGTAACTGGTTATACCTTATGGTGGCTGGTTATACCCATGGTGGCTAGTTATACCCTAGGGTAACTGGTTATGCCCTATGGTGGCTGGTTATATCCTATGGTGGCTGGTTTTACCCTAGGATAGCTGGTTATACCCTAGGGTAGCTGTTTACACCCTAGGGTAACTGGTTATACCCTAGGGTAACTGTTTATACCCTAGGGTAAATGGTTATACCCTAGGATAGCTGTTTATACCCTAGGGTAACTGGTTATACCCTAGGGTAACTGGTTATACCCTAGGGTAGGTGGTTATACCCTAGGATAGCTGTTTATACCCTAGGGTAACTGGTTATACCCTAGGGTAACTGGTTATACCCTAGGGTAACTGGTTATACCCTAGGATAGCTGTTTATACCCTAGGGTAACTAGTTATACCATAGGGTAACTGGTTATACCCTAGGGTAGCTGGTTATACCATAGGGTAACTGGTTATACCCTAGGGTAGCTGGTTATACCATAGGGTAACTGGTTATACCCTAGGGTGGCTGGTTATACCCTAGGGTGGCTGGTTATACCCTAGGGTGGCTGGTTATACAGTAGGGTAGCTGGTTATACCCTAGGGTAGCTGGTTATACCCTAGGTTAGCTGGTTATACCCTAGGGTAGCTGGTTATACCCTAGGGTAGCTGGTTATACCATAGGGTAACTGGTTATACCCTAGGGTAACTGGTTATACCCTAGGGTAGCTGGTTATACCCTAGGGTAGGTGGTTATACCATAGGGTAACTGGTTATACCCTAGGGTAACTGGTTATACCCTAGGGTTACTGGTTATACCCTAGGGTAGCTGGTTATACCCTAGGGTAACTGGTTATACCCTAGGGTAACTGGTTATACCCTAGGGTAACTGGTTATACCCTAGGGTAACTGGTTATACCCTAGGGTAACTGGTTATACCCTAGGGTAACTGGTTATACCCTAGGTAGCTGGTTATACCCTAGGGTAGCTGGTTATACCCTAGGTAACTGGTTATACCCTAGGGTAACTGGTTATACCTAGGGTAGCTGGTTATACCATAGGGTAGCTGGTTATACCCTAGGGTAGCTGGTTATACCCTAGGGTAGCTGGTTATACCCTAGGGTAGCTGGTTATACCCTAGGGTAGCTGGTTATACCCTAGGGTAGCTGGTTATACCCTAGGGTAACTGGTTATACCCTAGGGTAACTGGTTATACCCTAGGGTAGCTGGTTATACCATAGGGTAACTGGTTATACCCTAGGGTAGCTGGTTATACCCTAGGGTAGCTGGTTATACCCTAGGGTAGCTGGTTATACCCTAGGGTAACTGGTTATACCCTAGGGTAGCTGGTTATACCCTAGGGTAGCTGGTTATACCCTAGGGTAACTGGTTATACCCTAGGGTAGCTGGTTATACCATAGGGTAACTGGTTATACCCTAGGGTAGCTGGTTATACCCTAGGGTAGCTGGTTATACCCTAGGGTAGCTGGTTATACCCTAGGGTAACTGGTTATACCCTAGGGTAGCTAGTTATACCCTAGGGTAGCTGGTTATACCCTAGGGTAACTGGTTATACCCTAGGGTAGCTGGTTATACCCTAGGGTAGCTGGTTATACCCTAGGGTAACTGGTTATACCCTAGGGTAACTGGTTATACCCTAGGGTAGCTGGTTATACCCTAGGGTAGCTGGTTATACCCTAGGGTAGCTGGTTATACCCTAGGGTAGCTGGTTATACCCTAGGGTAACTGGTTATACCCTAGGGTAACTGGTTATACCCTAGGGTAGCTGGTTATACAGTAGGGTAGTCAGAGTCTTCACATGGTGTTGTGTTTCACCCTAGGTAGGAGTGTTCTCTTCATCCTGGTGGTCTGAGAGGGTTTTCTTCGTCTTTGCGTCTCTGTACGACAGAAATGATTGTGCTCCTTTTATTTCATCTGATGCCTCTGTTCACCTAGGAGTAAATAGGTACTGGGAGCTGGCATCAGCAGTGGGGTTGCATCCTGAGGCGTAACGTGTTGCATCTGTAACATGAGATTTCACCTGGGCTGTACAGAAGTATCTCCAGGATGCACAAAAAGGCAAGGAATTTACTGGGTCTGCAAAGATGACAGATTAATGTTAGAGAACATAACTAAACTGATGAAAAACATTCCCGAGTCACAGAGATTACCATTCACAGACAAGCTACCAGTGATATATGCGGACTGGGAAAAGACAACATTGGTTAACGACCAAAACCCAGGAACATAGTTTAGAGAACCGCAGCAGTAATGTGGAGGAAGAGGGTATTGTAGTACATAATAGCAGCAATATTGCAGAGTCAGGTAATATAAACGATGTGAGCAACAGTGAGACAGAGTGCATAAATGAAGGAATTGGGACGAAAAGCGGAGATGGCTCCAATAAAGAGGTAGACAAGACAGACACAGATATAAATACCTTGAAAAACGCAAAACCGGAACACATTTGCAAATTCTACGCTAAAGGAATATGCAAATATGGAAAATTAGGAACAAAATGCCATTTTCTGCATCCTCGAAAATGCAGGAACATGTTGGCGAGGGGTACATGCCGTTTTGGAACAGGGTGTAGATACTTCCACCCCAAATTATGTCAATTTTCAATTAGGGACAAAAAATGCTACAATCTTCAGTGTCCGGAATTCCACGTGAGAGGTACACAACGTTATAGACGGGAAATCAGTATGACACTACTGGCAATTTTTTAGAGGAAGGCAGAAACAGAGCAGAAAATATAAGAGAGAGGAACAGTCAGATGGAACCACCACAGGATTACAGAGGGGAAGGGAGATACCCACAAGTCTGGAATACACATTACCAACAAACACACAGGTACTACACCACACAACACTCGCCCCACTACCGAAACTGGACGAATCACTTCGAAAACAACACACCCTGGACGCAAACACAGTGGCCCCCTTACCAGAGCCTCAGATATTAACACCAAGTAAGGCATCCAGCACTTCCACTACCACGATAACATCATTTATATTTGCCAACATTCAAGGTATAAAAACACGCAAATCCAACAAAGTTCACTTTATAGATGGTCTCCTTCATGAGGCAAATGCAGTGTTTGCAGCCCTAACAGAAACCCACACAAAGGACTACCATGATGGTGAAATATGGATCTCAGAGTACAATCTTTTCAGATGTGATAGGAAACACCGGCTTCAGGGTGGGGTCAGCCTATACATCAAAGACACACTCATCTGTACTGAGCTGCTAAACACCTCAAATGATATGGTGGAAGTGCTGATAATCAAAATAGAGATTATAAATGTAGTTATTGTCCTTGTATATAAGTCACCGGAGGCAAACCCTCAGCAGTTTAAAGACCAACTAATGAAAGTAGAACACTGCTTGGAAAACCTCACAAATCCAGCTCCGAACATCATTCTGCTTGGGGACTTCAACCTACGGCACCTGAAATGGAAGCACCTGGCTAATACAGTAATATCAGAAAGAATACCAGGAAGTAGCCTTAATGAACAGGCACATGCAAATGACCTGCTACGGATGTGCGACAGGTTTGCCTTAAACCAGCAAATAGTAGAACCAACCAGGAAGGAGAACACGCTGGACCTCATTTTCACTAATAATGATGAATTGATCAGGAACATAATGATTACAAATACCTGTTACTCAGATCACAACTTAATTGAAGTTATGACAACCATGGGGAATAGACCTTCAAAACCAGTCCAGATTCCCGGTGGAGGAGATTTCAGCAAATTCAACTTCAATAATAAACAGATAAACTGGGAGCAAATAAACCAGGACTTCACAGAAATAAACTGGGAAGAACAGCTAGGAAATGCGAACCTGAACCAGTGCCTGGAAAAAATAAGCTCAGTAGCACTAGAAATATGTACAAACCGCATCCCCCTAAGAAAAAAGAGGAAGAGATGCAGATTGGAACGAGAACGTCGTTCCCTATATAGGCGAAGAAAACGAATCGCGGTACAACTTGAGAGTCGCACCCTATCTCAGGAACGGCGAAGAAGGTTAGGTAGCGAAATAGGAAAAATTGAACTCAAGCTACAAGAATCATACAAAACGCAGGAGAGGGAAAGAGAGCAAAAGGCCATCAGTGAAATAGAGAGAAACCCGAAATATTTTTTCTCCTATGCAAAATCAAGATCAAAAACCACATCTAGTATCGGGCCCCTGCGAAAGGAAGATGGAACTTTCACCGATGACAACAAAGAAATGAGCGAGCTACTGAGGAAGCAATACGACTCTGTCTTCAGCGAGCCATTAAACGCACTAAAGATCGATAACCCAAATGAATTTTTCATGGATATGATACCAACATCAAATCATATATCAGACGTCACCCTATCCCCACTGGATTTTGAAGAAGCCATAAACAGTATGCCTATGCACTCCGCACCAGGCCCGGATTCTTGGAACTCCATATTCATCAAGAACTGTAAAAAACCACTATCGCAGGCCCTTCACATTCTGTGGAGACAAAGCCTAGATACTGGCGTTATTCCTGATATACTAAAAACAGCAGAGATAGCACCACTTCATAAAGGAGGAAATAAGGCAGAGGCAAAAAATTACAGACCGATAGCACTAACATCGCACATCATAAAAATTTTTGAGAGAGTGCTAAGAAGTAAGATCACAAAATACATGGAATCACAGCATCTCCATAACCCCGGACAACATGGTTTCAGAACAGGGCGCTCTTGCCTGTCGCAGTTGCTGGACCACTATGATATGGCATTAGATGCTATGGAAGACAAACAAAACGCTGATGTAATTTACACAGATTTTGCAAAAGCTTTTGATAAATGTGACCATGGTGTTATTGCCCATAAAATGCGCTCAAAAGGAATTACCGGAAAAGTAGGCAGATGGATCTACAATTTCCTGACCAACAGAACCCAATGTGTAATAGTCAACAAAATAAAATCCAACCCGTCAACCGTTAAGAGCTCAGTCCCCCAGGGTACTGTGCTTGCTCCAGTACTTTTTCTCATCCTTATATCGGACATAGACAAGAACACAACCTATAGCACTGTATCATCCTTTGCAGATGACACTAGGATCTTCATGAGAGTAGGCAACATAGAGGACACGGCGAACCTCCAGTCAGATGTAGATCAGGTCTTTCTATGGGCTACAGAAAATAATATGGTGTTTAACGAAGACAAGTTCCAGCTCATGCGCTATGGAAAAAATGAAAATATAAAAACTGAAACCACGTACAAAACTCAGGCAAATCATAACATAGAACGAAAAGGCAATGTAAAGGATCTGGGTGTACTCATGTCGGAAGACCTTACCTTTAAAGAACACAATAAAGTAGCCGTCACAACTGCAAGAAAAATGACAGGTTGGATAACAAGAACTTTTCACACTAGAGATGCTATACCGATGATGACACTTTTCAAAACGCTTGTGCTCTCTAGAGTGGAGTACTGCTGCACAATGACAGCCCCTTTCACTGCTGGTGAAATTGCTGACCTGGAGAGCGTGCAGAGATCCTTTACTGCTAGAATCCACTCGGTAAAACATCTAAACTATTGGGACCGACTAAAGAGCCTAAATCTGTATTCCCTTGAGCGCAGGCGGGAGAGATACATAATAATTTACACGTGGAAAATATTAGAGGGGCTGGTCCCAAACCTGCACACAGAAATAACATCACATGAGACCAGAAGACATGGCAGGATGTGCAGAATACCCCCGTTGAAAAGCAGAGGTGCAACTGGTACTCTGAGAGAGAACTCTATCAACATCAGAGGCCCGAGACTGTTCAACACGCTTCCACTACACATAAGGGACATAACTGGCAAACCCCTCACAGTGTTCAAGAGAGAACTGGATAAGCACCTCCAAAGGATACCTGATCAACCAGGCTGTGACTCATACGTCAGGCTGCGAGCAGCCGCGTCCAACAGCCTGGTTGATCAGTCCAGCAACCAGGAGGCCTGGTCGATGACCGGGCCGCGGGGACGATAAGCCCCGGAAGCACCTCAAGGAACTACTGACCTTACCTTACCTCAAGGTAAGGTAAGGTCAGTAGTTCCACCTAGAGGGGACCTCTTTACGAGCCTGAAGTATGTATATTTACAGGCTTCCTGTCCCCGACTAAGGATCGAAAATTGAAAAAAATAGGATCCTCTATTTAATAATGTTCGGTTGGACTCTTGTGTTAGACAGACACAGACTTCGTTCGTTCACTAACTCAGAGGCTGTGAACTACATACTGCAACACGAGCACTTACTCAGAGGCAGCGAAAACTATTACAACCTGCATATTACCAGATACATGACAAAAGATGAGCAGATAGCCCACAGGGCAGGCGTTCTCGATTCACCTCGTCCCATTTGAGCGTAGTTACCCACCCCGTGCTAACGAGCCCACACCTGCTTCCCAGGTAACACCCTCCCCAAATCAGACCTCCCTGCCCCTGCATACCTCCCCTGACCCCTCTGAGATCATTTCATTCGAATCCATCTGCTTCATCCCACATTCCAAGGAATTCCTCATCCCCTCAACCCCCAAAACCAGCCCAGCCCTCACCCCTCCTCATCCCCTCTTCTTCCATGTGACCTCATACCCTTGCGAGGGGGGCACATGGACCCCCCCATGGGGGACGGGGGACCCTCACCTCTTCCTCCATTTCCCTCTTACCCCCTTCTGCCCCAATGCCCACACCTACCCCTGAGTTCCCCGTGACTAATACAACCTCCCTCCCACTATCACAATCCATGTTCCATCTGCCCCTCTTCCCCCCAACCCCTCTATCCTCCCCCCCCCCCCCCACCTCTCAACCTTATGCCACCTCTCAACCCCTCTATGCCTCTCAGACCATCCCTAATCTTCAAACCCAGTATGCCCTTCCTGCTCCAGAACTACCCCAGACCTTCCTGCTTACCTTCCTAGATGCCCAGCCCCCATTCCCCCCCCCCCAAGCACCCCTCTAGACCCCATTCACCCCCAGATCCCCCCCCCCAGATTCCCCAGCCCCCATTCACCCCCAGAGAAAGGGCGCACTCTAATACCAGAGTTTCCATGAAGAATCTCAAGATTTGGTACACCAATGCTGATGGGGTATCTAATAAAGCAGAAGAGATATAAGAAAGAGTGAGTGAGGCGGATCCAGACATAGTTGCAATAGTGCAAACTAAAATAAATGACATGATCTCGGATGCAATCTTTCCAGAGAGGCTACCAGTTGATAAGAAAAGAGAGGACACAGAGACAGGGAGGGGGAGTGGCACTTCTAATAAAGCGGAAATGGAAGTTAGACCTGGGAAATCGGGTTACCAATGAGTGCACAAGCTTCATACATGGAACTCTGACAGCAGATGGGAGAAAGATTTTGATCTTTGTAATCTACAATCCCCCACCAAACAGTAGAAGACCCAGGCAGGAGTATGATGACAACAACAAGGCATGCATAGATGAATTGCAGAAGGTAGCAACACTAGCCCACAGAATGAGAGCGAAGCTGCTGATCATGGGGGACCTAAATCATGGAGAGATGAATTGGGAATCATGGAATCCCCATGGAGGGGACGAAACGTGGGGAGAAAAGTTAGTAGATGTTATAGACAGGAATTTCCTAACACAACATGTGGAGGAAGACACAAGGGAAAGAGGAGGAGATGCACCGAGCCTATTAGACCTGATTTTCACCCAGAATGTAGAAGACATCGAGAATTTGGAGCATGAATACCTCTAGGGGCCAGCGACCATTGTGTCCTTGTCTTTGACTACATGATGGAATTCAAACTTGTGACCATGGGACAAGAGGTCTGGGAAAGGAGAGTTGACTACAGGAAAGGGGACTATAGGAGGATAAGGGACTATCTGGGAGAAGTGTAGTGGGAGGAAGAAATTAGAGGAAAAACAGTAAGATATGATGGACCTAGACATACGGAAATGCCAGGAGGCCGAAGAGAGATTTATACCAACAGTAAAGGGAAAAAATAAGAGGGAATATAATAACCCTTGGTTTAATAGACAGTGTCAGGAAGCAAAAATGGCCAGCAGGTGGGAGTGGAGGAAGTACAGAAGACAAAGGACAGAGGACAACAGGATCAGATGCAACAGAGCTAGGAACGATTACATTAACATCGGACGAACATCGGAAAGGAACTATGAGAACGATATTGCGATCAAAACGAAAACACAATCTAAATTACTACACAGCCATATAAGAAGAAAAATGTCAGTGAACGACCAAATGACAAGACAAAGGAAAACAGAGGGGGCATATACAGAAAGTGACAAGGAAATCTGCCAGACACTGAATGCCAGCTTCAGTGGAGTGTTCACAACCGAGCCTGAGCAGCTCCCTTTGTTAGAAGAGATGTAAGACTATCAGATGTAAGACTATCAGATATAGAGGTGACAGCATGGGAGGTAATGAAACAGTTGACAACTCTAGATGCAACTAAGCGGTTGGACCAGACAAAGTATCACCGTGGATACTAAAAGAAGCAGCTCAGGCCCTCAGCGTGCCTCTGGCAATGACCTTTAATGAGTCACTATGTCGGGAGAATTGCCCAGTTGCTGGAAGAAGGCAAATGTCGTGCCGATCTTCAAGAAAGGTGATAGGGAGGAGGCACTTAACTATAGACCTGTATCACTGACAAGCATCCCCTGTAAAATACTTGAAAGAATAATTAGGCTACAACTGGTTGCACACCTGGAGAACGTTAGGTTCTGGAAAGGGAAATCGTGCCTAACTAACCTTTTGGAATTCTGTGCTAAAATAATGAAGATAAGACAGGACAGAGATTGTTGGGCAGACTGCATATTTCTGAACTTCCAAAAAGCCTTTGATACAGTTCCGCACATGAGGCTGCTGTTCAAACTCGAGAGGCAGGCAGGGGTGGGAGGAAAGGCCCTAGCATGGATAAGGAACTACCTAACAGGAAGGAGCCAAAGAGTTACGGTAAGGGGCGAGAAGTCGGATTGGCGAACAGTAACGAGTGGAGTACCACAAGGATCGGTGCTGGGACCAATTCTATTTCTAATATATGTTGACAACAAGTTACAGGCATAGAGTCCTACATGTCGATGTTCGCGGATGACGCAAAGTTGATGAGAAGAGTTGTGACAGATGAGGATTGTAGGATCCTCCAAGAGGACCTAACAGACTGCAAAGATGGTCAGAGAAATGGCTACTGGAGTGCAACACGAGCAAATGTAAATTTATGGAAATGGGAATAAGTGATAGGAGACCAAAGGGACAGTACACAATGAAGGGGAACTGCCTACCTGTGACGACGCGAGAAAGAGACCTGGGTGTGGACGTAACACCTAATCTATCTCCTGAGGCACATATAAATAGGATAACGACAGCAGCGTACTCTACACTGGCAAAAGTTAGAACATCATTCAGAAACCTAAGTAAGGAGGCATTTAGGGCGCTTTACACTGCCTACGTGAGGCCAGTCTTAGAGTACGCCTCCTCAGCATGGAGTCCCCACCTGAAGAAGCATATATGGAAACTGGAAAAGGTTCAGAGGTTTGCAGCGAGACTCGTCCCAGAGCTACGAGGGATGGGATATGAAGAGCGTCTGAATGAGGAATGAGGAGCGCCTGAAGGAACTGTGCCTTACGACACTAGAAAGAAGAAGGGAGAGGGGGGACATGATAGGAACGTATAAAATACTCAGAGGGATTGACAGAGTGGAAATAGACGAAATGTTCACACGTAATAATAACAGAACGAGGGGACATGGGTGGAAGCTGAAAACTCAGATGAGTCACAGAGATGTTAGGAAGTTTTCTTTTAGCGTGAGAGTAGTGGAAAAATGGAATGGACTAAGGAACAGGTTGTGGAAGCAAACTCTATTCATACTTTTAAAACTAGATATGATAGGGAAATAGGACAGGAGTCATTGCTGTAAACAACTGATGTCTGGAAAGGCGGGATCCAAGAGTCAATGCTCGATCCTGCAGGCACAAATATGTGAGTACAGACTGTCGCCTACCTTGACGAGAGAGACACAGACACAGCCACAGACACACAGCCACAGACACACAGCCACAGACACAGCCACAGACACACAGCCACAGACACACAGCCACAGACACACAGCCACAGACACACAGCCACAGACACACAGCCACAGACACACAGCCACAGACACACAGCCACAGACACACAGCCACAGACACACAGCCACAGACACACAGCCACAGACACACAGCCACAGACACACAGCCACAGACACACAGACACAGACCACAGCCACAGACCACAGCCACAGACACACAGCCACAGACACACAGCCACAGACACACAGCCACAGACACACAGCCACAGACACACAGCCACAGACACACAGCCACAGACACACAGCCACAGACACACAGCCACAGACACACAGCCACAGACACACAGACACAGACACAGCCACAGACCACAGACACAGACCACAGCCACAGACCACAGCCACAGACACACAGCCACAGACACACAGCCACAGACACACAGCCACAGACACACAGCCACAGACCACAGCCACAGACACACAGCCACAGACACACAGCCACAGACACACAGCCACAGACCACAGCCACAGACACACAGCCACAGACACACAGCCACAGACACACAGCCACAGACCACAGCCACAGACACACAGCCACAGACACACAGCCACAGACCACAGCCACAGACACACAGCCACAGACCACAGCCACAGACACACACACAGACCACAGCCACAGACACACAGCCACAGACACACAGCCACAGACACACAGCCACAGACCACAGCCACAGACCACAGCCACAGACCCCAGCCACAGACACACAGCCACTGACCACAGCCACAGCCACAGACACAGTCACAGACCACAGACACAGACCACAGCCACAGACCACAGCCACAGACACACAGCCACAGACCACATCCACAGACCACAGTCACAGACCACAATCACAGACCACAGCCTCAGACCACAGCCACAGACACACAGCCACAGACCACAGCCACAGACCACAGCCACAGACCACAGTCACAGACCACAGTCACAGACCACAGTCACAGACCACAACCACAGACCACAGTCACAGACCACAGCCACAGACACACAGCCACAGACCACAACCACAGACCACAGTCACAGCCCACAGCCACAGACACACAGACACAGACACACCCACACAGACCACAGCCACAGACACACAGCCACAGACCACAGCCACAGACACACAGCCACAGACACACAGCCACAGACACAGACCACAGACACACAGCCACAGACACACAGCCACAGACACAGACCACAGACACACAGCCACAGACACACAGCCACAGACACACAGCACAGACACACAGCCACAGACCACAGCCACAGACCACAGCCACAGACCCCAGCCACAGACACACAGCCACTGACCACAGCCACAGCCACAGACCACAGTCACAGACACAGACACAGACACAGCACAGACCACAGCCACAGAACACACAGCCACAGACACAGCCACAGACCACAGTCACAGACCACAATCACAGACCACAGCCTCAGACCACAGCCACAGACACACAGCCACAGACACAGCCACAGACCACAGCCACAGACCACAGTCACAGAACACAGTCACAGACCACAGTCACAGACCACAACC
>WNGS01009652.1:0-12786 GCA_020271785.1 Procambarus virginalis
GAATATGCCTCCAAAATATGGTTCAAGCGTCGAATGTTGGATGTTTGGGATCTTTTGAAAACTGCAGGGAGGTTTTGGGCACAAAATGCGATCCCTCGCTGCTTTCAGTAATTGGCATATTTTCGGTACAAAAGTCGTAATTTCAAAACTGCGAATGCATGCAGACAGCCAGAATTTGGCTCCAAAATAGGGCTCAAGGGTCGAATTTGGGATGTTTCGGATATTTTGAAAACTGCAGGGGGGTTTGGGCAAAATGTGACCTATCGCCGCTCTCAGTAATTGGCACATTATCGGTATATAAAATCGTAATTTCAAACTGCGAATACGTGCAGAGGCCAGAATTTGGCTCCAAAATATTTCTTAAGCGTCGAATTTGGGATGTTTGGGATATTTTGAAAACTGCAGGAGGGTTTGGGCTAAATGTGATCCATCGCCGCTTCAGTAATTGGCATATTTTCGGTATAAAAAGTCGTAATTTCAAACTACGATACGTGCTGAGAAGTCAGAATTGGCTCCAAAACATGGCTCAAGGGTCGAATTTGAAATGTTTGTGATATTTTTTAAAACTGCAGGGGGGTTTGGGCAAAATGTGACCCATCGTCGCTCTCAGTAATTGGCGTATTTTCGGTATAAAAAGTCGTAATTTCAAACTGCGAATATATGCAGAGAGCTAGAGTTTGGCTCCCAAATATGGCTCAAGCTTCGATTTTGGGATGTTTTGGATATTTTGAAAACTGCAGGGTGGGTTTGGGCAAAATGTGACCCATCGCCCCGATCAGTAATTGGTATATTTTCGGTATAAAATTCGTTATTTCAAACTGCGAATACGTGCAGAGAGCCAGAATTTGGCTACAAAATATTGCTGAAGCAACGAATTTGGGAAGTTTGGGATATTTTGAAAACTGCAGGGAGGGTTTGGGAAAAATGTGATTCATCGCCGCTTTCAGTAATTGGCATATTTTCGGTATAAAAAGTCTTAATTTAAAACTGCGAATACGTGCAGAGAGCAAGAATTTGGCTCCAAAATATGACTCAAGGGTCGAATTTGAGATGTTTGTGATATTTTTTAGAACTGCAGGGGGGTTTGGGCAAAATGTGACCCATCACCGCTCTCAGTAATTGGCATATTTTCGGTATATAAATTCGTAATTTCAAACTGCGAATATGTGCAGAGAGCCAGAATTTGGCTTCCAAATATGGCTCAAGCTTCGAATTTGGGATGTTTGGGATATTTTGAAAACTGCAGGGTGGGTTTGGGCAAGATGTGACCCATCGCTGCTCTCAGTAATTGGCATATTTTTGGTATAAAATTTCGTAATTTCAGACTGCGAATACGTGCAAAGAGCCAGAATTTGGCTCCAAAATATGGCTTAAGCGTCGAATTTAGGATGTTTGGGATATTTTGAAAACTGCAGTGAGGGTTTGGGCAAAATGCGATCCATCGCTGCTTTCAGTAATTGGCATATTTTCGGTATAAAAAATCGTAATTTCAAACTGCGAATACGAGCAGAGAGCCAGAATTTGGACCCAAAATATGGCTCAAGGGTCGAATTTGTGATGTTTCGGATATTTTGAAAAGTTCAGGGGGTTTGGGCAAAATGTGACCCATCGCCGCTCTCAGTAATTGGCACATTAACGGTATAAAATTCGTAATTTCAAACTGCGAATACGTGCAGAGAGCCAGAATTTGGCTCCAAAATATGGGTCAAGCGTCGAATTTGGGATGTTTGGGATCTTTTGAAAATTGCAGGGAGGGTTTGGGCAAAATGCGATCCCTCGCTGCTTTCAGTAATTGGCATATTTTCGGGACAAAAGTCGTAATTTCAAACTGCGAATGCATGCAGAGAGCCAGAATTTGGCTCCAAAATATGGCTCAAGGGTCGAATTTGGGATGTTTCGGATATTTTGAAAACTGCAGGGGGGTTTGGGCAAAATGCGACCCATCGCTGCTTTCAGTAATTGGCATATTTTCGGTATAAAAGTCGTAATTTTAAACTGTGAATACATCAGCTCTAATGCGGCTGAAACGTCAAAACATGCAATAAAAACAGGGTTTCTCTCATGATCAATATATTACTCGCTATTTTAACGAGGTACGATTGGTTGATTGAATGTATGTAGTGAATTCGTTCACTACATGCGACAGCGGGGGGGGGGGGGGCTTACTCCCGCCGTTTACACGTTGGAGCTTCCTCTGTGCCAGAACATTGCCGGAGACTGGAGGAGGACCAACGGGTAAATGGCGGGAGTAAGCCCCCCCTCTCGCATGTAGTGAACGAATTCACTTCATATACGATATATATGTTGCAAACTCGTATTTAATTGCAAATGCACATTAAATACATTAATTCAATCAACCATTTGTATCTCGGTAAAGTAGCGAGTAGGACATTGATTAGGAGAGAAACCTTGTTTTATTGCATATTCGACGTTTCAGCCGCATTAGAACTGTTTTAGCTCTAATAGGACTCCGCATCAGCTCTAATGCGGCTGTAACGTCGAAATATGCAATAAAAACAGTGTTTCTTTTCTAATCAATATCTTACTCGCTATTGTAACGAGGTACGAATGGTTGATTTAAATAATGTATTTAATGTGAATTTGCAATTAATTACGCGTATAGATTAGATTTGTCGCATATGTAATGAATTAATAACAATAAACTGACAATCACTATCCAAGGAGAGAAACCTTGATTTTATTGCATATTTCGACGTTTCAGCCGCATTAGAGCTGTTTTTGCAGCTTTCTATAACATACATAATCTTCTTTCTGTAACATACACGGAAAATCTGGAACGTTTTAGTTAATTCTAAGGAAAACACATTGATTTGTGTGATTTGAACGAATAATGGACTATCTCGTCGCATTTCCCACGTTTTTAAGGATTGCCAGATTATTGTTATTAATTCATTACATATGTGACAAATCTATCTCGTTGTTTTTCCCACGTTTTTAAGGATTGCCAGTTTATTGTTATTAAGTCATTACATATGCGACAAATCTGATGTATACGCATAATTAATTGCAAATTCACATTAAATACATTATTTTCAATCAACCATTCGTACCTCGTTACAATAGCGACTAAAATATTGATTAGGAGAGAAACCCTGTTTTTATTGCATATTTCGACGTTTCAGCCGCATTAGAGCTGATGCTGAGGAGGCAACGGCAACTTGTCTGATTAGAGCTAAAACAGCTCTAATGCGGCTGAAACGTCGAAATATGCAATAAAAACAAGGTTTCTCTCCTAATCAATGTCCTACTCGCTACTTTACCGAGATACAAATGGCTGATTAAAAATAATGTATTTAATGTGCATTTGCAATTAAATACGAGTTTGCATCATATATATCGTATATGTAGTCAATTCGTTCACTGCATGCGAGAGTAGTGGCTTACTCCCGCCGTTGACCAGTCGAACCTCCTCCAGTCTCTGGCAATGTTCTGGCACAGAGAAAGCGCCAACGGGTAAACGGCGGGAGTAAGCCCCCGCTCTCGCATGTAGTGAACGAATTCACTACATATATTCAATCAAACAAACGTACCTCGTTAAAATAGCAAGTAATATAATAATCATGAGAGAAACCCTGTTTTTATTGCATATTTCGACGTTTCAGCCGCATTAGAGCTGATGCGGAGGAGACAACGCAACTTGTCTGATTAGAGCTAAAACCGCTCTAATCTGGCTGAAACGTCGAAATATCCAATAAAAACAACAGCTCTAATTCACATTTCGACGTTTCAGCAGCATTACAGCTGTTTTAAATCTACACAGACAAGTCGCCGTTGCCTTCTCCGCATCAGCTCTAATGCGGCTGAAACGTCGAAAGATGCAATAAAAACAGGGTTTAACTCCTAATCAATATCTTAGTCGCTATTGTAACGAGGTACGAATTGTTGATTGAAAATAATGTATTTAATGTGAATTTCAATTAATTACGCGTATACATTAGATTTGTCGCATATGTAATGAATTAATAACGATAAACTGACAATCCGTATACTGGGTGTTGGGAGTTCTTAATACATTACTTATGCGACAAATCTGATATATATGCGTAATTAATTGCAAGATCACATTAAATACATTATTTTCAATCAACCATTCGTACCTCGATAAATTAGCGAGTAAGATATTGATTAGGAAAGAAACCCTTTTTTATTGCATATTTCGACGTTTCTGCCAGATTAGAGCGGATCTAGCTCTATTCAGACTAGTTGCCGTTGCCTCCTCCGAATCAGCTCTAATGCGGCTGAAACCTCGAAATATGCAATAAAAACAGGGTTTCTCTCCTAATCAATATCTTACTCGTTATTGTAACGAGGTACGAATGGTTGATTGAAAATAATGTATTTAATGTGAATTTGCAATTAATTACGCGTATACATCAGATTTGTCGCATATATAATGAATTAATAACAATAAACTGGCAATCCTTAAAAACGTGGGAAATACGACGAGAGAGTCCATTGTTCGTTCACATCACATAAATCAATGTGTTTTCATTAGAATTAACAAAAATGTTCCATATTTTCCGTGTATGATACAGAAAGAAGATGTACTGCAAAAACAGCTCTAATGCGGCTGAAACGTCGAAATATGCAATAAAATCAGGGTTTCTCTCCTTGGATACGGATTGTCAGTTTATTGTTATTAATTCATTACATATGCAACAAATCTGATGTATACGCGTAATTGATTGCAAATTCACATTAAATACATTATTTCAATCAACCATTCGTACCTCGTTAAATTAGCGAGTAAGATATTGATTAGGAGAGAAACTTTGTTTTTATTGCATATTTCGACGTTTCAGCCGGATTAGAGCGGTATTAGCTCTAATCAGACAAGTTGCCGTTGCCTCCTACGCATCAGCTCTAATGCGGCTGAAACGTCGAAACATGCAATAAAAACAGGGTTTCTCTCATGATCAATATATTACTCGCTATTTTAACGAGGTACGATTGGTTGATTGAACATATGTAGTGAATTCGACCCATTGAGCTATATTCGGGAGCCAAATTCTGGCTCTCTGCACATATTCGCTGTTTGAAATTTCGACTTTTTATACCGAAAATATGCCAATTACTGAGAGCGGTGATGGGTCACATTTTGTCCAAACCCCCCTGCAGTTTTAAAATATATCACAAACATCCCAAATTCGACCCTTGAGCCATATTTTGGAGCCAAATTATGGCTCTCTGCACGTATTCGCAGTTTTCAATTAAGAATTTTATACCGAAAATATGCCAATTACTGAAAGCGGCGATGGATCACATTTAGCTTAAACCCTCCCTGAAGGTTTCAAAATATCCCAAAAATCCCAAATGCAACGATTGTGCAATATTTTGGAGCCAAATTCTGCCTCTCTGCACGTATTCGCAGTTTGAAATTACGACATTTTATACCGAAAATATGCCAATTACTGAGAGCGGCGATGGGTCACATTTTGCCCAAACCCCCCCCCCCCTGCAGTTTTAAAATATATCACAAACATCCCAAATTCGACCTTTTAACCATATTTTGAAGACAAATTCTGGCATTCTGCACGTATTCGCAGATTGAAATTACGACCTTTTTATACCGAAAATATGCCAATTACTGAGAACGGCGATGGGTCACATTTTGCCCAAACCCCCCTGCAGTTTTAAAATATATCACAAACATCCCAAATTCGAAACTTGAGCCATGTTTTGAGCCAAATTCTGGCTCTCTGCACGTATTCGCTGTTTGAAATTACGACGTTTTATACCGAAAATATGCCAATTACAGCAAGCGGCGATGGATCACATTTAGCCCAAACCCTCCCTGCAGATTTCAAAATATCCCAAACATCCCAAATTCGACGCTTGAGCCATATTTTGTACCCAAATTCTGGCTCTCTGCACTTATTCGCAGTTTGATATTACGAATTTTTATACCGTAAATATGTTAATTACTGAGAGCAGCGATGGGTCGCATTTTGCCCAAACCCCCCTGCAGTTTTAAAATATATCAGAAACATCCCAAATTCGACCCGTGAGCCATATTTTGGAGCCAAATTCTGGCTCTCAGCACGTATTCGCAGTTTGAAATTACGATTTTTTATACCGAAAATATGCCAATTACTGAGAGCGGTGATGGGTTACATTTTGACCAAATACCCCTGCAGTTTTCCAAATTTCCGAAACATCTCAAATTCGACCCTTGAGACATATTTTGGATCCAAATTCTGGCTCTCTGCACGTATTCGCAGTTTGAAATTACTACTTTTTATACCGAAAATATGCCAATTACTGAGAGCGGTGATGGGTCACACTTTGCCCATACCCCCCTGCAGTTTTAAAATATATCACAAACATCCCAAATTCGACCCTTGAGCCATATTTTGGAGCCAAATTCTGGCTCTCTGCACGTATTCGCAGTTTTAAATTAAGTCTTTTTATACCGATAATATGTCAATTGCTGAAAGCGGCGATGGATCACATTTAGCCCAAACTCTCCCTGCAGTTTTCAAATTATCCCAAACATCCCAAATGCGACGCTTGAGCCATATTTTGGAGCCAAATTCTGGCTCTCTACACGTATTAACAGTTTGAAATTACGAATTTTATACCGATAATGTGCCAATTACTGAGAGCGGCGATGGGTCACATTTTGCCCAAACCCCCTTGCAGTTTTCAAAATATCTGAAACATCCCAAATTCGACCCTTGAGCCATATTTTGAAGCCAAATTCTGGTTCTCTGCATGTATTCGCAGTTTGAAATTACGACTTTTATACCGAAAATATGCCAATTACTGAAAGCATCGAGGGATCGCATTTTGCCCAAACCCCTCCCTGCAGTTTTCAAAATATCACAAACATCTCAAATTCGACGCTTCAGCCATATTTTGGAGCCATATTCTGGCTCTCTGCACGTATTCGCAGTTTGAAATTACGACTTTTTAAACCGAAAATATGTCAATTACTGAGAGCGGTGATGGGTCACAAAAAATATTAAAAACGTGGGAAATACGACGATATAGTCCATTGTTCGTTCAAATCACACAAATCAATGTGTTTTCATTAGAATTAACTAAAATGTTCCAGATATCCCTACAACCCTCAACGTTACCCCCCCCCCTTCCCGGCAAACAGAGAAAATGGCGGCGATAACGTTATATTTACCCAGCACACCGTTCCCTTCATTTGGAAACACAACACTAAATATTAATTAATACACACTATTAAACATACACATATCAGTTAGCCTAAATTCTCCTATATTCATTCATGACACTGCTTAACTGGACTGCAACCTCATCGAATAACGCTGCCATGTATTTCTAAATGTCAACACAAACTCTCAACTTCATATGTCAATCATTGCAATTGTTTAAAAATAGACACTAACTAACCCTGCTTGCTCCGAGGTATAAATACAGGTGCCAAATTTGATTCAGAAGGCAACTCCAGCGTGGCCTAGTCGGATGGAACATGTTCTTAATCCGGATAGACCTGCGTTCGAGTCTGTCGCAACGGTTGCAACTACAGGGCACAGATAGATTTCTGTGATGTCCTCTCCTGTAGGAGCATCAGTTTCGATAGATTCTCTGGATAGCCAAAGATTGATTGACTGACCCCTTGGAATGTGGGGAAAGGTTAAAGTCCGGGGGCCCACGGACGGATACCTGGATCCATTGACCTCGGGCAGGTCTTTCAATTCACCTGGATTTCAGGTGGGGAGAAGGGAAGCAATTTGAGGGGACACAAATGGCTTCCTGGACCCAGAACCCCATGGATACACGTGTCCGTGTATCCTTGGATACATGTCCGTGTATCACAGACAATAACATATAGTCACACGGATTGATCACACGGATACATTTCCGTGCGATCCGTGTGATACGGGATTCGAACCTAGGTGGGTGAGGATAAGGGAGGCAATTTGAGGGGACACAAATGGCTTCCTGGACCCAGAACCCTATGGATTCCCCGTGGATAACACTAAACATAATAAGGTAAAGAAAACCTTAAGATACACGGACATGGATATATACATCCATGTATATATCCGTATATGGATATCCATGTATCTGTGAATCTGTGTTCGTATCTGTGAATACGATCTGTGAATACGTATACGGAAGGGAGGTGGGTGAGAGGAGAGAGAGAGGAGGGTATAATTAAATTACAATTATCAATTTATTTAATTAATAAATTAAACCAATTAAATTAATCCTAGTTAAATGTAGGATTAAATTTAGGATTTAAATGGAGTATTAAATTTTAATAAATTTAAATGGATTGTAACATGAATGACTTGATCCTTCTCGACTCACAATCGATTCGATTCAAGGGTTCGAATCCCGGTCGGGCAGTGGTGTAATTATTGGTAGCGTGTCCTTTCACCTAATGCCAATTCACCTAGCAGTAAATAGGTATCTAGGAGTTAGTAAGCTACTTGCATCCTGGTGAGTGAGTGAGGGTTAGTCACTAGTTGGACCTTGAGGGGTAGGTGTTCTAAGCCTAACATGTGTATTCATAAATTGCCTGTCCCCTGACTCAATGATGTATTGACTATATGAAGCCTAAGAGAGCATATCCAACATCCTTTCACCTAATGCCTCTATTCACCTAGCACTAAATAGTTATCTAGGAGATAGTAAGCTACTTGCATACTTGTGAGTGAGTGAAGATTTCACCTAATGCCTCTATTCACCTAGCACTAAATAGTTATCTAGGAGATAGTAAGCTACTTGCATACTTGTGAGTGAGTGAAGATTAGTCACTAGTCACCTTGGGGAGTTATAAGCCTAACAAGTGTATATATAAACTGCCTGTCCCCCGACTCAATGATGTTACATGTATTGACTAAATGAAGCCTAAGAGAGCATATCCAAGGTAATTCGAGTTTAGTCATTTATGCTTTGAAGAGGTTTGATTTGGTTCTTTAGTTACCGGTAAGTGGGTGACATTTGTATGCAATTTGCGCGAGATCAATGGCATCCGAACATTTCCATTTTGGAGCAACAGTCCATTTGATGTTGGTTTGAATAAATAGTCGCTATAAGCACTATCATTAATGGAGAATTGGGTGGCATGTGTGATTATCCTCCGCTTCAGATACCATTATCTTGACTCACTCCTCACTGACGTGTGATTGGTTACCACTTGTATGCAATAGCAACGGCCATACTACCTACCACATTGAGAACACTGCTTCTCACCCCATCTTCCAAGTTAAGCAACGTTGACTTTGGTTAGTACTTGGATGGGTGACCTGCCAGGGAACACCAACTGCTGCTGATGGTATTCATATTTTGGCAGTCTCCTTGGGCCAGTGTGTGTGTGTGTGTGTGTGTGTGTGTGTGTGTGTGTGTGTGTGTGTGTGTGTGTGTGTGTACTCACCTATTTGTACTCACCTATTGTGCTTGCGGGGGTTGAGCTTTGGCTCTTTGGTCCCGCCTCTCAACTGTCAATCAACGGTGTACAGATTCCCGAGTCCCCTGTGTTACCTGTGTGTGTGTGTGTGTGTGTGTGTGTGTGTGTGTGTGTTGTGTGTGTGTGTGTGTGTGTGTGTGTGTGTGTGGTGTGTGTGTGTGTGTGTGTGTGTGTGTGTGGTGTGTGTGTTGTGTGTGTGTGTGTGTGTGTGTGTGTGTGTGTGTGTGTGTGTGTGTGTGTGTGTGTGTGTGTGTGTGTGTACTCACCTAGTTGTGCTTGCGGGGGTTGAGCTCTGTCAATCAACCGGTGTAGCTCAACTGTCAATCAACCGGTGTACAGATTCCCGAGTCCCCTGTGTTACTGTGTTTGTGGTGGTGTGTGTGTGTGTGTGTGTGTGTGTGTGTGTGTGTGTGGTGTGTGTGTGTGTGTGTGTGTGTGGTGTGTGTGGTGTGTGTGTGTGTGTGTGTGTGGTGTGTGTTGTACTCACCTAGTTGTGCTTGCGGGGGTTGAGCTCTGGCTCTTTGGTCCCGCCTCTCAACCGTCAATCAACAGGTGTACAGTTTCCTGAGCCTAATGGGCTCTATCATATCTACACTTGAAACTGTGTATGGAGTCAGCCTCCACCACATCGCTTCCTAATGCATTCCATTTGTCAACCACTCTGACACTAAAAAGTTCTTTCTAATATCTCTGTGGCTCATTTGGGCACTCAGTTTCCACCTGTGTCCCCTAGTGCGTGTGCCCCTTGTGTTAAACAGCCTGTCTTTATCAACCCTGTCGATTCCCCTGAGAATCTTGAATGTGGTGATCATGTCCCCCCTAACTCTTCTGTCTTCCAACGAAGTGAGGTTTAATTCCTGCAGTCGCTCCTCGTAGCTCATACCTCTCAGCTCGGGTACTAGTCTGGTGGCAAACCTTTGAACCTTTTCCAGTTTAGTCTTATGCTTGACTAGATAGGGACTCCATGCTGGAGCCGCATACTCCAGGATTGGTCTGACATATGTGGTATATAATGTTCTGAAAGATTCCTTACACAAGTTTCTAAAGGCCGTTCTTATGTTAGCCAACCTGGCATATGCTGCTGATGTTATCCTCTTGATATGAGCTTCAGGGGACAGGTCTGGCGTGATATCAACCCCCAGGTCTTTCTCTCTCTCTGACTCTTGAAGTATTTCATCTCCCAAATGATACCTTGTATCTGGTCTCCTGCTTCCTACCCCTATCTTCATTACATTACATTTGCTTGGGTTAAACTCTAACAGCCATTTGTTCGACCATTCCTGCAGCTTGTCCAGGTCTTCTTGAAGTCTCAAGCTGTCCTCCTCTGTCTTAATCCTTCTCATAATTTTGGCGTCGTCAGCAAACATTGAGAGGAATGAGTCTATACCCTCTGGGAGATCATTTACGTATATCAGAAACAGGATAGGTCCAAGTACAGAGCCCTGTGGGACTCCACTGGTGACTTCACGCCAGTCTGAGGTCTCACCCCTCACTGTAACTCTCTGCTTCCTATTGCTTAGGTACTCCCTTATCCACTGGAGCGCCCTACCTGTTACTCCTGCCTGTTTCTCCAGCTTATGCATCAACCTTTTATGGGGTACTGTGTCAAAGGCTTTCCGACAGTCCAAAAAAATGCAGTCCGCCCACCCTTCTCTTTCTTGCTTAATTCTTGTCACCTGATCGTAGAATTCTATCAAGCCTGTAAGGCAAGATTTACCCTCCCTGAACCCATGTTGATGGGTTGTCACGAAGTCTCTTCTCTCCAGATGTGTTACTAGGTTTTTTCTCACAATCTTCTCCATCACCTTGCATGGTATACAAGTTAAGGACACTGGCCTGTAGTTCAGTGCCTCTTGTCTGTCACCCTTTTTGTATATTGGTACTACATTAGCAGTCTTCCATATTTCTGGTAGGTCCCCCGTTTCCAGTGACTTACTATACACTATGGAGAGTGGTAAGCAAAGTGCTCCTGCACACTCTTTCAATACCCATGGCGAGATTCCATCCGGCCCAACAGCTTTTCTCACATCCAGCTCCAATAGGTGCTTTTTGACCTCATCTCTTGTAATTTCGAACCTATCCAAGGTCACCTGGTTTGCTGCCACCTCTCCCAGCGCCGTGATATCTCCCTGTTCTATTGTAAAGACCTCCTGGAACCTTTTGTTGAGTTCTTCACACACCTCTTTGTCATTCTCTGTGTACCTGTCCTCGCCCACCCTAAGTTTAATCACCTGTTCCTTCACTGTTGTCTTCCTCCTGATGTGACTGTGTAGTAGCTTTGGTTCAGTCTTGGCTTTATTAGCTATATCATTTTCATACCTTTTCTCAGCTGCTCTTCTCACACTGACATACTCGTTCCTGGTTCTCTGGTATCTCTATCTACTTTCTGGTGTTCTGTTATTACGGAAGTTCCTCCATGCCCTTTTGTTCAGCTCCTTTGCTTTCATACATTCCCTATTAAACCACGGATTCTTCCTTTGCTTCTCTGTTTTTTCCTGTTGGGCTGGGACAAACCTGCTTACAGCCTCCTGACATTTTTGGGTGACATAGTCCATCATGTCTTGTACGGACTTGGTTCCGAGTTCTGTGTCCCAATGTATATCCCATAGGAATTTATTCATCTCCTCATAGTTTCCCTTTCTGTACGCCAGCCCTTTGGTTCCCAGTTCTTTTTTGGGGGTGATAATTCCTAGCTCAACCAGGTACTCAAAGCTCAATACACTATGATCACTCATTCCCAAGGGGGCTTCCAACTTAACTTCCCTTATATCCGACTCATTTAGGGTAAATATCAGATCAAGCAAGGCTGGTTCATCCCCTCCTCTCATTCTTGTCGGTCCCTTGACGTGTTGACTTAGAAGTTTCTTGTTGCCACATCCAGCAGCTTAGCTCTCCATGTGTCTGGGCCTCCGTGTGGGTCTCTGTTCCCCCAATCTATCTTCCCATGGTTGAAGTCTCCCATGATTAGAAGTCTGGATCCGTTCCTGCTAGCCACAGAAGCTGCTCTCTCTATTATATTGATGGTGGCCATGTTGTTTCTATCATATTCCTGTCTGGGTCTTCTGTCATTCGGTGGGGGGTTATATATGACTACTATTATAATTTTCTGTCCTCCAGTTGCAATGGTGCCTGATATGTAGTCCCTGAAACCGTCACAGTTCTGAATTACCATCTCTTCGAAACTCCAACCTTCTCTTAGTAGCAAAGCCACACCACCTCCTCCTCTCCCTTCTCTCTCTTTCCTCACTACATAGTAGCCCTGTGGAAACACTGCATTTGTTATGATTTTCGTTAGCGCTTTGTTTCTGTGAGTGCTATTATGTCTGGTTTCGTTCTAGTGCCCACTCTCCAAGTTCACTAGTTTTATTTGTAAA
>WNGS01009654.1:5441-21475 GCA_020271785.1 Procambarus virginalis
TCCAGTGGCACTTACTGCAGGTGTTTGTACAGGTGTTCTGTCTCCAGTGGCCTTACTGCAGGTGTTTGTACAGGTGTTCTGTCTCCAGTGGCACTTACTGCAGGTGTTTGTACAGGTGTTCTGTCTCCAGTGGCACTTACTGCAGGTGTTTATACAGGTGTTCTACCTCCAGTGGCACTTACTGCAGGTGTTTATACAGGTGTTCTGTCTCCAGTGGCACTTACTGCAGGTGTTTGTACAGGGTTCTGTCTCCAGTGGCACTTACTGCAGGTGTTTGTACAGGTGTTCTGTCTCCAGTGGCACTTACTGCAGGTGTTTATACAGGTGTTCTGCCTCCAGTGGCACTTATTGCAGGTGTTTATACAGGTGTTCTGTCTCCAGTAGCACTTACTGCAGGTGTTTGTACAGGTGTTCTGTCTCCAGTGGCACTTATTGCAGGTGTTTATACAGGTGTTCTGTCTCCAGTGGCACTTACTTCAGGTGTTTGTACAGGTGTTCTGTCTCCAGTGGCACTTATTGCAGGTGTTTATACGGGTGTTCTGTCTCCAGTAGCACTTACTGCAGGTGTTTGTACAGGTGTTCTGTCTCCAGTGGCACTTACTGCAGGTGTTTGTACAGGTGTTCTGTCTCCAGTGGCACTTATTGCAGGTGTTATACAGGTGTTCTGTCTCCAGTGGCACTTACTGCAGGTGTTGTTCAGGTGTTTCTGTCTCCAGTGGCACTTACTGCAGGTGTTTATACAGGTGTTCTGCTTCCAGTGGCACTTACTGCAGGTATTTGTACAGGTGTTCTGTCTCCAGTGGCACTTACTGCAGGTGTTTATACAGGTGTTCTGCCTCCAGGGCACTTACTGCAGGTGTTTGTACAGCTGTTCTGTCGTCCTCATAAACACAGCCCGTCCTCATAAACACAGCCCGTCTCATAAACACAGCCCGTCCTCAAAAACAAAACAACCCGTCCTCATAAACACAACCGTCCTCATAAACACAACCCGTCCTCATAAACACAGCCCGTCCTCATAAACACACCCGTCCCTCATAACACACGCCCGTCCTCATAAACACAGCCCGTCCTCATAAAACCCAACAACCGTCCTCATAAACACAGCCCGTCCTCATAACACAGCCCGTCCTCATAAACACAGCCCGTCCTCATAAACACAGCCCGTCCTCATAAACCAACCCGTCCTCATAAACACAGCCCGTCCTCATAAACACAGCCCGTCCTCATAAACACAACCCGTCCTCATAAACACAACCCGTCCTCATAAACACAGCCCGTCCTCATAAACACAAACCGTCCTCATAAATACAGCCCGTCCTCATAAAAACAACCCGCCCTCATAAACACAGCCCGTCCTCATAAACACAACCCGTCCTCATAAACACAGCCCGTCCTCATAAACACAACCCGTCCTCATAAACACAGCCCGTCCTCATAAACACAGCCGTCCTCATAAATACAGCCCGTCCTCATAAACACAGCCCGTCCTCATAAACACAGCCCGTCCTCATAAACACAACCCGTCCTCATAAACACAGCCCGTCCTCATAAATACAGCCGTCCTCATAAACACAGCCCGTCCTCATAACAAGCCCGTCCTCATAAACACAACCCGTCCTCATAAACACAGCCCGTCCTCATAAACACAGCCCGTCTCATAAACACAGCCCGTCCTCATAAACACAACCGTCCTCATAAACACAGCCCGTCCTCAAAACACAGCCCGTCCTCATAAATACAGCCCGTCCTCATAAACACAGCCCGTCCTCATAAAACAAACCCGTCCTCATAAACACAGCCCGTCCTCATAAATACAGCCCGTCCTCATAAACACAGCCCGTCCTCATAAACACAGCCCGTCCTCATAAACACAGCCCGTCCTCATAAACACAGCCCGTCCTCATAAATACAGCCCGTCCTCATAAACACAGCCCGTCTCATAAACACAGCCCGTCCTCATAAACACAGCCCGTCCTCATAAACACAGCCCGTCCTCATAAACACAGCCCGTCCTCATAAACACAGCCCGTCCTCATAAACACAGCCCGTCCTCATAAACACAACCCGTCCTCATAAACACAGCCCGTCCTCATAAACAACGGGCAAATGGTCGTTAATCTAACCTCCAAACACTGTTTATGAGTGCAAAACGGTGTATGAACGACTCACAACTGATGAGGTTCGATGATTTCTCGAACAGTGCGTCGCTGTCAACGTCTGTCCGAACCACAACGCTGTAAATGCTTCACCCACGGACTACAAATACAAATAATCGCCAACAGAACCTGAACACCTAACCTATCCTAACCTAACCTAACCTAACCTAAGCTAACCTATCCTAAGCTAACCTAACCTGACCTACCCTAACCTAACCTAACCTACCCTATCCTAACCTAACCTAACCTAACCTATCCTAACCTAACCTATCCTGACCTAACCTAACCTATTCTAACCTAACCTATCCTACCCTAACCTAACCTAACCTAACCTAACCTACCCTAACCTAACCTACCCTAACCTAACCTAACCTACCCTAACCTAACCTTCACTTAACCTAACCTAACCTAACCTAACCTACCCTAATCTAACCTACCCTAACCTAACCTAATCTTCACTTAACCTAACCTAACCTAACCTAACCTATCCTAACCTAACCTAACCTATCCTAACCTAACCTAACCTACCCTAACCTACCCTAACCTAACCTAACCTAACCCTCCCTACCCTAACCTAACCTACCCTAACCTAACCTACCCTAACCTAACCATACACGTTCAATTGTATTATGTCCATAATATTAATTTACATTAGGAGAACGAACCTATTTTCATTACAGAGTGTGATAGAACTGATGAATGAGTCTCCAAGGAACGGCCGTTTGTTCTAACGAGCCTGACCTGAGGACGGGTCAGGTCAGAGACATCAGATTAACGATCGTTTGGTTGGTCAATTAGCCAGGCCATCCACGTGCACCAGAACAAGTAGCTAACGACCAGACAAGTATAACATGCAATATATCCTTGTCCACAATGTGACGGGGACATAATTACGCGGTTTATACTCTCGTCATTAATCTCCGCCAATTACATCCGGTCGTTCATAAACCCCGGATGTAATTGGGTTGTAATTGTAACACACATGAGTCGTACATATGACTAAAACCTCATCATAAACATCTTTATTAACCCCCCCCCCCCTTGAGGATACCTTGAGGTGCTTCCGGGCTTATCGTCCCCGCGGCCCGGTCATCGACCAGGCCTCCTGGTTGCTGGACTGATCAACCAGCTGTTGGACGCGGCTGCTCGCAGCCTGACGTATGAGTCACAGCCTGGTTGATCAGGTATCCTTTGGAGGTGCAGCACCTGTTAACTAAATCACAGATTTTAACATTTAACTCTAATATAACATTCTTAACTTAAATTCAATAAGTCCCAAATTCCGTCCAGTGACTTGAGTTATTTAAGCTGTGGGATTAAAACCAGTTAATTTAATTTATCAAAAGCAAGCTCGACGATTTAGCGTATTACAAAGACAGAATTCCACAACATTTAAGCTAAACGAATTCGCAAACTTTAAATTCGCCCATAAAAAAAACCTACGTGTTTTATCATGCCGTAAAATTCAAACTTTAAGTTGTGCAATGTAAAACTGCTGGCTTAAAGTTGAGCATTTTTAAATTGTGTTATTCATTCAACGGAGAAATTTAGTTCCTGGGTATTTAGTGAAGTTGGTAATAATGGGTATAGTGACAGTGCTACCGAACTTAGCACTGTACTTAGCACCACGTCACGGCTGAGTGTGGTGCTGTATGGTGCTTCACTGTGATGTATGGTGCTGTACTGTGCTGTATGGTGCTGCACTGTGATGTATGGTACTGTAATGTGCTGTATGGTGCTGTACTGTGCTGTATGGTGCTGTACTGTGCTGTATGGTGCTGCACTGTGCTGTATGGTGCTGTACTGTGCTGTATGGTGCTGTACTGTGTTGTATGGTGCTGTACTTTGTTGTATGGTGCTGTACTGTGTTGTATGGTGCTGTACTGTGTTGCATGGTGCTGTACTGTGCTGTACTGTGTTGTATGGTGCTGTACTGTGTTGTATGGTGCTGTACTGTGCTGTATGGTGCTGTACTGTGCTGTATGGTGCTGTACTCTGCTGTATGGTGCTGTATGGTGCTGTACTGTGCTGTATGGTGCTGTACTGTGTTGTATGGTGCTGTACTGTGCTGTATGGTGCTGCACTGTGTTGTATGGTGCTGTACTGTGTTGTATGGTGCTGTACTGTGCTGTACTGTGTTGTATGGTGCTGTACTGTGTTGTATGGTGCTGTACTATGCTGTATGGTACTGTGCTGTATGGTGCTGTACTGTGTTGTATGGTGCTGTACTGTGCTGTATGGTGCTGTACTGTGCTGTACTGCGTTGTATGGTGCTGTATGGTGCTGTACTGTGCTGTATGGTGCTGTACTGTGTTGTATGGTGCTGTACTGTGCTGTATGGTGCTGTATGGTGCTGTATGGTGCTGTACTGTGTTGTATGGTGCTGTACTGTGCTGTACTGTGTTGTATGGTGCTGTACTGTGTTGTATGGTGCTGTACTGTGTTGTATGGTGCTGTACTGTGCTGTATGGTGCTGTATGGTGCTGTATGGTGCTGTACTGTGTTGTATGGTGCTGTACTGTGTTGTATGGTGCTGTACTGTGTTGTATGGTGCTGTACTGTGTTGTATGGTGCTGTACTGTGCTGTACTGTGCTGTATGGTGCTGTACTGTGTTGTATGGTGCTGCACTGTGTTGTATGGTGCTGTACTGTGCTGTACTGTGCTGTATGGTGCTGCACTGTGTTGTATGGTGCTGTACTGTGCTGTACTGTGCTGTATGGTGCTGTACTGTGTTGTATGGTGCTGTACTGTGCTGTACTGTGCTGTATGGTGCTGCACTGTGTTGTATGGTGCTGTACTGTGTTGTATGGTGCTGTACTGTGTTGTATGGTGCTGTACTGTGCTGTACTGTGTTGTATGGTGCTGTACTGTGTTGTATGGTGCTGTACTGTGCTGTATGGTACTGTGCTGTATGGTGCTGTACTGTGTTGTATGGTGCTGTATGGTGCTGTACTGTGCTGCACTGCGTTGTATGGTGCTGTATGGTGCTGTACTGTGCTGTATGGTGCTGTACTGTGTTGTATGGTGCTGTACTGTGCTGTATGGTGCTGTATGGTGCTGTACTGTGCTGTATGGTGCTGTACTGTGCTGTATGGTGCTGCACTGTGCTGTATGGTGCTGTACTGTGCTGTATGGTGCTGTACTGTGTTGTATGGTGCTGTACTGTGCTGTACTTTGTTGTATGGTGCTGTACTGTGTTGTATGGTGCTGTACTGTGTTGTATGGTGCTGTACTGTGTTGTATGGTGCTGTACTGTGCTGTACTGTGTTGTATGGTGCTGTACTGTGTTGTATGGTGCTGTACTATGTTGTATGGTGCTGTACTGTGCTGTATGGTGCTGTACTGTGTTGTATGGTGCTGTACTGTGCTGTATGGTGCTGTACTGTGCTGTATGGTGCTGTACTCTGCTGTATGGTGCTGTATGGTGCTGTACTGTGTTGTATGGTGCTGTACTGTGTTGTATGGTGCTGTACTGTGTTGTATGGTGCTGTACTGTGCTGTATGGTGCTGCACTGTGTTGTATGGTGCTGTACTGTGTTGTATGGTGCTGTACTGTGCTGTACTGTGTTGTATGGTGCTGTACTGTGCTGTACTGTGTTGTATGGTGCTGTACTGTGTTGTATGGTGCTGTACTATGCTGTATGGTACTGTGCTGTATGGTGCTGTACTGTGTGTATGGTGCTGTACTGTGCTGTATGGTGCTGTACTGTGCTGTATGGTGCTGTACTGTGTTGTATGGTGCTGTACTGTGCTGTATGGTGCTGTACTGTGCTGTATGGTGCTGTACTGTGCTGTATGGTGCTGTACTGTGCTGTATGGTGCTGTACTGTGTTGTATGGTGCTGTACTGTGCTGTATGGTGCTGTACTGTGCTGTATGGTGCTGTACTGTGCTGTATGGTGCTGTACTGTGTTGTATGGTGCTGTACTGTGCTGTATGGTGCTGTACTGTGTTGTATGGTGCTGTACTGTGCTGTATGGTGCTGTACTGTGCTGTATGGTGCTGTACTGTGCTGTATGGTGCTGTACTGTGTTGTATGGTGCTGTACTGTGCTGTATGGTGCTGTACTGTGCTGTATGGTGCTGTACTGTGCTGTATGGTGCTGTGCTGTGTTGTATGGTGCTGTACTGTGCTGTATGGTGCTGCACTGTGTTGTATGGTGCTGTACTGTGTTGTATGGTGCTGTACTGTGTTGTATGGTGCTGTGCTGTGTTGTATGGTGCTGTACTGTGCTGTATGGTGCTGTGCTGTGTTGTATGGTGCTGTACTGTGTTGTATGGTGCTGCACTGTGTTGTATGGTGCTGTACTGTGTTGTATGGTGCTGTACTGTGTTGTATGGTGCTGTACTGTGTTGTATGGTGCTGTACTGTGCTGTATGGTGCTGTGCTGTGTTGTATGGTGCTGTACTGTGCTGTATGGTGCTGCACTGTGTTGTATGGTGCTGTACTGTGATGTATGGTGCTGCACTGTGTTGTATGGTGCTGTACTGTGCTGTACTGTGTTGTATGGTGCTGTACTGTGATGTATGGTGCTGTACTGTGCTGTATGGTGCTGTGCTGTGTTGTATGGTGCTGTACTGTGTTGTATGGTGCTGTACTGTGTTGTATGGTGCTGTACTGTGCTGTATGGTGCTGCACTGTGATGTATGGTGCTGCACTGTGATGTATGGTGCTGTACTGTGGCGTATGGTGCTGTACTGTGTTGTATGGTGCTGTACTGTGCTGTATGGTGCTGCACTGTGATGTATGGTGCTGCACTGCGATGAATGGTGCTGCACTGTGGTGTATGGTGCTGTACTGTGTTGTATGGTGCTGTACTGTGTTGTATGGTGCTGTACTGTGCTGTATGGTGCTGTACTGTGTTGTATGGTGCTGTACTGTGATGTATGGTGCTGTACTGTGCTGAATGGTGCTGTACTGTGCTGTATGGTGCTGCACTGTGCTGTATGGTGCTGCACTGTGATGTATGGTGCTGCACTGCGATGAATGGTGCTGCACTGTGGTGTATTGTGCTGTACTGTGTTGTATGGTGCTGTACTGTGATGTATGGTGCTGTACTGTGATGTATGGTGCTGTACTGTGCTGAATGGTGCTGTACTGTGATGTATGGTGCTGTACTGTGTTGTATGGTGCTGTACTGTGTTGTATGGTGCTGTACTGTGCTGTATGGTGCTGTACTGTGCTGTATAGTGCTGTACTGTGTTGTATGGTGCTGTACTGTGCTGTATAGTGCTGTACTGTGTTGTATGGTGCTGTACTGTGCTGAATGGTGCTGCACTGTGGTGTATGGTGCTGTACTGTGCTGAATGGTGCTGTACTGTGCTGTATAGTGCTGTACTGTGTTGTATGGTGCTGTACTGTGCTGAATGGTGCTGTACTGTGATGTATGGTGCTGTACTGTGGTGTATGGTGCTGTACTGTGTTGTATGGTGCTGTACTGTGATGTATGGTGCTGTACTGTGATGTATGGTGCTGTACTGTGCTGAATGGTGCTGCACTGTGGTGTATGGTGCTGTACTGTGTTGTATGGTGCTGTACTGTGTTGTATGGTGCTGTACTGTGTTGTATGGTGCTGTACTGTGCTGTATAGTGCTGTACTGTGTTGTATGGTGCTGCATGGTGCTGTACTGTGTTGTATGGTGCTGTATGGTGCTGTACTGTGATGTATGGTGCTGTACTGTGCTGTATGGTGCTGTACTGTGCTGTATGGTGCTGCACTGTGCTAAATAGTGCTGTACTGTAATGTATGGTGCTGTACTGTGCTGTATGGTGCTGTACTGTGTTGTATGGTGCTGCACTGTGCTGAATAGTGCTGTACTGTGATGTATGGTGCTGTACTGTGCTGTATGGTGCTGTACTGTGTTGTATGGTGCTGTATGGTGCTGTACTGTGTTGTATGGTGCTGTATGGTGCTGTACTGTGATGTATGGTGCTGTACTGTGCTGAATAGTGCTGTACTGTGATGTATGGTGCTGCACTGTGATGTATGGTGCTGTATGGTGCTGTATGGTGCTGTACTGTGCTGTATAGTGCTGTACTGCGCTCTATGGTGCTGCAGCACCATACAGCACACCATACAAACCTCCAAAGCTTCTGTTCAAATATACAAATAAATCACATTTAACGCAATGTATCAATGAGAAAAATCAGTAGGAGCCGGTTATTATTTTACTATATTTTGGACTTTATCTAAGTAACTATCGCGTAAAATAGCTATCATTTCTTGCCTACTGACCCCCCCCCCCTTCCCCCTCCCTCTTTCTCCCCTCTCTCTCTCCCCAAGCCTCCCCTCCCTCTTCTTGCCCCCCACTAAAGGTGGGGGGGCACTTATAACTTCCCAGGATGACGTGGAGGACCCTAAACATGCGAGGGAGGAGAGACAGCCTCGCCTCGAACAAAACAAAACACACTGGGGAAAAAAAATATCCCAGGGAAAAAACTTAGTTCCAGAGCCCACGGCGGGGAGGAAGGAAGGGAAAAAAAAAGTTTGAAAATAAAGAGCGAACGATGACGGAGGGAAAACATTTATGTTGAGAAATGGTAAGGTTAGGTTTTAAGAAAAATTCTCAAGATATGATTCACTATTTGTGTTGTGTGTGTCGTATTTATTCTGAGGTTCAGGTGGTGCACATGATAAGTGCCACAGGTCATACTCAAGTTGTAGTGAAGTGCTGTGATGAAGTGCTGTAGTGAAGTGCTGTAGTGAAGTGCTGTGATGAAGTGCTGTAGTAAAGTGCTGTAGTGAAGTGCTGTAGTGAAGTGCTGTATTGAAGTGCTGTAGTGAAGTGCTGTATTGAAGTGCTGTAGTGAAGTGCTGTATTGAAGTGCTGTAGTGAAGTGCTGTAGTGAAGTGCTGTGATGAAGTGCTGTAGTGAAGTGCTGTAGTGAAGTGCTGTAGTGAAGTGCTGTAGTGAAGTGCTGTAGTGAAGTGCTGTAGTGAAGTGCTGTAGTGTAGTGCTGTGATGAAGTGCTGTATTGAAGTGCTGTAGTGAAGTGCTGTAGTGAAGTGCTGTGATGAAGTGCTGTAGTGAAGTGCTGTAGTGAAGTGCTGTATTGAAGTGCTGTAGTGAAGTGCTGTAGTGAAGTGCTGTGATGAAGTGCTGTAGTGAAGTGCTGTAGTGAAGTGCTGTAGTGAAGTGCTGTAGTGAAGTGCTGTAGTGAAGTGCTGTATTGAAGTGCTGTAGTGAAGTGCTGTAGTGAAGTGCTGTGATGAAGTGCTGTAGTGAAGTGCTGTAGTGAAGTGCTGTAGTGAAGTGCTGTGATGAAGTGCTGTGATGAAGTGCTGTAGTGAAGTGCTGTAGTGAAGTGCTGTAGTGAAGTGCTGTAGTGAAGTGCTGTAGTGAAGTGCTGTAGTGAAGTGCTGTGATGAAGTGCTGTGATGAAGTGCTGTAGTGAAGTGCTGTAGTGAAGTGCTGTAGTGAAGTGCTGTGATGAAGTGCTGTAGTGAAGTGCTGTAGTGAAGTGCTGTAGTGAAGTGCTGTGATGAAGTGCTGTAGTGAAGTGCTGTAGTGAAGTGCTGTAGTGAAGTGCTGTAGTGAAGTGCTGTGATGAAGTGCTGTAGTGAAGTGCTGTAGTGAAGTGCTGTAGTGAAGTGCTGTGATGAAGTGCTGTGATGAAGTGCTGTAGTGAAGTGCTGTAGTGAAGTGCTGTGATGAAGTGCTGTAGTGAAGTGCTGTATTGAAGTGCTGTAGTGAAGTGCTGTAGTGAAGTGCTGTGATGAAGTAGAGACATACACATTTTTATGGAACAGAAATATAAGGAAGTCGACGAGCTGCAAGAACATTTCTTCAGCTAGAACTAATATATCAGTGAGTTTCCACTACAGCTAATTCAGTGGTGGATAGCGAGTTTACCTTCTGAGCTGTGTACCCAGGTACACATGGGGGTATATATATATATATATATAATATATATATATATATATATATATATATTAGTATATTTTGGTAGCAGTCTTTCCTGTAGACATATGTTATTAAATATGACCGAAAAAGTAAGATTAATAATTCTAACACGAATTTTCTCAATTTCCTTATGTTTGTTTTTACTGATGACGGTAAATTAAAAATCAATTCTCCAAAATTCATTCTTTATTTCTTAGTCTGACGCGACACTTGAGCGCGTTTCGTAAAACTTATTACATTTTCAAAGACTTTAGTTACACACACACAGAACAACTATAACTGAACAGAGTTTAAATACCTGCATTTGGGTGAGGTGACATGTTACAATGGTTTGGGGTGAGGTGAGAACAAACACAGAACACGAAACAATGGGTATAAGGGAAGAATAGATCTGTAACTGCAGAAGGCCTATTGGCCCGTATTTCTTGATGTTTCTATATTGGAGCGGAGTCTTGAAGTGGGTAGAATATAGTAGTGCGTTAATTGGCTGTTGATTGCTGGTGTTGACTTCTTGATGTGTAGTGCCTCGCAGATGTCAAGCCGCCTGTTGTCGCTGTATCTATCAATGATTTCTGTATTGTTTGTTAAGATTTCTCTGGTGATGGTTTGGTTGTGGGAAGAGATTATATGTTCCTTGATAGAGCCCTGTTGCTTATGCATCGTTAATCGCCTGGAAAGAGATGTTGTTGTCTTGCCTATATATTGAGTTCTTTGGGGCTTACAGTCCCCAAGTGGGCATTTGAAGGCATAGACGACATTGGTCTCCTTCAAAGCGTTCTGCTTTGTGTCTGGAGAGTTTCTCATGAGTAGGTTGGCAGTTTTCTTGGTTTTATAGTAAATCGTCAATTGTATCTTCTGATTTTTGTCTGTAGGGATAACGTTTCTATTAACAATATCTTTCAGGACCCTTCCTCCGTTTTATGAGCTGTGGAGAAGAAGTTCCTGTAAAATAGTCTAATAGGGGGTATAGGTGTTGTGTTAGTTGTATCTTCAGAGGTTGCATGGCGTTCCACTTTCCTTCTTATGATGTCTTCAATGAAACCATTGGAGAAGCCGTTGTTGACTAGGACCTGCCTTACTCTACAGAGTTCTTCGTCGACTTGCTTCCATTCTGAGCTGTGGCTGAGAGCACGGTCGACATAAGCGTTAACAACACTCCTCTTGTACCTATCTGGGCAGTCACTGTTGGCATTTAGGCACATTCCTATGTTTGTTTCCTTAGTGTAGACTGTAGTGTGGAAACCTCCGCTCCTTTCCATGACTGTTACATCTAGAAAGGGCAGCTTCCCATCCTTCTCCATCTCGTAAGTGAAACGTAACACAGAATTCTGCTCAAACGCTTCTTTCAGCTCCTGCAGATGTCTGACATCAGGTACCTGTGTAAAAATGTCGTCAACATACCTGCAGTATATGGCCGGTTTCAAGTTCAAGTCGACTAAGACTTTTTCCTCAATAGTACCCATGTAGAAGTTTGCAAACAGGACGCCTAGGGGAGAACCCATAGCGACCCCATCTACTTGCTTATACATGTGCCCATCCGGGCTCAAGAAGGGTGCCTCCTTAGTACAAGCTTGGAGTAGTTTCCTCAGGATATTTTCTGGCATGTCAAGGGGAGTACATGCCGGGTCTCGATACACTCGGTCCATTATCATCCCGATTGTTTCATCCACAGGTACGTTGGTGAACAGTGATTCTACGTCCAACGATGCTCTTATCCCTGTAGCCCGTGTTCCCGCAGTAAGTCAACAAATTCCTTCGGAGATTTCAGGCTGAAGTTGCACGGGACATAAGGAGTCAGTAAGCCGTTGAGTCGTTTCGCCAGTCTGTACGTGGGTGTGGGTATCTGGCTGATAATTGGCCGAAGTGGGTTTCCAGGCTTATGCGTCTTGACGTTTCCATACGCATATCCAGGTTTATATTCTCCAATAATCTTTGGCAGGTGGAGTCCGGATTCTTGGCATTCACAGTTTCAATCAACTTGTTGACCTTTGTTTTCAATTCGGCTGTAGTGTCCTTCGTTACCCTTGGAATTTAGTTTGGTCAGAGAGTATGTGGTTCATTTTCGCCAGATATTCGTCTTTCTTAAGGAAAGAAATATCTGGCGAAAATGAACCACATACTCTCTGACCAAACTAAATTCCAAAGGGTAACGAAGGACACTACAGCCGAATTGAAAACAAAGGTCAACAAGTTGATTGAAACTGTGAATGCCAAGAAATCCGGACTCCACCTGCCAAAGATTATTGGAGAATATAAACCTGGATATGCGTATGGAAACGTCAAGACGCATAAGCCTGGAAACCCACTTCGGCCAATTATCAGCCAGATACCCACACCCACGTACAGACTGGCGAAACGACTCAACGGCTTACTGACTCCTTATGTCCCGTGCAACTTCAGCCTGAAATCTCCGAAGGAATTTGTTGACTTACTGCGGGGAACACGGGCTACAGGGATAAGAGCATCGTTGGACGTAGAATCACTGTTCACCAACGTACCTGTGGATGAAACAATCGGGATGATAATGGACCGAGTGTATCGAGACCCGGCATGTACTCCCTTGACATGCCAGAAAATATCCTGAGGAAACTACTCCAAGCTTGTACTAAGGAGGCACCCTTCTTGAGCCCGGATGGGCACATGTATAAGCAAGTAGATGGGGTCGCTATGGGTTCTCCCCTAGGCGTCCTGTTTGCAAACTTCTACATGGGTACTATTGAGGAAAAAGTCTTAGTCGACTTGAACTTGAAACGGCCATATACTGCAGGTATGTTGACGACATTTTTACACAGGTACCTGATGTCAGACATCTGCAGGAGCTGAAAGAAGCGTTTGAGCAGAATTCTGTGTTACGTTTCACTTACGAGATGGAGAAGGATGGGAAGCTGCCCTTTCTAGATGTAACAGTCATGGAAAGGAGCGGAGGTTTCCACACTACAGTCTACACTAAGGAAACAAACATAGGAATGTGCCTAAATGCCAACAGTGACTGCCCAGATAGGTACAAGAGGAGTGTTGTTAACGCTTATGTCGACCGTGCTCTCAGCCACAGCTCAGAATGGAAGCAAGTCGACGAAGAACTCTGTAGAGTAAGGCAGGTCCTAGTCAACAACGGCTTCTCCAATGGTTTCATTGAAGACATCATAAGAAGGAAAGTGGAACGCCATGCAACCTCTGAAGATACAACTAACACAACACCTATACCCCCTATTAGACTATTTTACAGGAACTTCTTCTCCACAGCTCATAAAACGGAGGAAAGGGTCCTGAAAGATATTGTTAATAGAAACGTTATCCCTACAGACAAAAATCAGAAGATACAATTGACGATTTACTATAAAACCAAGAAAACTGCCAACCTACTCATGAGAAACTCTCCAGACACAAAGCAGAACGCTTTGAAGGAGACAATGTCGTCTATGCCTTCAAATGCCCACTTGGGGACTGTAAGCCCTAAAGAACTCAATATATAGGCAAGACAACAACATCTCTTTCCAGGCGATTAACGATGCATAAGCAACAGGGCTCTATCAAGGAACATATAATCTCTTCCCACAACCAAACCATCACCAGAGAAATCTTAACAAACAACACAGAAATCATTGATAGATACAGCGACAACAGGCGGCTTGACATCTGCGAGGCACTACACATCAAGAAGTCAACACCAGCAATCAACAGCCAATTAACGCACTACTATATTCTACCCACTTCAAGACTCCGCTCCAATATAGAAACATCAAGAAATACGGGCCAATAGGCCTTCTGCAGTTACAGATCTATTCTTCCCTATACCCATTGTTCGTGTTCTGTGTTTGTTCCACCTCACCCCAAACCATTGTATAATGTCACCTCACCCAAATGCGGTAAAAAACACGAAAAGCTGTTTAAAGACTCAGTTCGTTATAGTTGTTCTGTGTGTGGTAACTAAAGTCTTGAAGAATATTTATAAAGTTTTACGAAAGTTACCGCTCAAGTGTCAGCGGCGGACTAGAAATAGAACAATAACAGTTTTGGGAATTGTTTTTCAATTATCGTCATCAGTAAAAACAAAATTAAGGAAAACTTGGGAGAAAATTCGTGTAGAATTATTACATCTACTTTTTCGGTCATATTATTACATAATTATATATGCTAATATATATATATATATATTCATATATAATTATATAAGTATATAGTCTATATATTACTATATATATTATATAATTATAATGTGATGTATTATAGATATTCTTATTATATTACTGTATATATCTATATACGATATATAGGCTACCAAAATATATTAATACCGTATATATATCTACGCTATCATCAAATATATAAATAAAAAGACTAGTGCCAAATATAATAATATATATAATATATAATATGATGTATAAGATATATAGTATATATATTACTTATATATATGATATATATATAGATTTATGATATATATATAGACTGTTATTAAATATGACCGAAAAGTAAGATACTAATTCTAACACGAATTTTCATTTTCTTGTGTTTCGTTTTTAGATGATGATCGGGTAAATGAAAGAAATTTCAATTCTTCACGACAAGAATTCATTCTTTATTGTCTAGTCTGACGCGACACCTTGAACGCGTTTCGTATAATAATTACTTTTCAAAGGATTTTAGTTTTTCTCACATCAACTATCAACCCTTGAAGCACTCAACAGTCTTTATCTATGCTATGATTAAACAGCTTATCAGTCTTTCATTTATACCCGCGGTTTTGGGTGAGGTGATATGTTACAACACGTTTTAATGAGGTGAACAAAAACCTTTCAAACAAAGGGACCAGACACACACCCGAAACCATGGCATGTTAACTGGATTATTAACTGGTGTAAATTGCGGTATTGTATTATTTGTTGTTAAGTCAGACTGCGGACGGCCTCTTGGCCATATTTAAGCTGCTTCTATATAGTGGGGGCGGTGGGTCTTGACGTGGGTAAAATATAGTTGTGGCACTCATTGACTTTTGATTGCTGGTGTTGACTTCTTTGCAGTGTAGTTGGCCACGTCGACAGACACGTTCAAGCCCGCCCTGCTACGCTGTAACCTCTCGATGAGTCTGTGTTATTTGTTAGGATTTCTCTGGTTATGGTTTTTCGTGTGTGGGAAGAGTAGTATCTGTTCCTTGTAATGGAGCCCCTGTTTTGCTATGCATCGTTAAACACGTGAAGAAAGACAGATGTTGATTGGTCTTGCACTATATACTGAGTTTGTGGGTGTTACAGTCCCAAGTGGAACACTGTTAAAAGGCAATAAGACGACGCGTGGTCTCTTTTCAGGGCGTTCGTGTTGGCCGAGTCTGGAGTGTTTTTTATTAGTAGGCTGGCTGTTGTTTTTGGTTTTATAGTAACTAGTTAGTTGTATGTCTTATCTGATTTTGTCTGAGGAAACAGGTTTGTATTAAGACAATAAGGTATTTCAGGACCCTTCCTGTCCGGTTTTTGATCTGTGGATAAGAAGTTCCTGTAGAATAGTTAATGAGTGGGGCTATAGGTGTGTATTAGTTGTTTCTTCAGATGTTGTCAGGGGCGTTCTACTTCCTTCATTATGATGTCTTCGCAATGAAACCATTGGAAGAAGCCGTTGTGGTACTAGGACTTGCCTTAACCTTACAGAGTTCTTCTGTAGACTTGCATCATTTGGGCTGGGGCTGACGCACGGTCGACATAAGCGTTAACAAATCAATCCCTTGTACCTATCTGGGCAGTCGGTGTTGGCATTGAGGCACATTCCTATGTAGTTCCTTAGGTAGCCTTCAGTGTGGAAACCTCGACTCGCGTTCCGATGACTGTTACATCTAGAAAGAGCAGCTTCCCATTATTCTTCATCTCGTAAGTGAGACGCAGCACAGAATTCTGCTAAAACGATTCTTTCAGCTCCTTCAGATGTTTGACATCAGGTACCGGTGTAACAATGTCGTCAACATACCAGCACTATATGGGCT
>WNGS01009655.1:10268-24236 GCA_020271785.1 Procambarus virginalis
CCTCACTGATATTATACTGCACTCTAGGGATACCTGGCATTGTCAGGCTCTGCCTGTCTTCCATCTGTCTACCAATCAATCTATCTATTTCTTTATCTTTCCAACCAATTATCTAGCTTGCCATCAATTTATCCATCCATATATTCACCCATTTCTCCATCTTTGCATCCATCCATATAATGTCCATATATCTCTCCATCTATCTATCCATTTATCTTTTCTACTAGCTATCCATCTATCTATACATGTATTATCCATCTATCCATCCATATTTCTATTCATCTATGTATCCATCTATCTATACATCTATTGACAATGTGGGATTATATGGCTAAGTACATATTTAATTTTAATTTTAGTAAGTGGACTGTATATTTAAAAATCTATCCATCCTTCTATCTATCTATTCCATCTACGTATCCATCTATCAATACATCTATTTGACCATGTAGGATTATATGTGTGATATATGTGGGATATATATATGAAAGTATATATAATATGAATGAGCTGTCACAGTATACTGACGTTTGAGTATCTGGTCGAAGAAGGGTTTATGAACTCAAAGAAGGGAACTGAAAGAAAAAATGGTGGCATTCCGAAAGGGAAACTATGTGGAGATAAGAAAATTCCTAACAGATATAACATGGGAAACAGAGCTCAGGGAAAAGATGGCCCAAGACATGATGGACTACATCACGCAGAAGTGCAAGGAGGCAGAAGAAAAGTTTGTCCCAGTCAAAAAGATAAAAAAATTAAATGCAGATGAGAAACCCATGGTTTAATCAGAGATGTAAAATAGCAAAGCAACAAAGTAAAAGAGCGTTATCTTGGTTATCTTGAAATGATTTTGGGGCTTTAGTGTCCCTGCGGCCCGGTCCTCGACCAGGTCTCCACCCCCAGGAAGCAGCCCGTGACGGCTGACTAACACCCAGGTACCTATTTTACTGCTAGGTAACAGGGGCATAGGGTGAAAGAAACTCTGCCCATTGTTTCTCGCCGGCGCCCGAGATCGAACCCGGGACCACAGGATCACAAGTTCAGTCTGCTGTCTGCTCGGCCGGCTCCCTGCGTGGAGAAACTATAGAAATAACGGGACACTTCAAAGCAGAGAAGGATACTAGAGTGCCAGGAATAAATATGTCAGGGTGAGAAAAGATGCAGAAGGGCAATATGAAAACGACATCGCAAGCAAGGAAAAGATGCAACCTAAAATACTGCACAGCTACATCAGGAGAAAAACAACAGTGAAGGAACAGGTAATGAAACTGAGGATAGGGGCAGACAGATTCACTATAAACGACAAGGTAGTGTGTGAGGAACTGAATAAGAAATTCCAGGAGGTCTTCACATTAGAGCAAGGAGAAGTTCTAGAGATAAGAAATGGAATAGTTAACCAAGTACCACTAGAGGAGTTTGGGATTACCAGTGGGGATGTAAGGAAGCTCTTGCTAGAGTTGGATGTGACAAAGTCTATAAGCCCAGACGCAATCTCCCCTTGGATCCTAAGGGAAGGAGCAGAAGCACTGTGCCTACCACTCTCCATAGTGTATAACAAATCACTGGTAACAGAGGAACTGCCAAAAATTGGGAAGACGGCTAATGTAGTTCCAATATACAAGAAGGGGGAATAGACAGGAGGCACTGAACTACAGGCCAGTGTCCCTAACTTGCATACCATGAAAGCTTATGGAGAAGATTGTGCGAATAAAGCTAGTGGAACATCTGGAGCGAAAGAACTTTGTAACACAACATCAACATGAGTTCAGGTATGGCAAGTCCTGCCTCACAGGATTAATTGAATTCTACGACCAGGCAACACAAAAATCAGGCAAGAAAGAGAGAGGGTGGGCAGACTGCATATTTTTGGATTGCCAAAAAGCCTTTGACACAGTACCACACAAGAGGCTAGTGCAAAAGCTGGAGATGCAGGCAGGAGTCAAAGGGAAGGTTCTCCATTGGATAAGGGAGTACCTAAGCAACAGAAGACAGCAAGTCACTGTAAGGGGCGAGGTCTCAGATTGGCGAGACGTCACTATTGGAGTCCCGCAGGGTTTAGTCCTTGGACCTATACTGTTTCTGTTATATGTAAATGATCTCCCTGAACGTATAGAATAATTCCTCTCAATGTTTGCTGATGATACGAAAGTTATGAGGAGGATTAAAACAGAGGAAGATTGTAGGAGGCTACAAGATGACCTAGACAAACTGAATGAATGGTCCAAGAAATGGCTACTAAAGTTAAACCCGAGTAAATGAAAGTTAATAAAGCTAGGCGGTGGAAATAGGAGGCCAGACACAGGATACAGAATGGGAGAAGCAGTCCTTCATGAAAGGGACAGAGAGAAAGATCTAGGTGTTGATATCACGCCAAACTTGTCTCCTGAAGCCTACATCAAAAGAATAACATCTGCGGCTTATGCGAGGCTGGCAAACATTAGAACTGCCTTCAGGAACCTGCCAAAGGAATCATTCAGAACCTTGTATACCACATATGTAAGACCAATCCTCGAGTATGCGGCCCCCTGCATGGAGCCCGTTCCTTGTCAAGCACAAGAAACTGGAAAAAGTTCAGAGGTATGCCACTAGGCTAGTCCCAGATCTAAGAGGCATGAATTACGAGGAAAGACTGCGTGAAATGCACCTCACAACACTGGAAGACAAAAGAGTAAGGGAAGATATGATTACTATCTATAAAATTCTGAAAGGAATTTACATGTTGAAAAGGATAAACTGTTTAACATGAGAGGTACGCGAACAAGGGGGACACAGGTGGAAACTGAGTACCCAAATGAGCCACAGAGACGTTAGCAAGAACTTTTTCAGTGTCAGAGTAGTTAACAGGTGGAATGCACTAGGAAGTGATGTGGTGGAGGCTGACTTCATACACAGCTTCAAATGTAGATATGATAGATCCCAATAGACCCAGGAATCTGTACACTAGTTGAGTGACAGTTGAGAGGCGGGACCAAAGGGTCAGATCTCAACCCCGGCAAGTACAACTAGGTGAGTACGGGAAATACACAGTTTATGTTAACATTCTCGCTGTTTCCATTTATTCTATTTATTAATCCATCCATCTATTTATTCATCCATCTATCTATCAATCTTCTCATCAGTCTATATATCCCTCTATCCAAAAATATATCCATCAATGTATCCATCTCTCTATGCATAAATATATTTGCACTCTGTCTATCTCCCTACTGTCTCTGTCTCTGCGTCTCTCTCTTTCTCTGTCTATCAGTCTGTATTTCTTCCCGCAGTCTGTTGTTCTGTTACTGACTGCGTGTGTCTGTCTCTGTCTTTGTATTTCTCGGTCACTCTGTCTCTGTCTCTCTCTCTCTGTCTCCCTCTCTCTCTCTCCTCTCTCTCTCTCTCTCTCTGTCTCTCTGTCTCTGTCTCTCTCTCTGTCTCTCTCTCTCTCTCTCTCTCTCTCTCTCTCTCTCTCTCTCTCTCTCTCTCTCTCTCTCTCTCTCTCTCTCTCTCTCTCTCTCTCTCTCCTCTCTCTCTCCCTCTCTCTCTCTCTCTCTCTCTCTCTCTCTCTCTCTCTCTCTCTCTCTCTCTCTCTCTCTCTCTCTCTCTCTCTCTCTCTCTCTCTCTCTCTCTCTCTCTCTCTCTCTCTTGTGTGGGTGATCGCCTGCGAGAGGAGCTTAGGAGAGTCGTGTGAAATATTCAACAAATAATAATTACCACTTACTCTGCTAAAGGCTGTTGCTTGAGAAACCTTTAAAGCTGTGGAAGAATCGTCTGTTTTATGTGAGTACGGACAAATTATTTACCACATGAAATATATGTTAATTTTCCCAAGATCAGTGTATAATTGTACATATTACCATAAGAAAAAAAAGATTACTCTGAACGTTTGTTTTGAAAATATTTAGATGAGCAGACGGCTTTAACTGCCAAACATCTTAGTGGTGGTGTGAATGTGACCTTGGCATGCTTTTACCTCTTCAATGCTGACCTCCCGAACCATCCATTGTTCATCCTGTACACCCGACCATTCCCTCTGTCAATATGGACGATGCTAGTCTCAACCGTGTGGCCTCCAACGTCGAACAGGCAAACAGACAGACAGACATTCACACGTAAAGTTTGGAGTATGTAGCATGATACAAGTAATGTGTTTCCATTCAGTAAGATACATATTTTGAGTTAATATTTCTTGTGAATAATGTCACCATAAATATTAAACATTTATTGTTTTTTGATACCATGGTGACGTTTGGGAGCATTTGTGCATCTGTCTACAATCTGTCTATCTATCTATCCTTCTATCTATCTCTCTATTTATCTATCTATTCACCTATCTCTCTATTTTTTATCCATTAATCTATATATCCTTTAATCTATTCTTATATACATCCATCTATCCATCAATCTGTACATCTATATATCTATCCATTTATCTCTCAATCAACTCCCCCAACAATCAATATATTCATCTATCCATCTATCTGCCCGTCTATCTCAGTCAATCTATTCATCTAAATAACTGCTATCCAACCATCAGCCTATTTAAGAATGTATCTATTCATCTATCCTCCCATCTACCCATCTAGCAATCCATAAATCCTTCTATCTATATTTCTGTCTGTCCATTTGTACATCAATCCATTTGTCCATACATCTACTCATCGGTCTATTTATCTATACTTCTATCTACCCGTCGGTCCCTGTATCCATCGATCTATCCATCTATCTATTCATCTATCCATCTATGCATCAACCTACACATCCATCCATCTATATATCCATCAATCCATTCATCTGCCCTTCTCTCTGTCCATTTATCTATATACATACATCCATCTTTGAATCCATCGTTCTATCCATCCATCTGTGCAGTCATCTATTAATTAAATTATCCATCTAGATTTCTATCCATTTATCCATTATTATTTCGATCTAGTTTTCTTTCCATTAATCTATCCATTTAGCTTTTCATCCATTAATCTATCGATTTCGCTTTCTATCCATTAATCTACCCATCTATCCATTAATCTATCTATCTATCCATCAATCTATCCATTAATCTATCCACGTATTCATTAATCTATCCATCTAGCTTTCTATCTATCTATCTATCTAGTAATCTTTCCAACTAGATTTCTATTCATCTATTTAACTATCTTTCCAACTCTATTTCTAGTCATCTATCTATCCATCCACCTAATTATCTTTCTATCCATTAATCATGCCAACTATATTTCCATCTATCTATCCTTCTACCTAGGCACCCATTAACCCATCCATCTATTTATCTGTCTATCTTTCCAGCCATATATCCATCCATTTTTCTACTGTCTGTCTGTCACTAGATGTCTTTGTCTCTGCCTCTCTGTGTCTGTCTGTCTGATGAAAAGTATAGTTGTCTACGTGTTGAGTGTCTATTACGAACCTTACCTCCTGTGCAGGTTAGTTTCAATTATAAATTGTTTGTGGACACAGTGGACAATGTTTTATTGGAATAAATCTACAGCTGATATCTGGGAGGCCGCGAGTCACCAGTAATACTCCGCCCAGCAAAGTAGTACCTTCTCAGCTGGAGATTGTTAGGAATAATGTGAACCGGAATAGCCTATGTTGAGGAAAATGGACTCAATCAAAATCATGCATGGGGAATATGGTAAATAAAGTCAATAAAGAGTTTGGTTGAAAACGAAAAGCATAGAGTATTAAGGAGCGATGACTCAAGAGCGGTGGACGTCATCTTGACTTGAGGGGAGGTGTATCTTGGACGACCAAACCTTGCTAACTGAGGGTTTTTCTCCGGTCGGACAGTCAGATAAGCCATCATTACTTGTTACCAGGGTTGCAAGATAGGATAGAGTACTCATGCAGTCTATGGTGCTGTTTTATAAGAGAGAGTCCAAGATTGATTGATTGATGAAGATTAAGCCACCCAAAAGGTGGCACGGGCACGAATAGCCCATAAGTGGTGGCCCTTTTGAGCCATTACCAGTATCAATAGATGATACTGAAGACAGATGATCAATAGATGATACTGGAGACAGATGATCAATAGATGATACTGGAGATCTGTGGAGGTGCGGCTGCACCCTGCGTGACGGGAGATGTCTCCCGTGGAGAGTCCAAGTTTCCTAGAGGTTTATATATGTGTGTCACTGGTGGGCAGGTGTGGTGGAGGTGTGCACGGTTCCAGCATTGGGACTGTGAGCCATAAGGTATCCAGAGCCCGCTTGGGAGTTTTATTAACTAAGTTACCAAGTACAGAATGACCTTGTGTTGTAAGGACTACAAATTATGTCACATATTATCGTGTGTCTTATATATATATATATATATATATATATATATATATATATATATATATATATATATATATAATATATATATATATATATATATATACATATATATATATATATATATATATGCAAACAAGCCTGAATGGTCCCCAGGACTAGATACAACTGAAAACTCACACCCCAGAAGTGACTCGAACCCATACTGCCAGGAGCAACGCAACTGGTATGTACAGGGACGCCTTAATCCGCTTGACCATCACGACCGGACATAAGGAAGTGATAGCCGGAGCTATATGAACCACTTCCCCGCCGGCACTCGGATGGTAATCTTGGGCATAGCATTTTATCAAATCACCTCATTTTTGGGGCAACACGTGAGGAACACAAATGCAAACAAGCCTGAATGGTCCCCAGGACTAGATACAACTGAAAACTCACACCCCAGAAGTGACTCGAACCCATACTGCCAGGTAGATAGCTCCGGCTATCACTTCCTTATGTCCGGTCGTGATGGTCAAGCGGATTAAGGCGTCCCTGTACATACCAGTTGCGTTGCTCCTGGCAGTATGGGTTCGAGTCACTTCTGGGGTGTGAGTTTTCAGTTGTATCTAGTCCTGGGGACCATTCAGGCTTGTTTGCATTTGTGTTCCTCACGTGTTGCCCCAAAATATGAGGTGATTTGATAAAATGCTATGCCCAAGATTACCATCCGAGTGCCGGCGGGGAAGTGGTTCATATAGCTCCGGCTATCACTTCCTTATGTCCGGTCGTGATGGTCAAGCGGATTAAGGCGTCCCTGTACATACCAGTTGCGTTGCTCCTGGCAGTATGGGTTCGAGTCACTTCTGGGGTGTGAGTTTTCAGTATATATATATATATATATATATATAATATATATATATATATATATATATATATATATATATATATATATATATATATATATATATATATATATATATATATATATATGTTATTAAATATGACCGAAAAAGTAAGATTAATAATTCTAACACGAATTTTCTCAATTTTCCTTATGTTTGTTTTTACTGATGACGGTAAATGAAAAATCAATTCTCCAAAATTCATTCTTTATTTCTTAGTCTGACGCGACACTTGAGCGCGTTTCGTAAAACTTATTACATTTTCAAAGACTTTAGTTACACACACACAGAACAACTATAACTGAACAGAGTTTAAACAGCTTTCTTTTTTATACCTGCATTTGGGTGAGGTGACATGTTACAATGGTTTGGGGTGAGGTGAGAACAAACACAGAACACGAAACAATGGGTATAAGCTAAAGGGAAGAATAGATCTGTAACTGCAGAAGGCCTATTGGCCCGTATTTCTTGATGTTTCTATATTGGAGCGGAGTCTTGAAGTGGGTAGAATATAGTTGTGCGTTAATTGGCTGTTGATTGCTGGTGTTGACTTCTTGATGTGTAGTGCCTCGCAGATGTCAAGCCGCCTGTTGTCGCTGTATCTATCAATGATTTCTGTGTTGTTTGTTAAGATTTCTCTGGTGATGGTTTGGTTGTGGGAAGAGATTATATGTTCCTTGATAGAGCCCTGTTGCTTATGCATCGTTAATCGCCTGGAAAGAGATGTTGTTGTCTTGCCTATATATTGAGTTCTTTGGGGCTTACAGTCCCCAAGTGGGCATTTGAAGGCATAGACGACATTGGTCTCTTTCAAAGCGTTCTGCTTTGTGTCTGGAGAGTTTCTCATGAGTAGGTTGGCAGTTTTCTTGGTTTTATAGTAAATCGTCAATTGTATCTTCTGATTTTTGTCTGTAGGGATAACGTTTCTATTAACAATATCTTTCAGGACCCTTTCCTCCGTTTTATGAGCTGTGGAGAAGAAGTTCCTGTAAAATAGTCTAATAGGGGGTATAGGTGTTGTGTTAGTTGTATCTTCAGAGGTTGCATGGCGTTTCACTTTCCTTCTTATGATGTCTTCAATGAAACCATTGGAGAAGCCGTTGTTGACTAGGACCTGCCTTACTCTACAGAGTTCTTCGTCGACTTGCTTCCATTCTGAGCTGTGGCTGAGAGCACGGTCGACATAAGCGTTAACAACACTCCTCTTGTACCTATCTGGGCAGTCACTGTTGGCATTTAGGCACATTCCTATGTTTGTTTCCTTAGTGTAGACTGCAGTGTGGAAACCTCCGCTCCTTTCCATGACTGTTACATCTAGAAAGGGCAGCTTCCCATCCTTCTCCATCTCGTAAGTGAAACGTAACACAGAATTCTGCTCAAACGCTTCTTTCAGCTCCTGCAGATGTCTGACATCAGGTACCTGTGTAAAAATGTCGTCAACATACCTGCAGTATATGGCCGGTTTCAAGTTCAAGTCGACTAAGACTTTTTCCTCGATAGTACCCATGTAGAAGTTTGCAAACAGGACGCCTAGGGGAGAACCCATAGCGACCCCATCTACTTGCTTATACATGTGCCCATCCGGGCTCAAGAAGGGTGCCTCCTTAGTACAAGCTTGGAGTAGTTTCCTCAGGATATTTTCTGGCATGTCAAGGGGAGTACAGGCCGGGTCTCGATACACTCGGTCCACTATCATCCCGATTGTTTCATCCACAGGTACGTTGGTGAACAGTGATTCTACGTCCAACGATGCTCTTATCCCTGTAGCCCGTGTTCCCCGCAGTAAGTCAACAAATTCCTTCGGGGATTTCAGGCTGAAGTTGCACGGGACATAAGGAGTCAGTAAGCCGTTGAGTCGTTTCGCCAGTCTGTACGTGGGTGTGGGTATCTGGCTGATAATTGGCCGAAGTGGGTTTCCAGGCTTATGCGTCTTGACGTTTCCATACGCATATCCAGGTTTATATTCTCCAATAATCTTTGGCAGGTGGAGTCCGGATTTCTTGGCATTCACAGTTTCAATCAACTTGTTGACCTTTGTTTTCAATTCGGCTGTAGTGTCCTTCGTTACCCTTTGGAATTTAGTTTGGTCAGGAAATGGAGGAAAGAATCGAGGCAACTACAGAAGTACCATACTGACTCCCGAGCTCAAAGCGGCAGCCAAGAGCCTTCGTGAGAACAAGGAGATAGTTGTCAGGAGAGGCGACAAGTCGCCAATATACGTCATCCTTAAGAAAGACGAATATCTGGCGAAAATGAACCACATACTCTCTGACCAAACTAAATTCCAAAGGGTAACGAAGGACACTACAGATTTATTGTTTTTTTATACCATGGTGACGTTTGAGAGCATTTGTGCCATATATGGCACTGAAGGAATACCCGGAGTTGCCTGAGTCTGTCTGTCTGTCTCCACTCTGTCAATCTTACTATCCTTCTACCTATCTCTCTATTTATCTATCTATCCACCTATCTCTCTATTTGTTTATCCATTAATCTATATATCCTTTAATCTATTCTTATATACATCCATCTATCCATCAATCTGTGCATCTATACATCTATCCATTTATCACTCCATCAACTCCCCCAACAATCAATATATTCATCTATCTGTCCGTCTATCTCAGTCTATCTATTCATCTATATAACTGGTATCTAACCATCACCCTATTTAAGAATGTATCTATTCATCTATCTACCCATCTACCCATCTAGCAATCCATAAATCCTTATATCTATATTTCTGTCTGTCCACTTGTACATCAATCCATTTGTCCATACATCTACTCATCGGTCTATTTATCTATACTTCTATCTACCCGTCGGTCCCTGTATCCATCGATCTATCCATCTACCTATCCATCTTTCTATACATCTATGCATCAACCTACACATCCATCCATCAATCCATTCATCTGCCCTTCTCTCTGTCCATTTATCTATATACATACATCCATCTTTGAATCCATCGCTTTATCCATCCATCTGTGCAGCTGTCTATACATTAATTTATCCATCTAGCTTTCTATCCATTTACCCATTAATATTTCGATCTAGTTTTATTTCCATTAATCTATCCATCTAGCTTTCTATCCATTAATCTATCAATTGCGCTTTCTATCCATTAATCTATCCATCTATATATCAATCTATTCATCTATCCATCAATCTACCAATCTATCCATCTATTCATTAATCTATCCATCTATCTATCTATCTAGTAAGCTTTCCAACTAGCTTTCTATTCATCTATCTATCCATGCACTTAATTATCTTTCTATCCGTTAATCATGCCAACTATATTTCCATCTATCTTTTCGTCTATCTATCCTTCTACCTAGACAACCATTAACCCATCCATCTATTTATCTGTCTATCCATATTTCCATCCATTTTTCTACTGTCTGTCTGTCACTAGATGTCTTTGTCTCTGCCTCTCTGTGTCTGTCTGTCTGATGAAAAGTATAGTTGTCTACGTGTTGAGTGTCTATTACGAACCTTACCTCCTGTGCAGGTTAGTTTCAATTATAAATTGTTTGTGGACACAGTGGACAATGTTTTATTGGAATAAATCTACAGCTGATATCTGGGAGGCCGCGAGTCACCAGTAATACTCCGCCCAGCAAAGTAGTACCTTCTCAGCTGGAGATTGTTAGGAATAATGTGAACCGGAATAGCCTATGTTGAGGAAAATGGACTCAATGAAAATCATGCATGGGGAATATGGTAAATAAAGTCAATAAAGGGTTTGGTTGAAAATGTAAAGAATAGAGTATTAAGGGGCGATGACTCAAGAGCGGTGGACGCCATCTTGACTTGAGGGGAGGTGTATCTTGGACGACCAGACCTTGCTAACTGAGGGTTTTTCTCGGTCGTTTAGTCAGATAAGCCACCATACTATTATAACAGGGTTGCAAGATAGGGTAGAGTACTCAGGCAGTTTTTGGTCATGTTTTATAAGAGAGTCCAAGTTTCCAAGAGGTTTATATATGTGTGTCACCGGAGGGCAGGTGTGGTGGAGGTGTGGATGGTTCCAGGGTTGGGACTGTGAGCCATCATAGGGTATCCAGAGCCCGCTTGGGAGTTTTATTAACTAAGTTACCAACTACAGAATGACCTTGAGTTGTAAGGCGTACAAATTATGTCATATATTATCGTGTGGCTTATATATATATATATATATATATATATATATATATATATATATATATATATATATATATATATATATATATATATATATATATATATATAAATTCTGTCTTATGTACTAGGCTGATTCCCTACTCCTTGATTTCCCCAGGCTCAAGTAAAGTCATTTATTCCCCTAGACAACATCTAAAAGTTCACCGCCACTCACCACCCAGTTCGTGACAGAGTCAACAGTGAGAGGAACTCAGTGGTGTTAAATGCTAAAGCAAGAGTAGTTACCACTTACTATGACAAAGATCGGTCGCTTGAGAAACCTTTCATGCTGTGGAAAAATTATCTTTTTAAGCGTGTGCAAATTAATTAAAAGTTCTGTTAATGTTCCCAAAATCATTGAATAATGGAGCATATTACTAATATGATTGTTTATGTTTGTTATGAAAATATTTAGCTGTGCAGCTGAGGGACAGTGCCAAATGGGGGGCCTGAATGTGTCACTGGCAAGCTGTACCTTTTGTACTCGTGGCGCCCCGGACCACTCCAGTGTTCATCCCGTTCACCAGACCATTCTCTCTGCCAGTTTGGGTGAGGCCAGCCCCTACCATGTGGCCTCCACCTTGGAACACACAAACAACCTTCTCTCCTATAGTATGTACTAGAGGGGTCACCCATCGTGGTCTCGGTCTGTCTCCCATCTCTCCATCTATATACCTATACACCTATCTTCATTTATCTATTCATTCATCTATCAATCCATCCATCTATATATCTATACCATATATCATTTATACATCATTCATTCCATCTACTAATCCAACATTCCATCTATCAATCCATCCATCTATCTTTCCATCTAGCTATTCATGTTCTTCTATCATCTATAGATCATCGATTTCTCAGTCTACCTATCCTTCTATTTAACCAACAATCTATCCATTCATTTAAGATATATTCATCAATCCATCCATGTACCTATCTTGCCATCCATATATCCATATATCTATCTATCCATCTATCATTCTCTCCATACGTCTATTCGTGTATCTGACCATCTGCCTTATCATCAATCAATCTTTTTGTCAATCTATCCAAATATATATACCATCTATCCATCCACCTATCATTTTTTCCATCCATGTGTGCATCCATCTATCCTTCAAGCAATATATCCATCAAGTTTTCTATCAATCAATCTGTTTTTCTATCCATCTACTTTTCTATCCTTCTATCTTTTCATCTATCTATCTATCTATCCATGCACCAACGCATCTTTCTGCCCATCTATCCACCCACTTATATTTCCATCTACCTATACATCTAATTATTCATCTATTCATCTTTCTACCTATACATCCATCCATCTTTCCATCACTAAACCTATACATCTATTCATCTCTATCCATCCATTTTTCTGTCCATCCATCTACGTTTTACCTATCTATCTATATAGATAGATAGGTAGATATCCATCCACTTATCCCTCCATCCAATTATTCATCTGTCTACCTATCTATCCATATATTTACCTATTTATAACAGAACTAAATCACAGAGAGAGAGAGTGGGGGCCTGATAACTCACAGCACATAGGTTCGAACCCTCATCACGGCTCCTATGGCTTATCTATTTATTCATGCGCCTATTGGTCTATCCATCCATCCTTTTACCTACTGTCTGTTTCATTCTCTTCCTCTATCTTTGTCTCTGCCTCTCTCTGTCTGTTTCTCTCTGTCTCCAGCTGTGTTTCTGTTTCTGAGTTTCTCTGTGTCTCTGTCTGTCTCTCTCTTTCCGTGTCTCATAAATAAATCAATAGTCTAAGTGTGATGGTCGGCAGTGGGAGCAGCTCAGTGGTGTGAAGTACTAAAACACAATAGTTACCCTTACTCTGGTATAGAGCAGCTCAGTGGTGTGAAGTACTAAAACACAATAGTTACACTTACTCTGGTATAGAGCAGCTCAGTGGTGTGAAGTACTTAAACACAATAGTTACCCTTACTCTGGATTAGAGCAGCTCAGTGGTGTGAAGTACTAAAACACAATAGTTACCCTTACTCTGGTATAGAGCAGCTCAGTGGTGTCAAGTACTAAAACACAATAGTTACCCCTTACTCTGGTATAGAGCAGCTCAGTGGTGTGAAGTACTAAAACACAATAGTTACCCTTACTCTGGTATAGAGCAGCTCAGTGGTGTGAAGTACTAAAACACAATAGTTACACTTACTCTGGTATAGAGCAGCTCAGTGGTGTGAAGTACTAAAACACAATAGTTACACTTACTCTGGTATAGAGCAGCTCAGTGGTGTGAAGTACTAAAACACAATAGTCCCTTACTCTGGTATAGAGCAGCTCAGTGGTGTGAAGTACTAAACACAATAGTTACCCTTACTCTGGTATAGAGCAGCTCATGGTGTGAAGTACTAAACACAATAGTTACACTTACTCTGGTATAGAGCAGCTCAGTGTGTGAAGTACTAAACACAATAGTTACACTTACTCTGGTATAGAGCAGCTCAGTGGTGTGAAGTACTAAAACACATTAGTTACACTTACTCTGGTATAGAGCAGCTCATGGTGTGAAGTACTAAAACACAATAGTTACACTTACTCTGGTATAGAGCAGCTCAGGGGTGTGAAGTACTAAAACACAATAGTTACTTACT
>WNGS01009655.1:25236-47289 GCA_020271785.1 Procambarus virginalis
TGTCCACTTGACACTTTTCCGCACACATTCCACAGCACCAATCATCATGCAGGCGAAGAGTCACAATAACGTGGCTGAAGTATGTTGACCAGACCACACACTAGAAGTTGAAGGGACGACGACGTTTCGGTCCGTCCTGGACCATTCTCAAGTCGCTTGTGAATGGTCCGCTTGTGTGAATTTTCTCACACAAGCGACTTGAGAATGGTCCAGGACGGACCGAAACGTCGTCGTCCTTCAACTTCTAGTGTGTGGTCTGGTCACCAATCATCATGCCACATTTGTCAACCAAACGCTTGTTTACATTATAGTTCAAGCCACAGTTTGATGTATACAATTTTCGTTTTGATGTATGGTAATCTTGCCACTGTCAACCATGTCGCAAGTGAGACCAGTCGTCAAGATGTTTACTTCACGTGGGTTTTTCCACCTCACTGCTAAAATTCTGTCACTTTTTCTTAGCTGACACTCACCTGCTGCAACAGTTTGATCAAACACAGGCATTTCTCGCCTTCGTGACTTGACTGTCACAAAATCCAGTATTATGTTCTAGTAGGAACCTTGTCAGCAAGGGACTGGTATAATAATTGTCTGCATATATAATGTTCCCCTTGTTCAGTAGTGGAGCCATCAACGTCTTTACCACACTGCCTGGAAATCCAATTGGATCTTTACTGGGAATGTCTACGTCTGTGCCAGCATAAAGTATCATATCTGTCACCATGCCTGTTTCACACTCACACACAACAAAGAATATGAGTTCAAATCGGTGATGTTTAGAGGGAATATTCTGCCTGAAGGCCAGACGGCCCTTCAAGAGTACAGGCTATTCGTCAATCACTACCTGCTGGCCTGGTACACAGAAATCTTTGTACTTTCCCTTCAAATCACTGAACACGTGTCTCACTATCCGCAGTTTGCAATATCATTATTACTATTTTCAAAATGCAGACACTTGAGAATTAGCAGGATCCTGCCACGTGACATATACCTGCCGAGAACTGAGGATGGAACAAGACTGTCTTTGTTCCAATAATTCTGTATGACATGTTTTCTTAATGTTTCATCATCATGTATAGTGCAAGAAAAACATACAATTATGCTTCAGTTGAATCTTTCCAACGCTGCAAGGGAGAATAACCTGACATTCTCTCCTTTAAAGTGAGTTTTGCCGCGTATCTATTCCTTTCCAGAATTATGTGTGTGTCACTAACATCTCATCAAAATTTGCTGTAAAATAGTCCATTTTGCACATATCTTCACCAGTTTAGGGAAAAGGTCAGTAATACCTACATCTGTAGCATCAAATGATGGTATTTGTGGAACAAAATTGCTACCATCATTCCACTGGAGAACACCCATGCTTCTTGCGGCGTGGACTCCTCCACTACGACGGGGATGAATCCTTCTGTAATACGTTTGCTTGGAGATGAAGCTCTTCTAACCTGCACAAGGCGAGCACGTACTGTTGAGGTAGAGGCTAAGCTTCCCTCATTTTTTATGCAACATTGTACGGCGTCGTTTGGCAGGGTGTGGTGCTGAGACAGCACTCCTCCGCCCAGTAACACCACGAAACCTACTACCACTAGGCACAACACAGCTACAAGTGTTTGAGTCCTGGTCACTAAATCCAGAAAATGAGTCATCTTCACTATGTTCATAGGGAAGAGTAACAACAGGTGGCATAGCTGCTGTAATGGAACGCTGTGGCACTGGTGGAGTAGACTGGGGACACCATAGTGGTGGTGGTGGAGGTCTTGGCTTGCAGACCCTCACTGATATATATACTGCACTCTAGGGATACCTGGCATTGTCAGGCTCTGCCTGTCTTCCATCTGTCTACCAATCAATCTATCTATTTCTTTATCTTTCCAACCAATTATCTAGCTTGCCATCAATTTATCCATCCATATATTCACCCATTTCTCCATCTTTGCATCCATCCATTATAATGTCCATATATCTCTCCATCTATCTATCCATTTATCTTTTCTACTAGCTATCCATCTATCTATACATGTATTTATCCATCTATCCATCCATATTTCTATTCATCTATGTATCCATCTATCTATACATCTATTTGACAATGTGGGATTATATGGCTAAGTACATATTTAATTTTAATTTTAGTAAGTGGACTGTATATTTAAAAATCTATCCATCCTTCTATCTATCTATTCCATCTACGTATCCATCTATCAATACATCTATTTGACCATGTAGGATTATATGTGTGATATATGTGGGATATATATATGAAAGTATATATAATATGAATGAGCTGTCACAGTATACTGACGTTTGAGTATCTGGTCGAAGAAGGGTTTATGAACTCAAAGAAGGGAACTGAAAGAAAAAATGGTGGCATTCCGAAAGGGAAACTATGTGGAGATAAGAAAATTCCTAACAGATATAACATGGGAAACAGAGCTCAGGGAAAAGATGGCCCAAGACATGATGGACTACATCACGCAGAAGTGCAAGGAGGCAGAAGAAAAGTTTGTCCCAGTCAAAAAGATAAAAAAATTAAATGCAGATGAGAAACCCATGGTTTAATCAGAGATGTAAAATAGCAAAGCAACAAAGTAAAAGAGCGTTATCTTGGTTATCTTGAAATGATTTTGGGGCTTTAGTGTCCCTGCGGCCCGGTCCTCGACCAGGTCTCCACCCCCAGGAAGCAGCCCGTGACGGCTGACTAACACCCAGGTACCTATTTTACTGCTAGGTAACAGGGGCATAGGGTGAAAGAAACTCTGCCCATTGTTTCTCGCCGGCGCCCGAGATCGAACCCGGGACCACAGGATCACAAGTTCAGTCTGCTGTCTGCTCGGCCGGCTCCCTGCGTGGAGAAACTATAGAAATAACGGGACACTTCAAAGCAGAGAAGGATACTAGAGTGCCAGGAATAAATATGTCAGGGTGAGAAAAGATGCAGAAGGGCAATATGAAAACGACATCGCAAGCAAGGAAAAGATGCAACCTAAAATACTGCACAGCTACATCAGGAGAAAAACAACAGTGAAGGAACAGGTAATGAAACTGAGGATAGGGGCAGACAGATTCACTATAAACGACAAGGTAGTGTGTGAGGAACTGAATAAGAAATTCCAGGAGGTCTTCACATTAGAGCAAGGAGAAGTTCTAGAGATAAGAAATGGAATAGTTAACCAAGTACCACTAGAGGAGTTTGGGATTACCAGTGGGGATGTAAGGAAGCTCTTGCTAGAGTTGGATGTGACAAAGTCTATAAGCCCAGACGCAATCTCCCCTTGGATCCTAAGGGAAGGAGCAGAAGCACTGTGCCTACCACTCTCCATAGTGTATAACAAATCACTGGTAACAGAGGAACTGCCAAAAATTGGGAAGACGGCTAATGTAGTTCCAATATACAAGAAGGGGGAATAGACAGGAGGCACTGAACTACAGGCCAGTGTCCCTAACTTGCATACCATGAAAGCTTATGGAGAAGATTGTGCGAATAAAGCTAGTGGAACATCTGGAGCGAAAGAACTTTGTAACACAACATCAACATGAGTTCAGGTATGGCAAGTCCTGCCTCACAGGATTAATTGAATTCTACGACCAGGCAACACAAAAATCAGGCAAGAAAGAGAGAGGGTGGGCAGACTGCATATTTTTGGATTGCCAAAAAGCCTTTGACACAGTACCACACAAGAGGCTAGTGCAAAAGCTGGAGATGCAGGCAGGAGTCAAAGGGAAGGTTCTCCATTGGATAAGGGAGTACCTAAGCAACAGAAGACAGCAAGTCACTGTAAGGGGCGAGGTCTCAGATTGGCGAGACGTCACTATTGGAGTCCCGCAGGGTTTAGTCCTTGGACCTATACTGTTTCTGTTATATGTAAATGATCTCCCTGAACGTATAGAATAATTCCTCTCAATGTTTGCTGATGATACGAAAGTTATGAGGAGGATTAAAACAGAGGAAGATTGTAGGAGGCTACAAGATGACCTAGACAAACTGAATGAATGGTCCAAGAAATGGCTACTAAAGTTAAACCCGAGTAAATGAAAGTTAATAAAGCTAGGCGGTGGAAATAGGAGGCCAGACACAGGATACAGAATGGGAGAAGCAGTCCTTCATGAAAGGGACAGAGAGAAAGATCTAGGTGTTGATATCACGCCAAACTTGTCTCCTGAAGCCTACATCAAAAGAATAACATCTGCGGCTTATGCGAGGCTGGCAAACATTAGAACTGCCTTCAGGAACCTGCCAAAGGAATCATTCAGAACCTTGTATACCACATATGTAAGACCAATCCTCGAGTATGCGGCCCCCTGCATGGAGCCCGTTCCTTGTCAAGCACAAGAAACTGGAAAAAGTTCAGAGGTATGCCACTAGGCTAGTCCCAGATCTAAGAGGCATGAATTACGAGGAAAGACTGCGTGAAATGCACCTCACAACACTGGAAGACAAAAGAGTAAGGGAAGATATGATTACTATCTATAAAATTCTGAAAGGAATTTACATGTTGAAAAGGATAAACTGTTTAACATGAGAGGTACGCGAACAAGGGGACACAGGTGGAAACTGAGTACCCAAATGAGCCACAGAGACGTTAGCAAGAACTTTTTCAGTGTCAGAGTAGTTAACAGGTGGAATGCACTAGGAAGTGATGTGGTGGAGGCTGACTTCATACACAGCTTCAAATGTAGATATGATAGATCCCAATAGACCCAGGAATCTGTACACTAGTTGAGTGACAGTTGAGAGGCGGGACCAAAGGGTCAGATCTCAACCCCGGCAAGTACAACTAGGTGAGTACGAGAAATACACAGTTTATGTTAACATTCTTGCTGTTTCCATTTATTCTATTTATTAATCCATCCACCTATTTATTCATCCATCTATCTATCAATCTTCTCATCAGTCTATATATCCCTCTATCCAAAAATATATCCATCAATGTATCCATCTCTCTATGCATAATATATTTGCACTCTGTCTATCTCCCTACTGTCTCTGTCTCTGCGTCTCTCTCTTTCTCTGTCTATCAGTCTGTATTTCTTCCCGCAGTCTGTTGTTCTGTTACTGACTGCGTGTGTCTGTCTCTGTCTTTGTATTTCTCGGTCACTCTGTCTCTCTGTCTCTCTCTCTCTCTCTCCTCTGTCTCTCTGTCTCTTCTCTCTCTCCTCTGTCTCTCTCTCTCTCTCTCTCTCTCTCTCTCTCTCTCTCTCTCTCTCCTCTCTCTCTCTCTCTCTCTCTCTCTCTCTCTCTCTCTCTCTCTCTCTCTCTCTCTCTCTCTCTCTCTCTCTCTCTCTCTCTCTCTCTCTCTCTCTCTCTCTCTCTCTCTCTCTCTCTCTCTCTCTCTCTCTCTCTCTTGTGGGTGATCGCCTGCGAGAGGAGCTTAGGAGAGTCGTGTGAAATATTCAACAAATAATAATTACCACTTACTCTGCTAAAGGCTGTTGCTTGAGAAACCTTTAAAGCTGTGGAAGAATCGTCTGTTTTATGTGAGTACGGACAAATTATTTACCACATGAAATATATGTTAATTTTCCCAAGATCAGTGTATAATTGTACATATTACCATAAGAAAAAAAAGATTACTCTGAACGTTTGTTTTGAAAATATTTAGATGAGCAGACGGCTTTAACTGCCAAACATCTTAGTGGTGGTGTGAATGTGACCTTGGCATGCTTTTACCTCTTCAATGCTGACCTCCCGAACCATCCATTGTTCATCCTGTACACCCGACCATTCCCTCTGTCAATATGGACGATGCTAGTCTCAACCGTGTGGCCTCCAACGTCAAACAGGCAAACAGACAGACAGACAGACAGACATTCACACGTAAAGTTTGGAGTATGTAGCATGATACAAGTAATGTGTTTCCATTCAGTAAGATACATATTTTGAGTTAATATTTCTTGTGAATAATGTCACCATAAATATTAAACATTTATTGTTTTTTGATACCATGGTGACGTTTGGGAGCATTTGTGCATCTGTCTACAATCTGTCTATCTATCTATCTATCCTTCTATCTATCTCTCTATTTATCTATCTATTCACCTATCTCTCTACTTTTTTATCCATTAATCTATATATCCTTTAATCTATTCTTATATACATCCATCTATCCATCAATCTGTACATCTATATATCTATCCATTTATCTCTCAATCAACTCCCCCAACAATCAATATATTCATCTATCCATCTATCTGCCCGTCTATCTCAGTCAATCTATTCATCTAAATAACTGCTATCCAACCATCAGCCTATTTAAGAATGTATCTATTCATCTATCCTCCCATCTACCCATCTAGCAATCCATAAATCCTTCTATCTATATTTCTGTCTGTCCATTTGTACATCAATCCATTTGTCCATACATCTACTCATCGGTCTATTTATCTATACTTCTATCTACCCGTCGGTCCCTGTATCCATCGATCTATCCATCTATCTATTCATCTATCCATCTATGCATCAACCTACACATCCATCCATCTATATATCCATCAATCCATTCATCTGCCCTTCTCTCTGTCCATTTATCTATATACATACATCCATCTTTGAATCCATCGTTCTATCCATCCATCTGTGCAGTCATCTATTAATTAAATTATCCATCTAGATTTCTATCCATTTATCCATTATTATTTCGATCTAGTTTTCTTTCCATTAATCTATCCATTTAGCTTTTCATCCATTAATCTATCCATTTCGCTTTCTATCCATTAATCTACCCATCTATCCATTAATCTATCTATCTATCCATCAATCTATCCATTAATCTATCCACGTATTCATTAATCTATCCATCTAGCTTTCTATCTATCTATCTATCTATCTAGTAATCTTTCCAACTAGATTTCTATTCATCTATTTAACTATCTTTCCAACTCTATTTCTAGTCATCTATCTATCCATCCACCTAATTATCTTTCTATCCATTAATCATGCCAACTATATTTCCATCTATCTATCCATCAATCTTTTCGTCTATCTATCCTTCTACCTAGGCACCCATTAACCCATCCATCTATTTATCTGTCTATCTTTCCAGCCATATATCCATCCATTTTTCTACTGTCTGTCTGTCACTAGATGTCTTTGTCTCTGCCTCTCTGTGTCTGTCTGTCTGATGAAAAGTATAGTTGTCTACGTATTGAGTGTCTATTACGAACCTTACCTCCTGTGCAGGTTGTTACCAGATCGTTCGTCACGGCTCGTAACCCTGTACAGCAGCAAGAAACTTGTTGTCTAGGGACATGGTAATATTGCTGAAATATAGAGCGGGTCACCAGTGTAACCACATGATTGGCACAAGCAAAAATAAGGTATTTATCCCTTAGGACTAAGAAATATACATATAAATTATTATATATATATTAACAATAATATAAGTACAAGATATGATATATATATAGCACAGATGGACAAGATTATATATATAAAACAATCAAACGTATTGTCTCCCTTAAAAATATATATATGGCAAAATAATATATAACAGACTTAGCTCCACCGATGTTAGCTCTCCTGCCCCAGACGAGTTACTGACTACTAAAACTGCGGGAGTAAAAAACATTGCTTCTGCCCCGCGGAAAACTGCCAAACTAACATTATTTAATTAAACTTACATGGAGCAAAATAATGTGACAAGAGTAATCTTAAAGTAACTTAGTAAATGGTCAGAATAACATGCATAACAAAAATAAGGTAATTATTAATACATGCAGTAATTAAAATAAAATAACAAAGGGAAATATTAGGCAACGCTCCCCCAACATCAGGACTAAAAGGTTCTCACGGAAATGTTGCCTCCCAATGTTCAAACACTTAGCATTCCCATCAGTGTTTCCTACGGATGTTCATACATAAAACCACTTTCCCACGAAATCAACCGTGAAACAACAAAGAGCAATTACTCGTTCCCACGGGTGGAAAAGTTAGGCTTAATTCAACATATAATCAGGCAACACATATCTTACATATAAGTAAGGAATATTTAGATGTACATACATATAATCAGATAAAACAAGGCATATATATAAGTACAAATTAATGTAGAAGTACAAATTAAATGTATTTAATTACGTAGCTTATAGAGGTACGTAACACTTCCACCTCCAAGAAAAAAAATGCAATGGATTGAAGATCAATGGCATTTTTTCCGAAGTAAAAATGTTAAGCACAAAAGCAAAATACATTTATGGTACATCAAAACTTCTTGACAAGGCATCGGCCAAAACATTTTGCCTGCCTGGAATATGTTTGATCTCAACATTGAATTCTTGCAAAAATAAGGACCAGCGCAAAATACGTTGGTTCTTAACTTTCATCATATTTATAAAGATAAGGGGATTGTGGTCTGTAAATACTAACACTTTGTTTCCTGACAGATAAATTTCAAACTTCTTAATTGACAATATAAGACCCAATGCCTCCTTTTCTACCACTGAATAATTTTTCTGAGCTGCATTAAATTTTCTTGAATAATAATACACAGGATGTTCAATATTATCTAAACCAACTTGAATCAACACAGCCCCTATACCAACATCTGACGCATCAATGTGTAATATGAAAGGTTTATCAAATTGGGGACTAGCAAGAACAGGTGATGTAGACAATATGCCCTTTAGGTTCTGAAAAGCATTCTGACAATCTTGTGTCCACTGAAATTTTACTGCTTGCGTAATAAATTTGTCAAAGGAGCAGCCACTGTTGAAAAATTTCTACAATAACGCCTATAGTATGCACACATACCAATAAACCGTTGGACTCCTTTTCTACTAGTTAACACTGGGTAGTCCACAATGGCTTGAATCTTATCTTGTAATGGAATAATCTTACCTTGTCCTACTTCATGTCCAAGATAGGTTATAGTACCTCTTGCCCAACTACACTTATTCAGATTTATGGTTAATTTAGCACTTTGCAACACTGTAAACAAGTTCTTAAGACCTAAAAGATGATCTGACCAATTCTTACTGTATAAAACAATGTCATCAAGGTAGGCCCTACAATCTGGCACATCCTTGAGTAAGAAATTCATGAGTCTCTGAAAAGTAGCAGGTGCATTTTGCAGACCGAATGGCATCACTTTAAACTCGTAAGCACCATCAGGTGTCACAAAAGCAGTAACCTCCCTCGCGTAATCAGTCAATGGAATCTGGTAATAGCCCTTGGACAAATCCAGTTTACTTACATATTGAGCATGTCCAATTGATTCAATACATTCCTCTAACAGAGGTAAGGGAAAAACGTCCACAGTAGTGTGTTGGTTCAATTTCCGATAATCAACACACAATCTCCAGGTTCCTCCTGGTTTTGGCACTAATAAACACGGAGAGCTCCAAGTACTTTGACTTGGCCGAATGAAATTATGCTGGAGCAGATAGTCCACTTCTGCTTGTAGAATCTTCCTCTTTTCGGGGTTCACTCGGTACGGATGTTGTCGAATGGGTGTGTTATCCAGGAGCTGAATGTCGTGGGTGATGAGGTGGGTCTGAGTGGGAACCTCCCCAAACAGAGATGTATGGTTGTCCAGCAGAACCTGGAACTCATCACGTTGCTCCTCCTGTAAATGACATAGCATCTCCCTGCCATTGGAACTGGAACTGAGAAGTTGAATATTAACATCATTTCCCTCACTGCAATGATCCTCAGGTGTATACTCTTCCCGACTAAAACAAGTTACTACACCTGGTCCAACATAAGCTTTTAATCTGTTAATGTGCACAGTCATTTGGGGTTCTGAAAGATTAGGGTTATTATTTTATAAGTTAGGTCTCCCACCTTCTCTACCACTTGGTAGGGTCCTGCAAACTTATGGGACATGGAAGTCCCCAAACGAGGTTTCAACACCAACACCAAATCTCCGACAGCAAACGACCTGAGTTGAGCCTTGAACTTCTTGTCATATCGTAATTTCATGGCTTGTTGAGTTCTTCCCAGATGTTCTTTCGCCAACTCACGAGCCCGACACAACTTGTCCTTGACCTTACTCAAGTACAAATCACTCTGATGAACAGAGACATCTCCCAACAACTTTTCGTGGAGCATCTTAAGAGGACCTCTCACTTGGTGACCAAACACGAGTTCAAAAGGTGAACATCCCAAAGACTCTTGTAACCCTTCTCTCGCAGCAAACAACACGAAGGGGAGATTCTCATCCCAATTACGTGGATAAGTCTCTCCGGTTGTCCTCAACATTTGTTTTAAAGTCTGGTGGAAACGTTCAAGCCCACCTTGGCTTTGTGGATGATATGGACTAGACAATTTGTGCTGAATCCCTCGGGACTCGCAAAAAGTTCTGAAAACTTTAGAACAAAAGTTTCCCCCATTATCACTCTGAATAACCCTAGGCATCCCAAACAAAGAGAAAAAGCGTTCAAGACACTTGATGAGATTATGAGCTTGGGTATTCCTCAGAGCATAAGCTTCTGGAAATCTAGTAGTCATACACATGAGAGTGAATAAAAACATGTTACCCGACTTAGTCTTAGGTAAAGGACCTACACAATCAATAACATGAGTAAATGGTTCATCAGGAACTACAATAGGTTGCAATGGTGCTCTAGGCACAGATTGATTAGGTTTTCCAACAAGTTGACAAGGTACACAGTTATGACAATATCTAACCACGTCTTTCTTTAACTTAGGCCAGAAAAAATATTTACATATCTTATGGTACATATTTGAGATACCTTGGTGACCTCCCATGGGGTCATCATGTGCAGCTTGCAAGATCTGCCTACGATAATCATTGGGGACAACGAGTTGGGTTCTAATCTCACAATCATCTGAAGAGGGAGTTCCCTTGGGTCTCCACCTTCTCATCAGAAGTCGATCCTGGAAAAAGAAACCCGTCCCTTCCTCCAATGCATCAACATTATCAGGTGCCTCAGAAATACACTTAATTAAACTAGGATCAGTAGTCTGTTCAACACTTAAGGGCAATGATTCAGACTCAGCAGCGAGCGGGCAAGAACCTAGTAGCTTGATCTCTTTTCCTGATTGATCAGAATAAAATGGAGCCATAGCTACTTCGGCCTCACTCTCGACAACTGGTTCACTGGAGACAAGCGGGCAAGGTACAGATAGTTCAGCCTCCTCACCTTCACTTTCCTTGTGACTTAGGTTCGGCGGGGCTTCTACTACTGCCTCACTCTCATCATCCAGTCGAGTCATAAAAGAATCCTCAAGATCCACCTCCCACTCCTTTCCTGAAGGGGTCCTGGTCTTGGGAACAGCAACCTCAGTGGAATCAGAATTACTCTCACCTGTTTTTCCCATTGATCTAGTTACCACACAAGCAGGGTAAATAATATCATCTGCCTCGGGTTTAGCTAATACATTCTGGGGATTGGTTAACATTATGGGACACTTGGGCCCTGCAACCTGTCGGTTGCCAAAATCGTTACCTAAAATAATGTCTACCCCAGGAATGGGCAGTTGCTTACTTACACCAACATTACACCATCCTGAAGTATATTTAGAATCAAGATTAATTTGCATCAAAGACACAGGTTGTACTCTACCAGCAATACCTTGGAGAAGTACAACTTCACCCAGATCTCGGGTGTCAACATCAGCAAGTACATTTTGGGCAATAAGAGACTGTGAAGCTCCAGTATCACGGAGTAATTGAACAGTCTTATGGTTACCATTATTACATAATAATGTACCTGTGGAAATATATGGTTTAAAGTCAGCCATCCAATTGGGATTGACTGTAGTACATGAAGAATTAATATGTTGCAATCCTTTACTCATAATAAGACCAGTTGGCCGTAGTTCAGGATGCAAACTAAAACATGAAGTAATCACATGACCCCTTCTCTTACAATGTGTACAATGCTTAAAAGTGGGTACACTGGTAGAACCAACTGCAGGTTTAAAATGAGCATTATTAGGCTTAGATGATCCTGGCAGTGGAGTAACAATCTTAGGGTTAGTAAGAGAAGAGTTCACGGGAGTAACTGGCGGACTAGGAGTGGGCTTATAATGATAAGGAGTTCTGTGAGCATTGTAATTTACTCTATGACTAGACTTAGGTGAAGTGGCCGTAAACTGGGCCTTAGTCAACAACTCATGCTCATCAGCGAGCTTTGACAGCTCATAAATGTCTGTTACATTCTTTTGTTCTGCCATATAAGTAGATAATTTGTCTGGGAGACAAGACAATACTTCTTCCATGATAAGAAGATTCTTTAAAGCATCAAACTCTGTGACTGAAAGTGACTTTAACCATCTGTTGCAATAGTTCGTCTTTTGACGAGTAAAATCAGCTATTGTCTGATCACTTACCCTCCTTAGGTTTCTAAATTTTTGCCTGTGTGCCTCTGGATTTAATTGATAAGCATTTAAGATGCTTTTCTTTACATATTCATAATCAAAACTATGAGCGTCAGGTAGGGATGTAAAAACCTCCTGACTACGCCCCTTAAATTGAGACTGCATAATTGCTACCCATTGATCCCTTGGCCAGTTCATACTGATGGCAATCTTATTAAAATGTGCAAAGAAAACCTCAGGATCCTCCTCATTAAACTTGGGTAATTCTATATATTTACTCATCCTTATGGGATTATTATCATTATTAATTGAAACATTACTAGAATTTCCATGCCCAGCTGCCATACGCTGTGTTTCAAGCCTGAAATTAGTGTCAGCCATTTGTTGTTGAATCTCTAATTGCCTAGTGTGTTCTTCAGCTTGTTGTTTCCTTGTTGCTTCTAGTTGCAACTCAATTACAACTCTCTGTCTTTGTGCCTCAACTTCTAAACGTTTAGTCTCAAGCTCTAATAATGTCTGTTGCTTTTGAGCCTCAATCTCTAATAATTTTTGTTGTCTTGCAAATTCGTTGGCTTTTTCTTGAGCCTCAAGTTTAGCATACGTTACTTGTGCATCTAACTCAAGACGCCTTAAAGCAATTTGATCACTTGACTCTTCTCTAACTTCCTCCAGACATTCTTCTCCTAATTCTTGGTTCTCAACAAAATGTGTCACTATGACTCTCAGAATTTGTGCCTTAGTCATGCTATTTCTGGCGGTTAATTCTAGCTTACTGGCCATATTTACTAACGCAGACTTTGTTAGGCTTTTAATTCCCTCAAAGTTTGGGTTAGCCAACAACAACAACACTTGGTCCTCCATCGTGACTAACACTTGGCACTTGATTCACAATAATAATAATAAACACACTGGCACTGCACTTCACTTCACTGTAAAATTTTCACCACACTGAAAATTCGCTTGGCCTCACTGCACAAACAAAAGTTATAGGATGACTTACCTCAAAATCGTGAAACGTTGTTACTTGACACACAGGAAGGCTTGCATGGCACATGAAATAGTTAATAGTAGAAAACACACAAGACACTGGTACCTAGGAAGGCAAGGTTAGATTAGCACAGTTAAGTTTAAGTGGGAAAAATATTTCCCGGCACAGGCCCCCATAACTATGTTACCAGATCGTTCGTCACGGCTCATAACCCTGTACAGCAGCAAGAAACTTGTTGTCTAGGGACATGGTAATATTGCTGAAATATAGAGCGGGTCACCAGTGTAACCACATGATTGGCACAAGCAAAAATAAGGTATTTATCCCTTAGGACTAAGAAATATACATATAAATTATTATATATATATATTAACAATAATATAAGTACAAGATATGATATATATAGCACAGATGGACAAGATTATATATATAAAACAATCAAACGTATTGTCTCCCTTAAAAATATATATATGGCAAAATAATATATAACAGACTTAGCTCCACCGATGTTAGCTCTCCTGCCCCAGACGAGTTACTGACTACTAAAACTGCGGGAGTAAAAAACACTGCTTCCGCCCCGCGGAAAACTGCCAAACTAACATTATTTAATTAAACTTACATGGAGCAAAATAATGTGACAAGAGTAATCTTAAAGTAACTTAGTAAATGGTCAGAATAACATGCATAACAAAAATAAGGTAATTATTAATACATGCAGTAATTAAAATAAAATAACAAAGGGAAATATTAGGCAACGCTCCCCCAACATCAGGACTAAAAGGTTCTCACGGAAATGTTGCCTCCCAATGTTCAAACACTTAGCATTCCTATCAGTGTTTCCTACGGATGTTCATACATAAAACCACTTTCCCACGAAATCAACCGTGAAACAACAAAGAGCAATTACTCGTTCCCACGGGTGGAAAAGTTAGGCTTAAATCAACATATAATCAGGCAACACATATCTTACATATAAGTAAGGAATATTTAGATGTACATACATATAATCAGATAAAACAAGGCATATATATAAGTACAAATTAATGTAGAAGTACAAATTAAATGTATTTAATTACGTAGCTTAATAGAGGTACGTAACACAGGTTAGTTTCAATTATAAATTGTTTGTGGACACAGTGGACAATGTTTTATTGGAATAAATCTACAGCTGATATCTGGGAGGCCGCGAGTCACCAGTAATACTCCGCCCAGCAAAGTAGTACCTTCTCAGCTGGAGATTGTTAGGAATAATGTGAACCGGAATAGCTTATGTTGAGGAAAATGGACTCAATCAAATTCATGCATGGGGAATATGGTAAATAAAGTCAATAAAGAGTTTGGTTGAAAACGAAAAGCATAGAGTATTAAGGGGCGATGACTCAAGAGCGGTGGATGCCATCTTGACTTGAGGGGAGGTGTATCTTGGACGACCAGACCTTGCTAACTGAGGGTTTTTCTCCGGTCGTACAGTCAGATAAGCCATCATTACTTGTTACCAGGGTTGCAAGATAGGATAGAGTACTCATGCAGTCTATGGTGCTGTTTTATAAGAGAGAGTCCAAGATTGATTGATTGATGAAGATTAAGCCACCCAAAAGGTGGCACGGGCACGAATAGCCCATAAGTGGTGGTCCTTTTGAGTCAATCCCAGTATCAATAGATGATACTGGAGACAGATGATCAATAGATGATACTGGAGATCTGTGGAGGTGCGGCTGCACCTTGCGTGACGGGAAATGTCTCCCGTGGAGAGTCCAAGTTTCCTAGAGGTTTATATATGTGTGTCACCGGTGGGCAGGTGTGGTGGAGGTGTGCACGGTTCCAGGGTTGGGACTGTGAGCCATCATAGGGTATCCAGAGCCCGCTTGGGAGTTTTATTAACTAAGTTACCAAGTACAGAATGACCTTGTGTTGTAAGGAGTACAAATTATGTCACATATTATGGTGTGTCTTATATATATATATATATATATATATATATATATATATATATATATATATATATATATATATATATATATATATATATATATATATATATATGTCGTACCTAGTAGCCAGAACTCACTTTTTGGCCTACTATGCAAGGCCAGATTTGCCTAATAAGCCAAGTTTTCCTGAATTAATATATTTTCTCTAATTTTTTTCTTATGAAATGATAAAGCTACCCATTTCATTATGTATGAGGTCAATTTTTTTATTGCAGTTAAAATTAACGTAGATATATGACCGAACCTAACCAACCCTACCTAACCTAACCTAACTTATCTTTATATGTTAGGTTAGGTTAGGTAGCCAAAAAAGTTAGGTTAGGTTAGGTTAGGTAGGTTAGGTAGTCGAAAAACAATTAATTCATGAAAACTTGGCCTATTAGGCAAATCGGGCCTTGCATAGTAGGCTGAGAAGTGAGTTCTGGCTACTAGGTACGACATATATATATATATATATATATATATATATATATATATATATATATATATATATATATATATATATATATATATATATATATATATATATATATATGTTGTGACGGGAAAGTGTTGGAGTGTTGATGTTCGGCAGTCCTCCAATGACAGGTGTCAATGCCTGGTCACACTTACAAAAAAAAGAGAGACTGCTTGCCTGTTGTCTGTGGTAAGTTAGAGGGAGGAACACGTAAAACACAAAGTATGAACATAAATACAAATACAAAAAAGATAAATAAAAAAAACACAATAGATTAAATATTAATGTGAAATAGTGCAATGGTGCTGAGAATATTGGCTATGGATGAGACCTCCCTTTGTATACGAAAGCCAGAGAGCTTAGTATGCCAGAGAGAGATGTCAACTCTAAGAGCACAAAGAATATTCTGAAGCTGATAGCTGGTCGGGCTCAGACGTCGACTCAGGTAGATGGCGCTGATATGCGGTGTGTAGGTGTGCGGTTGGCGAGTCACCAATCAAGGAGCAGGCAAGCTGGGAATGGGTAGTTGGCTGGTTGAAGACGGGTGGCGAGCCAGCGTGAAGGGGCTTCAGGGTACGTTTTGCCTCCTGGTCAAAACGTTTTGTGCTACTGGTGACGTAACTTGAATGTAGTATCTTGTACTTGTAGAATCGACGTAACGTGCCTGAATGGTCCCCAGGACTATATGCAACTGAAAACTCACACCCCAGAAGTGACTCGAACCCATACTACCAGGAGCAACGCAACTGGTATATACAGGATGCCTTAATCCCCTTGACCATCACAACCGGACATAGGGAAGTGATAGCCGAAGCTATTTGAACCACTTCCCGCCGACACTCGGATGGTAATCTTGGGCATAGCATTTTATCAAATCACCTCATTTTTGGGGGGGCAACACGTGAGGAACACAAATGCGAACAAGCTTGAATGGTCCCCAGGACTATATGCAACTGAAAACTCACACCCCCAGAAGTGACTCGAACCTATACTGCCAGGAGCAACACAACTGGTATGTACAGGGACGCCTTAATCCGCTTGATTATCACGACTGGACATAAGGAAGTGATAGCCGAAGCTATTTGAACCACTTTCCCGCCGGCACTCGGATGGTAATCTTGGGCATAGCATTTTATCAAATCACCTCATTTTTTTGGGGCAACACGTGAGGAGGATTAAAACAGGAAGATAGTAGGAGGCTACAAGATGACTTAGACAAACTGAATGAATGGTCCAAGAAATGGCTATTAAAGTTAAACCCGAGTAAATGTAAGTTAATAAAGCTAGGCGGTGGAAATAGGAGGCCGGACACAGGATACAGAATGGGAGAAGAAGTCCTTCATGAAACGGACAGAGAGAAAGATCTAGGTGTTGATACCACGCCAAACTAGTCTCCTGAAGCCTACATCAAAAGAATAACATCTGCGGCTTATGCGAGGCTGGCAAACATTAGAACTGCCTTCAGGAACCTTTCAAAGGAATCATTCAGAAGCTTGTGTACCACATATGTAAGACTAATCCTCGAGTATGCGGCCCCCTGCATGGAGCCCGTTCTTTGTCAAGCACAAGAAACTGGAAGAAGTTCAGAGGAATGCCAGTAGGCTAGTCCCAGATCTAAGAGGCATGAATTACGAGGAAAGGCTGCGTGAAATGTACCTCACAACACTGGAAGACAAAAGAGTAAGGGAAGATATGATTACTATCTATAAAATTCTGAAAGGAATTTACATTTTGAAAAGGATAAACTGTTTAACATGAGAGGTACGCGAACAAGGGGGACACAGGTGGAAACTGAGTACCCAAATGAGCCACAGGGACGTTAGAAAGAACTTTTTCAGTGTCAGAGTAGTTAACAGGTGGAATGCACTAGGAAGTGATGTGGTGGAGGCTGACTTCATACACAGCTTCAAATGTAGATATGATAGATCCCAATAGACCCAGGAATCTGTACACTAGTTGAGTGACAGTTGAGAGGCGGGACCAAAGGGTCAGATCTCAACCCCGGCAAGTACAACTAGGTGAGTACGAGAAAGACACAGTTTATGTTAACATTCTTGCTGTTTCCATTTATTCTATTTATTAATCCATCCACCTATTTTTTCATCCATCTATCTATCAATCTTCTCATCTGTTTATATATCCCTCTATCCAAAAATATATCCATCAATCTGTCCATCTATTTATCCAACTCTCTATGCATACATATATTTGCACTCTGTTTATCTCCCTACTGTCTCTGTCTCTGCGTCTCTCTCTTTCTCTGTCTATCAGTCTAATCCCGCAGTCTGTTGTTCTGTTACTGACTGTGTGTGTCTGTCTCTGTCTTTGTATTTCTCGGTCACTCTGTCTGTCTGTCTGTCTCTCTCTCTCTCTAATGTGTGGGTGATCGCCTGCGAGAGGAGCTTAGGAGAGCGTGTGAAACACTCAACCAAAACACGTTTGTTTTGAAAATATTTAGCTGAGCAGACGGCTTTAATTGCCAAACATCTTAGTGGTGGTGTGAATGTGACCTTGGCATGCTTTTACCTCTTCAATGCTGACCTCCCCAACCATCCATTGTTCATCCTGTACACCCGACTATTCCCTCTGTCAATATGGACGATGCTAGCCTCAACCGTGTGGCCTCCAACGTCGAACAGCCAAACAGACAGACAGACAGACAGACATTCACACGTAAAGTTTGGAGTATGTAGCATGATACAAGTAATGTGTTTCCATTAGTAAGATACATATTTTGAGTTAATATTTCTTGTGAACAATGTCACCATAAATATTAAACATTTATTGTTTTTTGATACCATGGTGACGTTTGAGAGCATTTGTGCCATATATGGCACTGAAGGAATACCCGGAGTTGCCTGAGTCTGTCTGTCTGTCTCCACTCTGTCAATCTTACTATCCTTCTACCTATCTCTCTATTTATCTATCTATCCACCTATCTCTCTATTTGTCTATCCATTAATCTATATATCCTTTAATCTATTCTTATATACATCCATCTATCCATCAATCTGTGCATCTATACATCTATCCATTTATCACTCCATCAACTCCCCCAACAATCAATATATCCATCTATCTGTCCGTCTATCTCAGTCTATCTATTCATCTATATAACTGGTATCTAACCATCACCCTATTTAAGAATGTATCTATTCATCTATCTACCCATCTACCCATCTAGCAATCCATAAATCCTTATATCTATATTTCTGTCTGTCCACTTGTACATCAATCCATTTGTCCATACATCTACTCATCGGTCTATTTATCTATACTTCTATCTACCCGTCGGTCCCTGTATCCATCGATCTATCCATCTACCTATCCATCTTTCTATACATCTATGCATCAACCTACACATCCATCCATCTATGGATCCATCAATCCGTTCATCTGCCCTTCTCTCTGTCCATTTATCTATATACATACATCCATCTTTGAATCCATCGCTTTATCCATCCATCTGTGCAGCTGTCTATACATTAATTTATCCATCTAGCTTTCTATCCATTTATCCATTAATATTTCGATCTAGTTTTATTTCCATTAATATTTCGATCTAGTTTTATTTCCATTAATCTATCCATCTAGCTTTCTATCCATTAATCTATCAATTGCGCTTTCTATCCATTAATCTATCCATCTATATATCAATCTATTCATCTATCCATCAATCTACCAATCTATCCATCTATTCATTAATCTATCCATCTATCTATCTATCTAGTAATCTTTCCAACTAGCTTTCTATTCATCTATCTAACTATCTTTCCAACTAGATTTCTATTCATCTATCTATCCATGCACTTAATTATCTTTCTATCCGTTAATCATGCCAACTATATTTCCATCTATCTTTTCGTCTATCTATCCTTCTACCTAGACAACCATTAACCCATCCATCTATTTATCTGTCTATCCATCTTTCCAGTCATATATCCATCCATTTTTCTACTGTCTGTCTGTCACTAGATGTCTTTGTCTCTGCCTCTCTGTGTCTGTCTGTCTGATGAAAAGTATAGTTGTCTACGTGTTGAGTGTCTATTACGAACCTTACCTCCTGTGCAGGTTAGTTTCAATTATAAATTGTTGGTGGACACAGTGGACATTGTTTTATTGGAATAAATCTACAGCTGATATCTGGGAGGCCGCGAGTCACCAGTAATACTCCGCCCAGCAAAGTAGTACCTTCTCAGCTGGAGATTGTTAGGAATAATGTGAACCGGAATAGCCTATGTTGAGGAAAATGGACTCAATCAAAATCATGCATGGGGAATATGGTAAATAAAGTCAATAAAGGGTTTGGTTGAAAATGTAAAGAATAGAGTATTAAGGGGCGATGACTCAAGAGCGGTGGACGCCATCTTGACTTGAGGGGAGGTGTATCTTGGACGACCAGACCTTGCTAACTGAGGGTTTGTCTCCGGTCGTACAGTCAGATAAGCCACCATACTATTATAACAGGGTTGCAAGATAGGGTAGAGTACTCAGGCAGTTTTTGGTCATGTTTTATAAGAGAGTCCAAGTTTCCAAGAGGTTTATATATGTGTGTCACCGGAGGGCAGGTGTGGTGGAGGTGTGGATGGTTCCAGGGTTGGGACTGTGAGCCATCATAGGGTATCCAGAGCCCGCTTGGGAGTTTTATTAACTAAGTTACCAACTACAGAATGACCTTGAGTTGTAAGGCGTACAAATTATGTCATATATTATCGTGTGGCTTATATATATATAAATTCTGTCTTATGTACTAGGCTGATTCCCTACTCCTTGATTTCCCCAGGCTCAAGTAAAGTCATTTATTCCCCTAGACAACATCTAAAAGTTCACCGCCACTCACCACCCAGTTCGTGACAGAGTCAACAGTGAGAGGAACTCAGTGGTGTTAAATGCTAAAGCAAGAGTAGTTACCACTTACTATGACAAAGATCGGTCGCTTGAGAAACCTTTCATGCTGTGGAAAAATTATCTTTTTAAGCATGTGCAAATTAATTAAAAGTTCTGTTAATGTTCCCAAAATCATTGAATAATGGAGCATATTACTAATATGATTGTTTATGTTTGTTATGAAAATATTTAGCTGTGCAGCTGAGGGACAGTGCCAAATGGGGGGCCTGAATGTGTCACTGGCAAGCTGTACCTTTTGTACTCGTGGCGCCCCGGACCACTCCAGTGTTCATCCCGCTCACCAGACCATTCTCTCTGCCAGTTTGGGTGAGGCCAGCCCCTACCATGTGGCCTCCACCTTGGAACACACAAACAACCTTCTCTCCTATAGTATGTACTAGAGGGGTCACCCATCGTGGTCTCGGTCTGTCTCCCATCTCTCCATCTATATACCTATACACCTATCTTCATTTATCTATTCATTCATCTATCAATCCATCCATCTATATATCTATACCATATATCATTTATACATCATTCATTCCATCTACTTATCCAACATTCCATCCCCTATTAATGATGGTATAATAAATGCTCATATAGAACTCGATGTTTGTACGTATATTGTTGCTAATTTGAAAATCCAGAAGAAAGTCTTAAAAATGTTATTCGATGGCATTTTAACAAATCTAAAGATTTGAGTCCATTGCTCCATACTGATACAGTAATTCAGATGATAAGAAATAGTTGTACTGAAGAATACATATCTAATCAACTACCTAATTCCTGTCCTAAATTATCTGAACTAATAACACCGGCCCTACAAAGGATATCATGTGAGAAAACAACCGGGTTTGAGACCATAGCTTAGAGACCTTTAAATGTGAGAGGCGCTGTAAAATTTGCTTAGATACTGAAACACAGCTTGTGTTTTTACCCTGTATGCATATGACTACCTGTAGTTTATGTGGCAGTTGTTAAAATCTATGTCCAATTTGTAGAGGAAATATACAATGTATTGTTAAGCCCATTATTGTTTAACAGAAATGGTGTATGTGAAATTATAGTTAAATGTGTTAAAAGTATTTAAATAATTAAGTATTAATATGTTTGAAAGTGTATAATAAAATACATTTGTTTAATATACATGAATAAAATTTGAAACTTTATCATTATCTATCGAATTATTTCACCCTTTAATTAATTATTTAAATGACTAATACAATAAACTATATAGGATTGGATAAAAAGAAAAAGAAGAAATATATACGGCATACGGGTTAACAACTCATACTCTCTGGTAAGAGGTCTCATTGTATAGGTTTCATTAGGCAAGATTCAGTAAGTAAGTTTCGTTAGGTAGGTTTCATTACGTAGATTCGTTAGCTAGGAATATTAGATAATTACATAGGTTTCGTTAGGCAAGTTTCGTTAGGTAGGATACATTAAA
>WNGS01009657.1:0-16120 GCA_020271785.1 Procambarus virginalis
GGGTTCTAAATAATTTACTAATATGTCTTAAATCCTTTAACTTTGGCCTACCCTGACCACCTAACTTTGTCTCGTACCGAGAACCATTTCCACATTGGGGCAATGCACTTGGGTCAGCCTTACCTTAGGGGTAAAGCTAACCCCATGCGTATTGCCTTTAGCTTTTGACAGATAAGTCTAGTATACTATAGACATTCTAGTATACTACACGGAGTACCTGGTGGTGGCCAGGAACCCCTTCAATGTCTGTCTCTGATATTCTGTCTTCCTCTCACCACTCTTCACCTCTCCTCCTTGCCTCCCTTTCCCTTTCCCTTTCTCCTTTGTTCCAACTCGATCGATCGTCCTCTTCAAAATAACGTCGTTTTTCGCCCGTATGGACACTATGGCCAAAAATGGACGTAATTATAAATGAAATCGGCTCACGAAAGTGACGTACTGTCCCGTTTTCTGTTTGAGTCCTCAGGCCTACTCGGTACTCGGTATGATTAGAGAGGAAACTTTCAATTAACTTTTTTTCATGACCTTTGAAACTTTAGGAGAATTTCCTGCCCCTTTTACCTACCAGAGGGCCCTTAACTTACTGTTTTTTTTAACCAAAATTTATTTTAATTTTTTTTACATTTTTAAATTATGTCTTTTCGGCCATACGGGTAAACGGCCAAATTTCAGCCGTAATATATAAGAGGAGAGGTTGCTCTCCCTCCACCCATCTCTCCAGTTCTCTCTCAAATTGGTTTTGTCGCCCCATCATTCATTCCCACCAGTTCTCACTGCCTCCTAACATTCTTTAACCTCCCACCCTTCTATTCCCTCTATCTCTCTCGTCAATTCCTCCCTCCTTCCCATTCTCTCTGACACTTTTTTTGGCCATCACTTTTCATTTCCTCCTTCCCTATATTTTCTCTGCCTCCCTTCATTCCATTATCTCTAAATCCCTCCATTCCATTCCCTCTCCCCTCCCTCTATCTCGCCCGTTCACTCCCCTACACCTCTCCACTCCCGGAGCTGTTGATTGTCTCAATAGGAGCCAATCCCACTGAAGGAGTTGCATGGGGAGGGGGTCGACCTCAACCATGCTATTACACTCCCCAGCCAGCAACACATCACCATGCAAAGTTTCATAAGGCTAGCCCCAAGCGTCTGGCTTCCTACTCAGGACACGATGAATAATAAACAAACATTCTTTCTTCTAGACATAAGTGTACACAGAGCGGATGGGATTTTGTCCCTCAATGAAATACCCGTCAGAGGAGTTTTATGCCACAGTCTCGCCCATAATAAGACAGTTTTAACGGTTTCAATAATGAGGTTTGACACTTCTCTTGTCTCGTAAACGAACGTATATACTTATCTGTAGGGGACTGACCTCAGGATGTCACCGATATAGACGTTCACAGGAGTGGTCCCATTCACACTACCCAGGAGTACACTCACCTCTATGGGATGTTCATAGCAGGAATGAACGATTACCACAATTATTACATTTATTATTATTAATAAAATAATATATTGCTATTATTTATAAACCATTTGTATTATTGTTTTATCTTTCCTTTCTCTCCAAGATACCTTCTTGAGAGGATATGTGATGCTGGGCCGGAGCTTTGGCTTCTGGACCACTGATCTGATCACAGACCCGCGGGGTTGAGGAGGATGGTGGTGACGGGTTCCGCATCTTTCTAGTAGTTCCTCGCGTCGTGAGTGAGAGAGAGAGAGAGAGAGAGAGAGAGAGAGAGAGAGAGAGAGAGAGAGAGAGAGAGAGTGTTGGTGGCTCCTTGGTGCTATCTTTATTGAAAATTGTGGTGTTTATCAGGTGGCTGGAGTCTGACCTTCGCGTGTGATGTGCGGGAATACTCAGTGGTGTTGTGACAGTCTACCGACACTGTGGGTCATGTTCCCTTCCTGATTTTAGTGATCCAAGAGGAGAGATAGCCAGAAGGCTTATCTCTAGTCTTGACCAAGTCTGGTGGGAACGGTCTGAACATCAGAGCCACCAACACCGTCGTGACGGTGGTGGTCTTACTGTTATGTACAAAGCCAACATCATCAAAGTTCCGCACCCGGCTCAACTCCGTGGACTACCAGTACCAGTAGTAGTCATGGGCTGAAACTGTCGGCGTCCCGGGCCTGCCACCCCAACACTGGAGGCGTCCTGGCCTGCCGCCTCCAACACTGGAGGCGTCCTGGCCTGCCACCCCAACACTGGAGGCGTCCTGGCCTGCCACCCCAACACTGGAGGCGTCCTGGCCTGCCACTCCAACACTGGAGGCGTCCTGGCCTGCCACTCCAACACTGGAGGCGTCCTGGTCTGCCACTCCAACACTGGAGGCGTCCTGGTCTGCCACTCCAACACTGGAGGCGTCCTGGCCTGCCACTCCAACACTGGAGGCGTCCTGGGCTGCCACCCCAACACTGGAGGCGTCCTGGCCTGCCGCCTCAACACTGGAGGCGTCCTGGCCTGCCACCCCAAAACTGGAGGCGTCCTGGCCTGCCTCTCCAACACTGGAGGCGTCCTGGCCTGCCACCCCAACACTGGAGGCGTCCTGGTCTGCCACTCCAACACTGGAGGCGTCCTGGCCTGCCGCCTCAACACTGGAGGCGTCCTGGCCTGCCACTCCAACACTAGAGGCGTCCTGGCCTGCCACTCCAACACTGGAGGCGTCCTGGGCTGCCACTCCAACACTAGAGGCGTCCTGGCCTGCCACTCCAACACTAGAGGCGTCCTGGCCTGCCACTCCAACACTGGAGGCGTCCTGGCCTGCCACTCCAACACTAGAGGCGTCCTGGCCTGCCACTCCAACACTGGAGGCGTCCTGGGCTGCCACCCCAACACTGGAGGCGTCCTGGGCTGCCACCCCAACACTGGAGGCGTCCTGGGCTGCCACCCCAACACTGGAGGCGTCCTGGCCTGCCTCTCCAACACTGGAGGCGTCCTGGGCTGCCACTCCAACACTGGAGGCGTCCTGGCCTGCCGCCTCAACACTGGAGGCGTCCTGGCCTGCCGCCTCAACACTGGAGGCGTCCTGGCCTGCCGCCTCAACACTGGAGGCGTCCTGGCCTGCCGCCTCAACACTGGAGGCGTCCTAGCCTGCCACTCCAACACTGGAGGCGTCCTAGCCTGCCACTCCAACACTCGAGGCGTCCTAGCCTGCCACTCCAACACTGGAGGCGTCCTGGCCTGCCACTCCAACACTGGGGCGTCCTGGTCTGCCACTCCAACACTGGAGGCGTCCTGGTCTGCCACTCCACACTGGAGGCGTCCTGGCCTGCCACTCCAACACTGGAGGCGTCCTGGTCTGCCACTCCAACACTGGAGGCGTCCTGGTCTGCCACTCCAACACTGGAGGCGTCCTGGCCTGCCACTCCAACACTGGAGGCGTCCCTGGCCTGCCACTCCAACACTGGAGGCGTCCTGGCCTGCCGCCTCAACACTGGAGGCGTCCTAGCCTGCCACTCCAACACTGGAGGCGTCCTGGCCTGCACTCCAACACTGGAGGCGTCCTGGTCTGCCACTCCAACACTGGAGGCGTCCTGGGCTGCCACCCCAACACTGGAGGCGTCCTGGTCTGCCACTCCAACACTGGAGGCGTCCTGGTCTGCCACTCCAACACTGGAGGCGTCCTGGTCTGCCACTCCAACACACACTGGAGGCGTCCCTGGCTGACCACCCCAACACTGGAGGCGTCCTGGCCTGCCACTCCAACACTGGAGGCGTCCTGGCCTGCCACTCCAACACTGGAGGCGTCCTGGCCTGCCACTCCAACACTGGAGGCGTCCTGGCCTGCTTCTCCAACACTGGAGGCGTCCTGGCCTGCCACTCCAACACTGGAGGCGTCCTGGCCTGCCGCCTCAACACTGGAGGCGTCCTGGCCTGCCGCCTCAACACTGGAGGCGTCCTGGCCTGCCGCCTCAACACTGGAGGCGTCCTGGCCTGCCGCCTCAACACTGGAGGCGTCCTGGCCTGCCGCCTCAACACTGGAGGCGTCCTGGCCTGCCGCCTCAACACTGGAGGCGTCCTGGCCTGCCGCCTCAACACTGGAGGCGTCCTGGCCTGCCGCCTCAACACTGGAGGCGTCCTGGCCTGCCACCTCAACACTGGAGGCGTCCTGGCCTGCCACCTCAACACTGGAGGCGTCCTGGCCTGCCACCTCAACACTGGAGGCGTCCTGGCCTGCCACCTCAACACTGGAGGCGTCCTGGCCTGCCGCCTCAACACTGGAGGCGTCCTGGCCTGCCACTCCAACACTGGAGAAGTTCACACCACGTAATACATGACATAACGAGTCATTGGATCACTGCCATACAATCAGAGTCTACTTTACTACCCTAGTAACTCCCAGTCAGTCTGAGTGCTTGCTGCTATCATGACCAGGTTGCAGGCAATCAGGGTGTTTACAACTGTCACGCCCAACTCCCAGACAATCATTCCATCAGCTATCATTAATTCCTGGACAGACGCGCAATTGCAGCATGCTCATTCAACATGCAGGTGAGCGTGAAATCAGTTAATTTAAAATGAAAATTATAAACTACTAAAATAAAATACTTAATACTACTAAAGATACTAAAATTAAAATATATATAGTCTGGCTTCCAATGACTTACAGTATAGTAGGACAACACAATTCCGAAAGAAACCAATTCTTCGTTAAAACAAACAAACATTATAATACACAAAAGAGAGACAAACAGATATTAAATAAACTCCTGCCAACTCACCTTGGTTCGGAGACTTACCAATACCACAACATTTCCTGTGGGAGAGTCAGCAAACTTTCAAACGAGTTTGGGAACAATTGAGTATTTCCCTTACCTGACGGAGGCACCGCAGTGACTCTTATACTTTTAATGGAATATTGAACTTTGTGTAATAACACTATTACACTCACGAGCAGGGAGTGTTATATTGGTCCAGGGTTCAGTGTGTGCTTTATTTAGCTGCCTGATCTCATCATTCCTATGGTAGAACATAAAACACAAGCGCGCGTGTACACCACACACTTACACACACACACTCACACACACAAACCACACACACACACACACACACACACACACACACACCACACACACACACACACACACACACACACCACACTGTTTCTGGTATATGTAAATGATCTCCCAGAGGGTATAGATTCGTTCCTCTCAATGTTTGCCGACGATGCAAAAATTATGAGGAGGATTGAAACAGAGGATGATAGTAGGAGGCTACAAGATGACCTAGATAGACTGAGTGAATGGTCCAACAAATGGCTGTTGAAGTTCAACCCAAGTAAATGCAAAGTAATGAAACTAGGCAGTGGATACAGAAGGCCAGACACAGGATACAGAATAGGGGATGAAGTACTTAATGAAACAGACAGAGAGAAAGATCTAGGAGTTGATATCACACCAAACCTGTCTCCTGAAGCCCACATAAAGAGAATAACGTCTGCGGCATATGCGAGGCTGGCTAACATCAGAACGGCGTTCAGGAACCTGTGTAAGGAATCATTCAGAATCTTGTACACCACATATGTAAGACCAATCCTGGAGTACGCGGCCCCAGCATGGAGCCCGTACCTTGTCAAGCACAAGACGAAGCTGGAAAAAGTCCAAAGGTATGCTACTAGACTAGTCCCAGAACTAAGAGGCATGAGTTATGAGGAAAGGCTGCGGGAAATGCAACTTACGACACTGGAAGACAGAAGAGTAAGGGGGGACATGATCACAACCTACAAAATCCTCTGGGGAATTGACCGGGAAAACAAGGATGAACTATTCAACACTGGAGGGGCGCGAACAAGGGGACACAGGTGGAAGCTGAGTACCCAAATGAGCCACAGAGACATTAGAAAGAACTTTTTCAGTGTCAGATTAGTTAGTAAATGGAATGCACTAGGCAGTGATGTGGTGGAGGCTGACTCCATACACAGTTTCAAATGTAGATATGATAGAGCCCAGTAGGCTCAGGAAACTGTACACCAGTTGATTGACAGTTGAGAGGCGGGACCAAAGAGCCAAAGCTCAACCCCCGCAAGCACAATTAGGTGAGTACAATTAGGTGAGTACACACACACACACACACACACACACACCACACACACACACACACACACACACACACACACACACACACACACACACACACGGTCCTATCTTGTTTCTGATATATGTAAATGATCTCCCAGAGGGTATCGATTCATTTCTCTCAATGTTTGCGGACGATGCCAAATTATGAGAAGGATTAAAACAGAAGAGGACTGTTTGAGGCTTCAAGAAGACCTGGACAAGCTGAAGGAATGGTCGAACAAATAGTTGTTAGAGTTTAACCCAACCAAATGCAATGTAATGAAGATAGGTGTAGGGAGCAGGAGGCTAGACACAAGGTATCATCTGGGAGAGGAAATTCTTCAGGAATCAGAGAAAGAAAAAGACTTGGGGGTTGATATCACGCCAGACCTGTCTCCTGCAGCACATATCAAGAGGATAACATCAGCGGCATATGCCAGGTTGGCCAACATACGAACGGCATTCAGAAACTTGTGTAAAGAATCATTCAGAACTTTGTGTACCACATATGTCAGGCCAATCCTGGAGTATGCAGCCCCAGTATGGAGTCCATATCTAGTCAAGGATAAGACTAAACTGAAAAAGGTTCAAAGGATTGCCACCAGACTAGTACCCGAGCTGAGAGGTATGAGCTACGAGGAGAGACTACGTGAATTGAACCTCACTTCGTTGGAAGAAAGGAGAGTTAGGGGGGACATGATTACCACATTCAAGATCCTCAAGGGAATCGACAGGGTTGATAAAGACAGGCTATTTAACACAAGGGACACACGCACTAGGGGACACAGGTGGAAACTGAGTGCCCAAATGAGCCACAGAGATATTAGAAAGAACTTTTTTAGTGTCAGAGTAGTTGACAAATGGAATGCATTTGGAAGTGATGTGGTGGAGGCTGACTCCATACACAGTTTCAAGTGTAGATATGATACAGCCCAATAGGCTCAGGAACCTGAACGCCTGTTGATTGACGGTTGAGAGGCGGGACTAAAGAGCCAGAGCTCAACCCCCGCAAGCACAACTAGGTGAGTACAACTAGGTGAGTACACACACACACACACACACACATACACACACACACACATTTCTCAAGGGAATTGATAGGGTAGATAAAGATATTAACACAAGGGGCACGCGCACAAGGGGACACAGGTGGAAACTGAGTGCCCAAATGAGCCACAGAGATATTAGAAAGAACTTTTTTAGTGTCAGAGTGGTTGACAAATGGAATGCATTAGGAAGTGATGTGATGGAGGCTGACTCCATACTCAGTTTCAAGTGTAGATATGAGAGAGCCCAATAGGCTCAGGAACCTGTACACCTGTTGATTGACGGTTGAGAGGCGGGACCAAAGAGCTAACGCTCAACCCCCGCAAGCACAACTAGGTGAATACAACTAGGTGAGTACACACACACACACACACATACACACACATCCATATTTTTGGATTGGCTGAAGGCCTTTGACACAGTACCACATATGAGACTAATGCACAAGCTGGAGATGCAGGCAGGAGTGAAAGGGAAGGTACTCCACTAGATAAGGGAGTACCTAAGCAACGGAAGACAGCGAGTCACTGTGAGGGGTGAGGTTTCGGAGTAGCGAGGCGTCACCAGTGGAGTCCTTCTGGGATCAGTCCTTGGACCTATACTGTTTCTGATATACGTAAATGATCTCCCAGAGGGAAGTAACTCGTTCCTCTCAATGTTTGCTGATGATGCAAAAATTATGAGGAGGATTAAGACAGAGGAAGATATAGGAGGCTACAAGATGACCTAGACAAACTGGAGGAATGGTCCAACAAATGGCTACTAAGTTCAATCAAATTAAATGTAAGGTGAGGAAATTAGGTAGAAGAAATAGGAGGCAAGACACTGCATACCGAATGGGAGTTGAAGTCTTTCACAAAACGGAGAGCATTCCGTTAGCCAGGCTGGCTAACATCAGAACAGCCTTCAGGAACCTGTGTAAGGAATCTTTCAGAACCTTGTATACCACATATGTAAGAGCAATCCTGGTGTATGCGGCCCCATCATGGATCCCGTACCTTGTCAGGCACAAGACAAAGCTGGAAAAAGTTCAGAGGAATGCCACTAGGCTAGTTCCAGAACTAAGAGGCATGAGTTACTAGGAAAGACTGAGTCAACTGCACCTCACGTCGCTGGAAGACAGAAGAGCTCGCGGAGACATGATCACAACATACACAATTCTCAGGGGAATTGATTGGCTAGAGAATGATGCATTATTTAACACGGATGGTACGGGAACAAGGGAACACAGGTTTAAGTTGAGTACCCAAGTGAGCCACAGAGACATTAGAAAGAACTTTTTTCAGTGTCAGAGTAGTTAGTAAATCGAATGCACTAGGAAATGATGTGGTGGAGGCTGACTCCATACACAGTTTCAAATGAAGATCTGATAGAGCTCGAGAAGCTAAGGAAGCTGTACACCAGTTGATTGATGGTTCAGAGGCGGGACCAAAGAGCCAAAGCTCAACACCCCCAAAGCACAACTAGATGAGTACGCACATACACACACACACACAAACACACACACACACACAAAAAAGGGCGACAGGCAAGAGGCACTGAACTACAGGCCAGTGTCCTTGACTTGTATACCATGCAAGGTGATGGAGAAGATTGTGAGAAAAAACCTGGTAATACATCTGGAGAGAAGGGACTTCGTGACAAATCACCAACATGGGTTCAGGGAGGGTAAATCTTGCCTTACACGCTTGATAGAATTCTACGATCAGGTGACAAAGATTAAGCACGAAAGAGAGGGCTGGGCGGACTGCATTTTCTTGGATTGTCGGAACGCCTTTGACACAGTACCGCATAAGAGGCTGGTACATAAGCTGGAGAGACAGACAGGTGTAACTGTTAAGGTGCTCCAGTGGATAAGGGAGTACCTAAGCAATAGGAAGCCGAGAGTTACGGTGAGGGGTGAAACCTCCGATTGGCGTGATGTCACCAGTGGAGTCCCACAGGGCTCTGTACTCGGTCCTATCTTGTTTCTGATATATGTAAATGATCTCCCGGAGGGTATAGATTCATTTCTCTCAATGTTTGCGGACGATGAAAAAAATTATGAGAAGGATTAAAACAGAAGAAGACTGTTTGAGGCTGTCTGAAGGAATGGTCGAAGAAATGGTTGCTAGAGTTTAACCCAACCAAATGTAATGTAATGAAGATAGGTGTAGGAAGCAGGAGGCCAGATACAAGGTATCATCTGGGAGAGGAACTTCTTCAGGAGTCAGAGAAAGAAAAAGACTTGGGGGTTGATATCACGCCAGACCTGTCTCCTGCAGCACATATCAAATGCAATGTAATGAAGATAGGTGTAGGGAGCAGGAGGCTAGACACAAGGTATCATCTGGGAGAGGAAATTCTTCAGAAATCAGAGAAAGAATAAGACTTGGGGGTTGATATCACGCCAGACCTGTCTCCTGCAGCACATATCAAGAGGATAACATCAGCGGCATATGCCAGGCTGGCCAACATACGAACGGCATTCAGAAACTTGTGTAAAGAATCATTCAGAACTTTGTATACCACATATGTCAGGCCAATTCTGGAGTATGTAGCCCCAGCATGGAGTCCATATCTAGTCAAGGATAAGACTAAAACTGGAAAAGGTTCAACGGTTTGCCACCAGACTAGTACCCGGGCAGAGAGGTATGAGCTACGAGGAGAGACCACGGGAATTAAACCTCACATCGCTGGAAGAAAAAGAGTTAGGGGGCACATGATCACCACATACAAGAATCTCAAAGGAATTTATTGGGTAGATAAGGACATGCTATTTAACACAAGGGGCACAGGCACAAGGGGACACAGGTGGAAACTGAGTGCCCAAATGAGCCACAGAGATATTAGAAAGAACTTTTTTTTAGTGTGAGAGTGGTTGACAAATGGAATGCATTAGGAAGTGATGTGGTGGAGGCTGACTCCATACACAGTTTCAAGTGTAGATATGATAGAGCCCAATAGGCTCAGGAACCTGTACATCAGGTGATTGACAGTTGAAAGGCGTGACCAAAGAGTCAGAGCTCAACCCCTGCAAGCACAAATAGGTGAGTAGGTGAGTACAGGGGGGCCTGGTAGCCTGGTGGATAGCGCGCAGGACTCGTAATTCTGTGGCGCGGGTTCGATTCCCGCACCAGGCAGAAGCAAATGGGCATAGTTTCTTTCACCCTGAATGCCCCTGTTACCTAGTAGTAAATAGGTACCTGGTAGTTAGTCAGCTGTCACGGGCTGCTTCCTGGGGTATGTGTGGTGTGGAGAAAAAAAAGTAGTTAGTAAACAGTTGAGTGACAGTTGAGAGGCGGGCCGAAAGAGCAAAGCTCAACCCCTGCAAACACTAGAATACAACTAGGTGAACACACATACACACACACGCGCGCGCGCATGCACAAACACGCACGTACACACACTGTGTGTACGTGCACACAGTGTACCGAGACTTTACGTACAGTCGAGGTATGAATGCTCTCACAAGATTATATCTTCTTTCCTCTCTATCTTCCTCCTTTTATATCATGCTGACTCTATATCTTCTCAGATCTACAGAGTTCTATATCATTCAAACTCTATATTTGTCTGACTATCACCAGTGATAACTCAATAATTTAAAATGTATCCTTCTTCATTCTATATATTTTCACTCTATCGCTCCTCAATCAACCCCTCTAATTCTATCCTTCATCACTCTATCCTTCCTTTTTATCCCTCCTCACAATTCCTCTTTTCATTCTATTCATTCCGACTATCCTACCCAGCTATCCCTCCTGATTATCCACCCCCCCCCCCGACACAATCCTTGCTGACTCTATTCCTCCCAGACCATACACATCCCAACAGCATCCCTACAGTGTTCTCGTGTCCCAGACAACAGGCCACACATGTGTAAGGACTGCAGCTTGGGATTCTGCTGAATCCACGAGAAATCTCATTAACGTGATTTAGTTAGTCTAAGGCGTGTGCTTGAGAGTACCCAGAGCACGGGATCGAATCCCATCACGGCTCCGACAGATTTTCTCATTAAGGATAATCTTACCCGAGGGGGCTAAGATTTATTTACCCGGCAGGTAAATGAAGGCGGCATCATTACTTTTCGGGTTTCTTTCAATAAGTTAAGGTAACTAGAGAGCACTCCGCCTCCTCTGGGATTCCAGGAAAACATATTACTACATCTACTCTCAGGAATCAACAGCTAAGGAGTTTTGTTCAGTATATTAGTTTGTTTAATCCTGTGTTTATTTTACATTTAAAATTCATAGTTTTACCTTGTGGGAGTTACTGAATAACTCCCTCACCACCTCGTTCATAAACGGCGATGACACTAGACACAGATGCCGTCGTGGAGACAAAGTTGACTAGATTGGTATGAAAGTTTATGGTCCATAATGAGCACAAGATAACAAGAAAAATAATAAGAGAAGGCTCGATTGTCACTTTTGATTACACGATGTGTGAACTGTGAGAAATGAGCATTGTAAAATAAATTCAAAACAGTCCACATTGCAGGAGGGATATATAGATAGCAGAGAGTGGTGGCGGCGGATGATATAAAAGGCATCAAAGAACATGAGGAGGCAAATAGAACCAGTATAATAATCCTCCACCAAGCTCAGTTGCAGACTTCGCACTTCAGGACAAAAGATGTTAGACACTGATAATAACACGGAAGGGGGAGATGATCAATTAAGAGTATGACTGCGGCCTACAGTCACGACGTAATCCAAAGTTTGCTCACTCTCACCATATGCTATTCCCGTAATGCACAATATACACAGCACCGTAGAAAATAAAAAAATTATAATGTAAATAATGGAAGCAATGGAAATGAAAGCCAAGTATGCTTACCACAATTACCAATACCTGAGTGAAGCTCCGTGGACAGGCCCCATTTATATGTGACTGAAACGTGTTGGAAATGGTGGTCGGCAGTCTTCCAACTAGCAGGTGTCAGTGCTGGGCCACGTATACTTAAATTAAAATAAAAAAAAGAAAAAAAAAGAGGTGACTGCTTGTCTGATAATCTGTGGTAAGGCAAGAAACACGAAACACAAAATATAACAAATACTTTACTTTAATATAGAAAACACAAAATAAAATAAAGACGTACCTTGGCATATATATATAATGTAAAAGAAAATATATAAAATTATAACAAAGTGAAAAGGGGGGGAACTGGTTACGTTACAAAATAAAACTGGTGCTGGGAATATATGCGCTAGCTAAGAATCTTTTATTTGATCACACGAGGTGGGTCAAATTCAGGTGTTCATAGGCAGGAGCATGAGATATATTCTGGCTGGCAGAAATGCAAGGGACTCCAACAATAACTGGCGACGATTGTGATTGGCGAGGAACGGGAGTGGTGTGTTGGTTGGCGGCCAATGAGAACGCCGAACGGCCGCAAGTCGCTAGTTAGGCAGTTGAAGGGTTCGGCGCGTTGACCAGGTGTGCAGCACGTGCTGGAGTGGGGGAAGGAGGGAGCTGAGGTGCGTGTGGCTGTCTTGATATATACATTTAGCCACTACAAAACGTATCTTGCATATTGTTGAGGACGTGATGAAATACGAAATAGCAGGCTAAATCTCTGATAAGAGATTATCGTCACATATATATATATATATATATATATATATATATATAGTATATATATATATATATATATATATATATGCAAACAAGCCTGAATGGTCCCAGGACTAGATACAACTGAAAACTCACACCCCAGAAGTGACTCGAACCATACTCCCAGGAGCAACGCAACTGGTATGTACAGGGATGCCTTAAACCACTTGACCATCACGACCGGACATAAGGAAGTGATAACCGAGGCTATATGAACCACTTCCCCGCCAGCACCTGGATGGTTATCTTGGGCATAGCATTTTATCAAATCACCTCATTTTTTGGGGCAACACGTGAGGAACACAATGCAACAAGCCTGAATGGTCCCCAGGACTAGATACAACTGAAAACTCACACCCCCAGAAGTGACTCGAACCCATACTCAGTTGTATCTAGTCTGGGGACCATTCAGGCTTGTTTGCATTTGTGTTCCTCACGTGTTGCCCCCAAAAATGAGGTGATTTGATAAAATGCTATGCCCAAGATAACCATCCAGGTGCCGGCGGGGAAGTGGTTCATATAGCCTCGGCCTATCACTTCCTTATGTCCGGTCGTGATGTTCAAGTGGTTTAAGGCATCCCTGTACATACCCAGTTGCGTTGCTCCTAGGAGTATGGGTTCGAGTCACTTTGGGTGTGAGTTTTCAGTTATATATATAATATATATATATAATATATATATATATATATATATATATAAATATATATATATATATATATATATATATATTATATATATATATATATATATATATATATATATATATATATATTTATATATATATATATATATATATATATATGTATATATATATATATATATTATATATATATATATATATATATATATATATATATATATATATATATATATATTAAACAAATACAATGGAAGGGAGTACCACCTCTGCTGGAAGACGGGGGACCCAAAGCCTAGGAGGAAACCACGCATAACGCATTAGAGGGAATGTTTAGGTCCCCACCAATACATTTTCTGTGTGCTTTTCTCCTACCACCCGCTTCCTTTTTTTGTGCTTTATTATCTATTTGATGGTTACAAGATATGCATAGGTTGATACAAAAATGAATACAAAAAGGTGCTTAAAGGTTATGGATCTCTTGAAAAACACGACAATCGGAAACATTGATGAATGTCACAGACAGGTTCGAACATTGTTACAAGTCAAACACTTCTTCGAATTCCTCTGAAGTTGGACTAATTCCCAAGACGCAACAGGCATTTCCCCTCTGGATCGCAACACTGAGGCGCTGGAACAAGAAACTTTTTGCTCTGTCTTTTGTAGCGCTAATCAATTTGTCTCCCAATTCCTTTAGGAACTTCAATGCACATTTTCCCACGAACCAATGGTATCCGAGCCGATCGGAACAAAGCTGTAGCAGTGCTGCCAGACCTCTGTATTTAATAATTTTCTGAGATTCCCTGAAAGAAGCAGCGCCGCCCCCTTTCGCCTGTGCTGTGGTAGAGGTAGGTACTGGCCAGTGTGGCAGCGCATGTGTAGTCCCACACCACTTGCTTACCATCCTTCCAAGGAAGCAAGGTGACCCCATCTGGGCGCTTCTGTGGGTCGTTAGGTCTGGATAAGTGTGGTTCTCTTTGTGCCGGGCAGCGGGTTGTGGCGAGGCTCTTCTTGATGATGTCGTTGACTTCTGCATGTCTTGCAATCTTACCCTGTGAGTTACGACATACCAGACCATGACGACCATATTGGTCTGCCATCACAGTTCCGCAGATGCACCTGTGTTCGGTGAGGATTGGGGGCGGCAAGGCGAAGGGCAACTCCAATGCGGAAAGCGTCATGACTGAGGCGAGTTCCCAGGGCTGCATTGGGCACAGCAAATAAAAAAATCCCTGGCGTGGGGTGCTGTTACCGCTAGGAGGCGGCCTTTGTTTTCAGCATCAGCGTTGTCAATCATTGCTGTGACAGTCTTTTCCATTATGGGGCTATCCCAGTGGGCCTGCTTGTGGTCTTTTTGGGACTTGTGGTCGGGTTGAGGGTGTGCAATGGTGTCCCATTGTCTGGCTGCTTCGAGGAACGTTTGATCATGAGTTCCCGCTGTCTCTCTCTCATACGCTCTGGTAGGATTGGCATATATATAGATATATATATATATATATATATATATATATATATATATATATATATATATATATATATGTCTATATATATATAACTATATATATGTATTAAAAATACACCCTCCGACGTCCCACTCCGCGCCGGTCTCACCGAGATGGGTACTCCCCCACTCCTGGATGAATCTACGCAGACATTCTCCTCCAAGAGTCAGACTCCTCCCCTTTAGTTGCTCACTGACCTCAGGCAAGCAAGCATGTGTCGCTCCGCCTCCTCAATTCCATCATCTCAAACTCATTATATCTTATTTTTTCATAAACTCTCTAACCTACATTCATAAACGCCTTCTACGTCGCTGGGCACACGATCAATCAATATATTATAATAAAGAGCTCTTCACCGCAGAAAGTCAGAAACTTCAAAATGGCGCTACTTCTGGCGTCCCCAATCTCACTTGGACGCCACTAAATTCTTCAAGTCCGACTTGAGTGTGAGAAATCGCCTAACAGGTTCCACACAGACACACCCTCAATTTAGCCACTTAAGAATGCTCTGACGGTAGCGTCCTCACCAGATACCCCACCTTATAGGCTTCAGGCTGCCCCTAAATCGTTATCATGACAACAGAGAAACGTCATATGTCGGTCCCAGATAGCTTCCCTCACACGTTAACACACAGCCTTCACTCACACTCTTCACCATTAGCTATAACCGTCCATCTTCATGTCAGTCTCCTCCTTCAGTGGAGTCGACACTGTTACGTCGCCTCCAGCGTCTCCTCGTCGGCAGCTTCTGACCTGGTACCACACAGGCCGGGTGTGGCGACATACGTCCTGACTCAAGTCATCTTACAACCTCCGTCCACGTCACGTCTCGTATCTTAATGTCGACATCTTATCTCATCTTGTTTCCATTGATGCTTGCCTCTGCTTTCATCTCTTCAGTCTTAATTTACTGATGTTTTTCTCAGTTTAATTCCTTCCCCTGACTCTTACGTTCAGTCAGATGTGTAGAATAACTTTCACAAGCAGTCGCTACTCCTGGCGGGTATGTGGGCCTGCGGGCCACTCCAAGTAACAGCCTGGTAGACCAAGCTTCACAAGTCGTCTGTCCTCAGGCGGGTTGGGGAGTAGAAGAACTCCTAGAACCCATAAGCAGACCTACCTCATTAGGTTACCTGGGTTCATAAAACCATGTTACTTGTTGAGTCGGTAGTTGCTCTCCACTGTCTCTACAAGTTCTTTTTTCCATGTCTCTTCCTTCAGTATACATATTTCAGTTGCATTTGTCCATGATCATGTCTCCTTGTTTAGTAGCTTTTCT
>WNGS01009659.1:10857-24521 GCA_020271785.1 Procambarus virginalis
CAGCTGCCAGCAGTCGACTCCACATACATTGTACAACTGATGCATGCTGTGAGGAACAAACTCAGGTTGTGACTGTGTGACTAGCTGTGTGGTACCACATTGTACACCTGTAATTTGTGTATGTGATTTATACACATCATCCGCATTTAACTATACTACGTGTTCTTTTGACTGTCTCATTGACGAGCCATTTGTGTGTTTATTTTGCCCACGACTATTGTGTGAATTTCATTGTGTGTCATTATTTTGGTTTGCCCTATAATCTTGTTTGGGGGTTTCTGTGTAATCCAATGCCATTGGCATTGGATTACACAGGAGCGATAGGAGTCGAGTTTACGACTGATTATCATATGAAGTTCTGATAGAAGTTTTATTCCTATGTGGAAGTGTGATTGATCATCTGGATGTTACATATACATTTGATGCCATGTCAACACTGCACACACCATTCTCGAGTACAGTCAAGCACGCAGTGTACTAGTAGGTGAGTTTACTGAGTGTACGTTGTTCAATTTTACGGGTGTTTACACTACACTTCCCTAATTACAATTACTACTACCTTTATTTTCCAAATTAAGATTAACGCATTTAATTAGTTCTGAGGTATCAAAAGCCAATAGAATTAAATCACAATACAACTAAAATTATTGATGAGATAATCTTCTAGATTGCTAATTGTATTGAAGAGATACTAACAACCCATTGGATATTTCCACATTTCAAATCCTCGACGCACAACTGTCTGAAAAAAAGACAACACTCTGTGGATTGCTCGCTCGCTCAGCTGCTCACCAATCTTGTGCAGCTGCGCTCATATGTTCTTACGCTATTTATAGATTTTGTTGCAGCCTGCCCTCCTAAGGTTTCCCAACGTTCAATATAAAGTGTCCTCTTCTAATTTATCAGAGGACCTAAAACAAAAAACGGGACAGTACGTCATTTTCGCAAGCCGCTTCCATTTTCTAGTACGACAAATTTTGACCTATGTAACACATACGAGCAAAAAGCAATGTTCTTTGTAGGAGGACAGGCTGCTTGTGGCGCCATTATATATATGCAAATTGGAGCCATCGCATATAGTGCAGCCATTTCAAAAGTAATATTCCACCTTTAGCTAAGCGAGCAAGGGAAGTCCTGATAACGTGTGCTACGGTATTTCCCTTTCATGACAGAGTGGCAGAGTTTTCAGCATGTTTTGAAATCAAAATAAAAGTTGAAACTTAATAAATATCAAATAACATGTGAGATACCTCGTCCAAGATCACTCCAGAATAACAATTTCCTATTCACGCCAGAGAGCAGCACCATTTGTTAGGAAATTTATTTGGAAGCGCCAATAAAATTTACCTTTTGTTTATTTTTCCTGCACAATATTTCATATAATTTAATTTTTTAATGTAAAGCCATTATTTTTAGTTTGGAGGGGAAATTAATTTTTGGTTTAATCATACGTGTAATTACTGGCATGCATAATTGTTTTATTTTGTGCTAAGGAAAGTAAATTGAACCTACAAAAATGTACTTTTAACTAAATTAACCTTCTAACTGCCAATTAGTTTCATGTATGGCAGCTTATATCAGGGACTACTTTCAATGAGGGGTTTATATTTCTACTTTATCAGTGAATAAATTTTGGGTTAAAATCTTGTTTTTTATTAATTTTCTTTTTTGCTATTATACTGTCAATGTTAAGCAAATAAAACTTCTTAAATTCCACTAAATTTCTTTTATTAAAATCGAGAAACTTGTTAAATAAACAAAGTACACAATAAGAACCAGTATAGACAGAGTGCACTGTTGTGTGATGAATGTCTGTGTGTATTGTTCTCGTCAGCGTGATCGCAGCTTTCATCAGGTCCTAATAGAGGTCAGCAACCCCTAAACAAAGGAACTCCTGTTGTTTATACTGTCGATTTACTAAAAAAGTCTCTGGGTGTTGTTGATATTAGTTCAGGGTAAGGACTGGAATATATTATAATAAATATATATGTTTCATACATTTATTATCGATAATAGAAAGTTAAAATTAAACCTTTCCAGCATGCTAGATAAATAATATTTTTCTATAATAACTGTAACAAAAAAATGAACACAGCGTTATTAAAAATTTCAGTGAGAATCCTCTCTAAGTATTATCACAGATTCGCATTAGTCCCTTATAACCCTTACAAAAACACTTTGAGATTTATACAATAGCAGCCGGTGATATTTAAATTGAACAATATTTTTATAGCTTCCTAATCCCAGTATGTCACATCTGTTATATAACCTACAATAATAAAATAATTCTGTACTTAGTACACAGTTTCTGTTCACTTCAAAATCATGTCTTTTCTGAATTATTATAGCATAATAATAGTTTATAATGGTTGCAGCAAAAAAAAAGGCATGCTATTGAAGACAATATTTTAACAACGATATTATTATACTTTAAAATAATCAAACTTAAAAGTCATGTATAGAGAATAAATAATTTAGCTTGCCTGTAAAAGATCTTATCAGCGAGAGGTGTTGCGGTAAGGACGTGGGCTTCAGAGAGACAATTTTCATCACGTCTGCCCTATATACGCTTACAAACTCCATAACCTTCATCCGTTCATTGTGTGGCGCCAAGGGTCCGCACACATCCATTTCTTCTTGTTGGAGTTGTCCCATCAGCCCTGTGAATTTGCCGCCCTTATCCACACCCCAAGAGTTGTCTGGCAGAGCATGAACCTCAAAGCTGTTGAAGGGTGTAGTGATCAGATTAGAAACAGGACCGTTGCCTATTAACCTCAACTGGTTATGTTCCATTTTGTCAAATGGGGTGTCACTCTGTGTGTTTAAAGTGCACCTCTGTAAGTTTTTCAGATTGATTTGGTGATAATGGAGGATTTATATTGTTATGGGGATTTATATGGTGAAAGATTCATTTGATAATGGGGGATTATTTGTAAATAAATCGTAATCCAGAATTCATGTTGTGATTGGAGTCATGTGGTGATAAGGGATTAAGGTAGAACGTGGAACTTGAAAGACGATGGACACACTGTGGCAATAGTGGGATTCAAGTGGTGATGGCATAACATAAGGCCTTGGAGGATTCATGGGATGATGGAAGGATTCACGTCCTGATAGGGAATTCATGTGATGATGGAGGGATTTATTTCACCCATCATTATAAACATTAGCTAAAGGTTTCCCTTCTTTATGAATGACAAACACAGTACAAATGACCAACAACTTATGATGTTAGAACTTTTTTTGAAGAAAGCTTCTGTCACTTTCAATGCTCGATGTTCACCTTTGAATGCTTCACCCATATTAGGACATACTCATAACAATAAACCGTCCCCATAAACAAAAGACAAATGCTCTGGCAATCCTCCAGCCAAATCCCATGTTTATGAATGAAAAGACATTACATTCGTCTAACAACTACAGTCGTAAGAACATTTACCAAACAGCTCTTCAATAACGACGTTTGGGCAAGGAAAGAACATAGTCTGAGGCAACCCGTCCTCAGCCCAGTCTTGCTAAGGCTGCAGCCGACCTCCAAGACGCATTCGTCAATTTTAACGTACTCTTCATTAAAATAAGGTTTGTTCTCATTTATATAGTAATATTATTATTTATTAACATTTTACGTATAACTAGCTATAAATTAGGTTAGTTCAGGTCCATAGTTTTCTTGGCGATTATTTGTATTCGAAACGCGAGGATGAAGTATTTAAATCGATTGAATTCACAACTCGCTCTCAGACAAAATCCATTACATCCAACGGTCGACCCGAAAGACGCATTTCTAAACTTTAACGTGTTTTTAATTCAAAACAGGAATTATCTCAACCTAAATTAATATTGTTATATATTAGCATATTGTGTATATTTAGATATTGGTTAGGTTAGGTTAGTCATTTAGGTTCTTTTGGCAATTATTTGTATTTTGTAATAAGTGGGTGAACANATATATATATATATATATATATATATATATATACTAGCAGTACCCGACCATGCGTTGCTGGGCTCAGCACCGCCTGTGAGTTGCTGAGCCACAGCAACCTTCCCTGTCCCCCAGTCCTCCCCACCATTACCCTCTCACCCGTCTCCTCGGCCTCCAAACCATTCCCCACTCTACCATCCCCTCATCCTCCGCACTATTCCCCACTCCACCATCCCCTCTTCCTTCCCACCATGCCCCACTAAACTTTCCCTTTGTGCTCCCCGACCATTCTTCATTCCCCCATCCCTTCGTACCTACCATTCCAAACTCCACCCGTCCCCTCGTCCTTCCCCATCCATGTCCCTCGTCTTCCCTACCATCTCTCACTTCTGTCCCTCGTCATCCCCCAACATTCCCTACTCCCTCGTTCGATGCCTACCCAAATGGTCTGATGTTCCCATCAGAAGGTGGGAACATCAAGTGATCTGATGTTCCCATCACTGAAATATAAGAAAAACAGTTATAAATAAAATGAAAATATGAAAAAATAAAAAAAAAATAAACTTTACTTATGAAATGCACGGTATGAAAAAAAACACAGCTTAATTCCAATGCAATTCACATAAAATAATTAAATTAAAATTAAAATAATCAAAATCTATGAAAATTCAATTTATCAATGCAATCAAAAACATTGAAATGTAATTTGTAACATATTTAGTATAGCATGTGTGTTGCTCTTACATCCAACAGATGGCGCTGTTTTTTTAAAAAAAGCATAGTTTTTACCTGTCACAAGTGTGGCATCTATACTTATACTTACAAAACGAACGGTACGTTAAACAAAACAGTTCAATTCCAACACAGTGTCACACAAAATAATTCAATAAAAATAAAATAAATCGAAATCTATGAAATTAAATTTACCAATGCAATCGGAAAAATTTAAATGGAATTCGTAACATATTTAGTATTGTGTGCATGTTGCTATTATGTGCAACAGATGGCGCTGTTTAAAAAAAAAAAAAAATTTTACCTGTCAGAGGGGTGGCATCTATATAGTAGGTATATAAATAGACACACCTATTCGAATGCAACGTTGTGTCAAAATTTCAAAGCAAACAGTGAAGAACATTTGGAGATTACAGTGTATGTTGCTCTTGCGTCCAACATATGGCGCTGTTTAAAAAAAAAAGTATGTTTTTTCCTGTCACAGCTGAGGCATGTATATAGTAGATATATAAAAAAGACGCGCCTATTCGAATGCAACGTTGTGTCAAAATTTCAAAGCAATCGGTAAAGAGGTTTCGAAGATTTCCCCTCACATGAAAAACACACAAAAACACAGTTTTTCAGAAAAAAACATGTCATCATTGAAATAAAAGAAAAAATTAAAAAACGAAATGAAAAACAATGAGAAATTAAAAAATAAACTATTCCCACGAAAGTAATTAAATTAAATTAAATTATATTTTTTTTATTCAGGAAAAGTACATACATAGTTGATTTACAAACTCAATGTTGGATTTATGGATAGATCTAGTACATACAATACCTAAAGCCACAAATACCCAGAGCGTTTCGGGCACAGTATGGATGATTTTTTTTTTTTTTTTTGCAGGGATATTCCTGCGCGGGCCCTAATCCTCTGGCTGGCCCACTAAGTGTTGCTTGTTTCTAGTTTACTTGGGCGGAGTATGAGTATTTATTACTCGTATGGTCGCTTTAGTAAGATGTTGCCATATGTGTTTAACAACGTCTTCTGCTCTGGTGAATTGAAGTTGAAACCTTAATGGGTTCGTAACTGAGCACTGTGTCAGATAATGTACCAGAGGTTTGTCGGGCATTACTCCACAGTGTTGACATTTCCTCTCATCTTCCGGAACCTGTAAGCCTATTTCCCATGCATATGGGTATCCAAGCCTGATGCGATGTAAGTGTACTTCTGTTGCTCTACTGCTCCCCTTCATTAACATAAGTGGTTCGTAGTTGGTTGAATTCTTGTACCAACCCGCAGATCGAGATGTTGCAACAGCTGAGTTGTGGTCACTGTACAACTTTTGCATTGCTCTGTTACTAATTACTCGCTTAATCTGTGACAGACTCTGTGGTATGCAAATGTCTACAGTTCTTCTCTTAGTTGCAAGATTTGCAGCTTCGTCTGCAATGTCATTACCTACGATTCCCACATGACTTGGCACCCAGTTGAGAAGGACCCGTCGGCCTTGTCGTTTGAGTGTTTGCATTAACGATAGGACAGTTGTGATCAGATGTATGTTATCACATATGCGGTCTTGTTGCAAGGTTTCAATGGCGGTTCTCGAATCTGTATGTATGATAACATGTTGTCGGTGTTGAGCAAGAGCATGTTCCAAAGCCTTTTGAATGGCCAGCATCTCTGTTTGTAAAGTCGAACACCCATTTGAGAGCCTCCAACTATGTACAGAGTTTTCTGCTTTAACTGCAGCTCCGGTTCGTGTCCCTGCTGGTCTACTGATCCATCGGTGAAGTATGTGAAGCTGTCGGATGCCATGTTTGCTTCTATATGCATCTGTGCAATGTTACGTAGCAGAAGAGGATGTGTCTGGTTCTTTTTCCCTACAATAACCATAATCTTAAAGTCTGCTGGCGGAGATTCCCAAGGGGCTTGCATAACAAAGTCTGCATGTAGTTCGTCGACACCCTTCTCAGTGCAGGGGTACATGATCCCAGCTTCACAGACTGCACAACCAAATGGGTCTCTCTCGCAGGACCAGCACCCCAACCACTGCCTTCTGAAGCCCATAAGCAATCCAGCTGGGATCGCCCCATTGCCGACCAAGAAGCTGCGACTTTGCTAGAAGCTGCGACAACACCACATGACACTGCCCGACTTAGAGCAGTAGCAGCTCCCCATGCAGGTGATTTCCTATTAGCAATCCCAATGTCAGCAACCGGCACCCGTCTCACACCGCAGGCCCTCCGAATTGCCGTGGCTTTCCGTCTCGCTGCCCCAATCCACACCGAATACAGGTGTATTTGCGGCGAGGCAGAGGCCGACAGGTACGGACGGCATGGCCTTCTCTGCCAAAGGACAGGAGGATGGCATGCAAGACACGGCGAGGTCAATGACATTATTATGAGAAGCCTTACCACAGCCGGCTGTCCAGCAGAGACAGAGCCCCGCTACCTAATGTCCCGCAACTCTAATGAGCCTGTCGGTCGCCCAGATGGAATCACGGTGAACCCCTGGAAGAATGGTAGACAGTTGGTGTGGGACTACACTTGCGTCTCAACTTTAGCCAATACCTATGTTGACTTCAGTGCTACTCAAGCAGGAGGAGGAGCTGCCAATCACCGGGAAGCGGCCAAGTCACGTAAATACAGAGACCTTGAGCACCACTACAATTTTGTCCCCATTGCCTCAGAGACACTTGGTGCCTGGGGTAAAAGTGCTGCTAGCTTTTTGAAGGAGTTGGGGTCTAAGCTAATCGAAACAACTAGAGACCCTAGAGCTGCCAGTTTTCTTTTTCAGCGCCTCAGTGTGGCAATCCAGAGAGGAAATGCTCACTGCATCCATGGTTCCTGCCCGCCATCTGAGGAGCTGGAGGAGCTTTTCAACTTGTGACAAGCAGCCTTGTACCCTGCATGTAATCAATATTGTAACTTTTTTGTGTAATGACATTTTCAAATAAAGTTAGACAAATATACACACATACCAAAAGAATAGGGGGGGTAGGAGAAGAAAATATCAAAGTGTTCAGTGAGGATCCACAAGGTCTCTGAGTACTCTTTATTTTCTTCTCCGAGGCTATGGGTCCCTACACTTGCACCAGAGGTGGTACCCGTTCTAGGTTTAAATATATATATATATATATATATATATATATATATATATATATATATATATATATATATATATATATATATATATATATATATATTAGTATATTTGGTAGCAGTCTTCCTGTAGACATATGTTATTAAATATGACCGAAAAAGTAAGATTAATATTCTAACACGAATTTTCTCGATTTTCCTTATGTTTCTTTTACTGGTGACGGTAAATGATACTTGTGACACAGAAATCATTGATAGATACAGCGACAGCAGGCGGCTTGACATCTGCGAGGCACTACACATCAAGAACTCAACACCAGCAATCAACAGCCAATTAACGCACAACTATATTCTACCCACTCAAGACTCGCGCCCAATATAGAAACATCAGGAAATATGGGATAATAGGCCTTCTGCAGTTCTGTTACCCAACTTCTATCTGTTTCCCCAACTACCCATTGTTCCGTGTTCTATGTTTTGTTGAAAGTTTGTTTTTTCACCCCACTATTGTATTACATCACCTCACCCAAATGCAGTATAAGAGCAAATGCTGTTTCAGTCATAAAGTTGTGTGTGGATAAACTGAAGTCTTTGAAAATGTAATAAGTTTTACGAAACGCGCTCAAGTGTCGCGTCAGACTAGAAATAAAAAAGAATTTTGGAGAATTGATTTTTCATATATATAATATATATATATATATATATATATATATATAATATATATATATATATATATATAGATATATATATAAAAAATATATATATATATATGATCATTGCTTTTGTGATCATTGTTGCATAAGATATATATATATATATTAATTATATTATATATATATATATATATTATAATTATAATATATATATATATATATATATAATGTCGTACCTAGTAGCCAGAACGCACTTCTCAGCCTACTATGCAAGGGCCGATTTGCCTAATAAGCCAAGTTTTCATGAATTAATATATTTTATCTAATTTTTTATTATTGAATGATAAAGCTACCCATTTCATTATGTATGAGGTCAATTTTTTTTATTGGAGTTAAAATTAACATAGTTATGTGACAAACCTAACCAACCCTACCTAACCTAACCTAACCAATCTTTATAGGTTAGGTTAGGTTAGTAGCCGAAAAAGTTAGGCTAGGTTAGGTTAGGTAGTCGAAAAACAATTAATTCATGAAAACTTGGCTTATTAGGCAAATCGGGCCTTGCATAGTAGGCTGAGAAGTGCGTTCTGGCTACTAGGTACTACATATAAGATATATATATATATATATATATATATATATATAATATATATATATATATATATATATATATATATATACATATATATATATATATATATATATATATATATATATATATATATATATATTATATATATCTATATACAAGACTCAGAGGAAGTGCGTTCGAGTGATATTAAAATATATATATATTATATTTATATATATATATATATATTATATATATATATATATATATATATATATATATATATATATATATATGTGCGACAAGCCTGAATGGTCCCCAGGACTATATGCGAATGAAAACTCACACCCCAGAAGTGACTCGAAACCATACTCCCTGGAGCAACGCAACTGGTATGTACAAGACGCCTTAAACCACTTGACCATCACACCGGACATAATGAGGTGATAGCCGAAGCTATTTGAACCACCCCACCGCCGGCACTCGGATGGTTATCTTGGGCATAGCATTTTACCAAATCACCTCATTCTTTGGGGCACACGTGAGGATACATACCAGTTGCGTTGCTCCTGGGAGTATGGGTATATATATATATATATAATATAATATATAATATATATATATATATATATATATATAATATATATATATATATATATATATATGTGTGTGTGTGTGTGTGTGTGTGTGTGTGTGTGTTTGTGTGTTCATGTAGCTTTTCAATAGTAAATGTCATATATTTTATTATTTTATTGATGTGTTTGAGTGTGCCTACATATTATATCTACGAGCATGCACGACGGAATTATAGCCCCACCTATTTAACAGTAAGATTTATTTGGAAATATCCCAGTGGCTGGTGGTGTTAGAGCAACGCAGACATTTATGGAAACATACCCTAGGCTGGTAGCCCTGTTTCAACGCTGTGAGTGCAGCAACACTTTTGCTGTCAGGCAACATCTTGCATAAACACTGAACTGCATTGCTGGGGTGCAGAAATATAACCCAGCTGGCGACTTATTGAATAGTAAAGAAACACAGGTGAGTAAGAGGGAACTGTAATCCCTTTTGTTACGGGGGGCAAGACTCAGAGGAAGTGCCGTTCAAGTTAAACCTCAGTCTTCCTTCATTCCTCCGTGGGGCAAGGCCGGAATTGCTGGTAGCATCCCCCCCCCTCCCTCCTTGGTTGACTGAAGGGCTCCGAGGGCATCAGCGGCACCTATATGGTGGGAGCATAGACCTGCAGTGGTGGGCATTACGTGGTCCTCACCTTTGGAACAAATGACTCTGTGAGTTTCGTGAGTCAGATTCGCCAAATCTTTTAACAGCTAGGCACCCAATTTACAGTTCGGTGAACAGAGGTTACAGTTAAAAATTAGCACTCAATAAATCCTCCCATCCAGGATACGAACCTAGGCCAGAGCGCTCGCGAAACACCAGGCGAGTGTGTTACCACTTCGGCACGTGGACGGTATTTATTTACATTTTACTTTGAAGGACTTACTCTTCCTGAACTGCTGACGGGGGAAACTAAAGCTGGGTTTTGTAGCAGGGTGCCCCAGCTGTACAGGAGGGCGGTGGAGAGCTCTACCAGACGCCCTCCTGCTGCCCACTGCCACGCCCTTTGCAGCAGCCACAAGGTCACGCCCCACGCCACCATACTCACCAGCAGAGCCATCCACAGCTTTCCTGCAGGAGAAAGGGTGAACTTAAATATGCTTCATACAAGAGGTTGTCATTAAGCAGGTCAAAGAAGCAGGGCTGAAGTATTCTCACATGCTTGTGCATGGATTGGCTCTTCTAATCATGTACGATGTAGTGAAGAGAAATTAAAACTTATCTTTCTAATTAGTTTTTTACTCAAATATTTCCTTTCCAGTCAAGATAGCAGCCAATCAGCCTTTAATACAGACTTTAAAACAACTTTCGTTAAACTTTAGAGTTTAACTGCTTTCTCCGTTATCGCACTTTGGTCTGTGCGTAATATTTACACTCCTTGCAAGGTTGGGTCTTTGCGGACATCCAGGGTAGAGGGAACTATACTTGACATAGCGATGTTGCGGTCCATGGTGTTTATGTCCGTTCATTCCTGCGGGCACGGGCATGTCCTCGCCACCACACCTTGGTTTTCTTCAGGTTATCTTGAGATGATTTCGGGGCTTAGCGTTCCTGTGGCCCGGTCCTCAACCAGGCCTACTTTTTCTACAAATCCCCAGGAAACTGCTCGTAGCAGCTGTCTAACTCCCAGGTACCTATTTACTACTAGGTAACAGGGCATCAGGGTGAAAGAAACATCACCCATTTGTTTCCGCCTTCATAGAGGATCGAACCCGGAACCATCAGGACTCCGAATTCAAAGCGCTGTCGACTCAGCTGTCAGGCCTCGAGTAGCGCATGGTGTACAGGATCACCTCAATCTTTTCAACATTATAAGTTTTGGTTGTTTTTCTTAGATATTATAAACTAAGAGTTCCATATCAACTTCGTTGCATTTTGTTAATGGGACATCACACGATCTTTATGTATAATCACACTGATATCTCGTCTGGGACTGTATCATTATAATTGAAACATATACTTATTGCTTCAAAGAAATTCTTGAAAGCATTTAACAAAAATTTAAATTTAAAAATTGCAAATACTTAAGTAGCGTACAGTTGAGTACGCTGCTGATTACGGCTGCTGAGTAACCGTCTCTAGTTAATTATTATAATCATATTCACTTTACAGTCTTTCTCAAATGGCCTCTGAACAAAATAAGTTTCAATAATTAGCTAGCACCTCTTCATCTACGAAATAGTACTTATTTTTTTATAGTCATTATCTCAGATATTACCAGCACTCCTCCGATCACTCTGGCCTTGAATCTTGATTACTACAATCAGTAGACTGATGGCTCTATAATTCGAATATTCAGAGTTTTTATTTTTTTATACAATTGTTCATAGATATTTTTAAGAATATACCACATTGTAACCATCCCAAGTATTTTTTTTATATATTTTCCACTAATTACATTTCACGCTATTTTTTATATTAATAATATACAATATAAAGATAATATATACATAATTTAAGAGGGAAAATACTACATTTATATATAGTTTACATAATTCTCAGTAAACCAAATTTCCATATCATCACAGCGAATAAGCTGTAAACCCAAAATGTTATACTTGATCCTGCCTTCTCAGAACCTCAAAGTTTTGTCTACTGAGTAATCCTCCAGCCTCCCTGTCCACACAAAGAAAAAGTAATCAGAAACTAGAATAATTATGGTATTATTAATTTTCTTGCATTTTATGTCAATATGAAACATTAAAACCCTAATTAAATCCGCTCTAATGCTTGTTTCATAATGTTTTCAATAAATACAGCTAAAATCTCATCAATAACTTCATCTTCCCAACATGTTAACTTGTTCATTGATGTATTTCTCCTTCCCACAGATATATTTGATGATATTCTGTAATTCACTATTCAGACACCAGAGTAATCAGTGAATTTACATTTCTCTTATCACTTTCATTCAACAGATTTTCAAGGAATTCAACCCAATTCATTCTAATTTTGTCTTCGCTGTATAACATTCTATCATGTTTATTTTTTACATTTGTATTCCCATTTTAATGATTCTTTCCATATTTACTTTATTTTTTCCAAAAGTGTTTTATGGTTCTTGAAAAAACTTTAAATTATAAATATATATATTACCTTCATCACACCCCCATTTGCCTTCATTTAACTCCTGTTTTACAAAATCTATTTATTTTTCTATTCAAGTGCTGTTTTCCATCATACGAAGATATTCCTCTAAAACTTGTATCAGCTTGTGCAACTCTCAACACTTCTTTTGCTTTCCTAATTAAACAATGCTTGCAAAATTTCTCACATGATATTGAGTGGAGACGTTCATAGCCTCGTACTCCAAAATCAGAGGTAACCTTCCTTACATGTTTATTTGCCAACTCTTTTTGCATTTTCTCCTCAACAACATGATTCATTCACCTGTTGGATTTTGCAAGGTGTTATTACCTTCTTTTGTATGTGCTCTTTGTGATGATCGTGATTGTAATTTGTTTGCACTATTTTTTATTGTGAGGAATGCATCTGATCCATGTGATGATTATCAAAGGACGTTTTTCATGTGATGACTGTGATTGACATTAGTCCTTATGATGATTGTGATTGCCTGTGCTCCATGCGTTTAATTTGACTGTATGAACTGGAATTGATGACTGTAACTGCCTGTTTTTCCATGTAATAATTGTCCTTGCATTTACTAAATGGAATGATGTAGATTATATGTGCTACATATATAATTTTGATTACATGCTATATGATGAAAAGTAAAATTATGTTACGGGAAAGCCTATGCAGCATGAGAACGGTTCAATTTCAATTAGTTACAGAATAACTGGCATGCCTAATATAAACGGTAGAGCAGAAAAACGCTAATAAGGATTTAAACCTTTTTGTTTGAAATCAGATTACGAACAATAAATAAATGAATTTAAAGACAAGGATTTACATATGTACATATGGGACCAGGGGGCATTTTAAATGGGTAGAAAAGGCTAGCTTTTCACATGCTTTTCGAACGAAGCATGTAAATCCATGTTCGTAATCGGAGATAATAGAACAAAAATAACTTTTTCATTATAAAATAATATTATGTAAGATGAGACTAATAAAT
>WNGS01009660.1:0-11381 GCA_020271785.1 Procambarus virginalis
CAGACAATGAGCAAGCAGACAGGCATTAAGCAGACAGGCAGTAATCAGACATGCAGTAAGGACAGGACAGTAAATAGACAGATATACATTAAGCAGACAGCAAGCTGGCAGACATACAGTAAGCAGACAGACAGTAAGCAGACAAACAGTAAGCAGACAGGCAGTAAGCAGACAGACAGTAAGCAGACATGTAGTAAGCAGAAAGGCTGTAAACATACAGTAAGTAAGCAGATAGTAAATAAGCAGACAGGCTGTAAGCAGACAGTAAGTGAGCAGACAGGCTATAAGCAGACAGGCTGTAAGCAGACAGGCTGTAAGCAGACAGTAAGTGAGCAGACAGCAAGTAAGCAGACTGTAAGTAAGCAGACAGTAAATAAGCAGATAGATAGTAAACAGAACAGCAGTAAGCAGGCAGTAAGGCACAAAAACGTGGTTGAGAATTAGTCACCCAACCCAAACATCTGTAAAGAAAGGAATTTTTTTTCGCAAGCCGATGGGACTGCAAGTAGTGGAAAATGGGACAATGATTAAAAGTTTTGCTTTTTACGACACTTCGTCATTGTCCAGGTCTTTTTTCATTACCTCGGCGACGCTTCGCTCCCGTCAGGGTCATTTTTCGTTACTTCAGTGATGCTTTGCTTCCATGCGAGTCATTTTTTGATACCTTGGTGATGCTTCGCTTCCACCAGAGTCATTTTTCGTTACTTCGGCGAAGCTTCACTTCAGCCGAGTCATTTTTTCGTTACCTCGGCAACACCTCACTTCCATGTGAGTGAGTCATTTACTGCTCAAAGTATTTCTGGTTTTTATATTAATTATATAGCAGTTCAGCATGCTATCCGTCTTGGAGATTATGGGCCTTATCCTACAGATAAATTACGTGGCAAACATGTTTACAAGCCAAAAGGTGAACAAAATGCGTGTTTAGTTCAATGTTTATTGTCATTTATATGTCTAGCTCAAGGGATGGGCTTAAGTAACATTTTCAAGCGATCAAAGTCTGTCAGATGGTGTCTTAGATTTGTCCGCTGGAGTGAAGATATTGAAATATCCTTAACGTTTGACCACATCAATTAAATTGAAAGTATGAATAAATTAAGTATATATATCTGTGCTTACTAATGAAGATAACCGGTAGTATATTAGCTTAGCTAGGAAAGGTAGGGAATATTCTGCTCCTAAAGTACCACTGCTCATACTAAGAGGGGCAGCATCTCGTGCTCATTACAAACTTCACTCAGTACGTCCTTAACACGCGTAGCTGTTTACACCATGTGCCGGATAATAATATATTTTATCGTTCATGCATAATTCATTTGCCACCTGATGCAATGCAAGATCACGAAGAGTCTTGTGAAGTGAAACAAACATTGACATTGAGCAGGTCATAAAAATCAGGTTCGTAAATTATGGTCGAGCATTTGGACCTTATCATGCTCCTTATTATGATTCTGAATGCTTGTTAGACCCCTCCAATCCCCAAGGTATGATCGAGAAGCGACACAAAGCGGTAGCATATTCGTATATCATCATCAACTGGGAATTAGAAGTTGTTGAGAAATCTAATTATATGGAGATTGAACACGTTAATCATTTCATGGATACATTAGAGTGGAAAAGAATTAGATGTACTGTGGCCAAATACAAGACATCCATGACTCGCAACCATTGGCCAGCGTACAGACGTCAAACAACTTGTGTAATGTGTTATATCAGGTTTAAGTCGGCTGGAGACAAGGCCTGTCACCATGACCTTGCTGGAGAATTCAACAATTATTTAGCTGCTTATTGCCGTCAGTGCAATATGATGTGCAGGAATTCCTATAAATATTTGTATACATTCTCGCACAATGCAGCTTATGATCTCGGGGTAATTTTAAATTAATTGTCTAACCTCCCCAGCCGTAAGAATGATATCACTTCTAAAGATGGTGTCAAGTTCATGAAAGTAGATACTGGTAAACTTCAGTTTAGGGGCAGTTGGGCCTTACTGAATGGTGGGCTGGGTAAACTAGCCCAAGAACATATCAAAAGCGGTAAACCTACCCGCTACACCTCTGTTGTGTTGGGCAATGTCCCCTGTAGCTGGCCACCATTTATTGAAGACCAGCAAGCAGACCTTCTGTTATCACTATGTATCATCTTTGGATAAATTGGATGACCCTACTCTTCCCCCTCTCCATACATTTAATAATAAAAGTTTAAAGCACGAGGCTGTGAACTGATTAATAACCAAGCTATAGATGTCTTCTTTATTTAGGCAGGATGCAAAACCATTGGGGAGTACCTGAAGGGCTATTTGGAAGTGGATACTAGACTTTTGTGTGATGTTTTTAGTGTGTGGCGTAAGACAATGTTGGAGCTGTACACGTTGGACATTACACATTATGTCTCACTATCGAGCTTCATATGGGACGCCTTCCTGTTTTTATCTCGGTCGATACACAATACACGAGTGTAGAAAATGATCATACAGGTGCTGTCCTCTCGAGCAATGATAAATATATTTTGTATTTAGATTTTAATAGTCTATACGCCACTTATATGACCGAAATGCTCCCCCCCCCCAGGTGGTATTGGAAAATTGTCTGTTGCTGAACGTGATGATTTGCTCGAGCAAGAATTGGAGAATGTTGCTTGTGATGAGGTTAAGGGTTATTGGGTCATGTGAGATACTAAGCATATCAAGCCAGAGGTGGCCCAATACACTGATAATTTGCCCTTAATCCTTTCACATGCTAATATCACTTCTGATCTGTTGTCTGATTACAGCCAGCTCAGTTTTTTTTCTTCAACTTCCCACGATTTTCCAAGAAAAATAATAAATTGATTGCATCCCATCTACCCCCCTAAAAAAAAGAGTACTTTGTAAATTTAGATATATTATAGTTGCTTATGAAACTAGGATTGGAAGTTTCTAGAATAAAACCAGTTTATGAACTCAGATAAAGCAAGTACCTCAATGAATTTCTCGAAACAAATATTCAAGAATGAACAAATACATCTTGTCCCATAACTTCCGAGGCCTTCAAGCTCGTAAGCAATGCCATGTATGGGTAAAGCTTAACTGACGTCAGTAAATATGGTGATAAGTACTGTTCAGTTACGTCATGAGGTGAGTTTCTGAGACATGCACGTAGCCCATTTTTCAAACGTTGCATGTTACTGAGTGAAGACAGGGTCATTTGCTCTGTCAATAAAGAATCCCTTGCTCCCAACTCCCAACGCCTTTATCCACGCGGACGTGAAAGACGGTGGACTAGGAATACCCGTCTTTGCCACATCGATCCGGCTGCAGAAGAACAAGAGGCTCGGGGCGCTAGTAGAGTCGGAGGATCCAGTGGTAGTGGCAGCGGCTCTCCTACCTGCGTTCCAAGCGCGAATGCGGCGATGGGTAGACCCGACCACTGCCGCCGGAACCCCGTCCAACAGAACGAGGCCTTTAGGTCAATACATCAACATACCTGGAGTTCCATATCCTGCAAACAGCTAAGAGGATCCTTTATGATTTTTTATATAATACTGTCAAAGCTCATTAAGGTGACAAAACTAGATTGCTGTATACAGACACGGATTCTTATCTGATAGAATTGACCTGTCCTGATGCTTTCACAGAATTGAATAAACTGCCTTTATGCCAGTATATAGATTTCAGTAATTTCCCCTCTGATAAACCCTATTATGATGAATCTTGTAAAGGTCAACTGGGTTTGCTGAAATCAGAAGTTGGAGCAAAATCCATAAAGGAACTCATTGCACTGAAACCAAAAAAAAAATTCCATCCTCACTCAAGATGAGGTTCAGATCTGTCATTGTAAGGGTAATCCCACATACCACCAATCTAAACTCACATTCTGCTTTTCCAAATGTTTTAGATTACAATATCAGGCAACAGTTCAAGTCCAGATCCATTAGGAATGTTAAAGGGCGTATGTGCACATGTCTAACTGCGAAACGTGGATTGTTGGCATTTGACGACCAACGTTATGTACTGAGCCCTACACAGTCCTCGGCGTATGGACATCCCGATATTCCTCAAGCTGTAATCAATGAGGAGGAACCTGCAGCTGCTGCAGCTGCAGCATGACCTGCCTGATGTGGAGTTCACCCCACATATAATATGTCGGGTAAATGAGATGTGTTGGCAAACAAAATACATTTTTGTAACCTGTAATTTGTTTTGGAAATGGTATCTCTGTAACCTGTAAATGGTGATAGAAAATTTATGCCCCTGTTTCCTGTAATTGGTGTTAGAAATAATGTTCTCCCGTAACCTGACATTTGTATTAGGAAAATGTAACCCCCCCCTCTCCCTCTAACCTATGCTTAAAATGATGTTCTCTATGTAAAGGTATTAAGTTATAATGTTCTGCTCCAAGTAAATAATATTATGTAAAAAAAATTCTGTATGCAAATGATGCTATTTCATTTTGTTTATGTTCTATGTAAAATGTTATACCAATGATGTTGCGGTCCATGGAAAATAGTTGTGGCTCCCAATGATAATGATGGTATGTATGTTTAGCTCTATGTACAAATAATAATGTTAAATTTCATGTTATGCTCTATGTACTCCATATGTAAAAAAAAATTAAGAAATGTTAACTTTGGTGTTTTAAAAACCACATGTTTAAATGTGTTGGCCTTATGAGTCTCATCTCAATATGTTCCCAACACGAGTCTTGGACAGTTCACCTATAACGGAAGAAGAACTCGATATTTATAATGAGTGCAGCAGAATAATAATTGCAGGATTTTATAATGGTGGCAAATCTTATTTGTGCACTAAACTCGTACAAAAATACCACCTGAAATTCTCCAGTATGATAATATGTGGAAGCAGTTATCAAGCATTATTGGACGATCCATTAATTAACAAGAAAATAATAGCTCATCCCGGAATTATTAATCCATTAGATGAATGCACAGACGAACCTCCTATTTTAATTATTATTGATGACTTGTTCATCGAATAAGCCAATTCAGAAATTGTGTCTGACTATATTCACTATACATCACACTATTTAATGTATATTTATTACATAAAATATATTTTCACTGGCAAATATGCTACAAGTATAAGTTTAATTGACTCCCATTTCATACTAATTAAATCTAGAGATTTCTCTCAATTTGAGAATTTAGGCCAGCAATTATTCAATAAATATGACTAAAAAAAAATTTCTAATGTATAAGAAAGTCATTAGTAAACATTATGGGTATTTATTGGTTGATTTAAGAGTAAGAATTCCAGAAGGTGTTACCTTCCCTAGCAATATTGTAAGTGAGATACCACACGAAACTGTATTCCAATGGTGGTCGCAGAAAGAAAAAAATTATTATGACCCGGCATCCTCTGGTGGGTTGGAGGGGGGGGGTGGAATATAGACTATATAAAGCAACTAAAACCATACAACCCGATATCACTTTATATGATGTTATAAATTACTTGAAATCGTCTAAAGCTTACACTTTACACGCATAAAAACCTTACAAACCGAGCGACGAAAAGTACTGAGCCTTCAACCCCGCATATTTTTAGCTCGTGATTTAGCAGAAATGGGATTATTAGCTAAACGTAACGACGATATCAAATATGTGCTCGTCTGTGTCGATATTTTTTCCCGGTATGCGCAGGTCGGACCTCTGAAACGCAAAGATGGACAGAGTTTGAGTACATCTTTGAAAATCCTGTTGGAGCCCCCCATATACCCAAGGAGTTCATAAAATCAATACGGATCGATGAGGAAGAATTTTATAATTGTCATACGAAGCGAATGTTAGCACGTAAAAATATTAAACTGTATAGAGTATTTTCTCAGGAACAAAAGCCCCAATCACCGAACGCTTTATACGCACCAAGAAAACTAAGATTTATAAAAATATATGACTGCGCACAACACCTCGAGATATCTGCCCATATTGCCTGATATCATAAAGGCGTATAACACAACACCCGACCGAGGGTTAGGTGCTCGGACTCCAGCTGACGTTCATGCTTTATCTCGTCCACAAGATATAAACAAGCAATTCAGTCTCATGTATAAAAGTAAGGACAAACCTAAAGCAGGTGTTAGTTCTCTACTGGCTGTGGGAGACACAGTTCGCATTACCCTCTCCAACAGAATTTTAACATTGAAGAAAGGATTTGCTAGACAAAACATGGAAGAAATTTTAAGAATTACTGGTATAGATAATAGCCAAACTGCCCCACTGTATTTTTTACAAGATTTAAAAATACGCCGGTGTTGGGTTTTATTAAGAAGAATTAACCCTAACCAATTTACCGGATAGTTTAATATCGAGAAGGTGCTACGTAAATGTATATAACCTGATAATAAATTACAGTATAATGTGAGGTACGAAGGCTACGACTCTTCATTCGATGTGTGGATTGATGCTGATGATTTGTTGAAGAAATGAAGAAGCCATTAGTATACAAGTACAGAGAGTTGGTGACTTGCTCAGTAAACCTAATTCTTCAGGATGGAGGAAATTAATGTTCAGTTAAAAAAACCACATATTCATTGCTTGTCAGAGATTTTCAAGAATCTTCTGAAAAATAAGTTTCCAGTTAAAAAGAAAGTTGTATTCAAGTTATATAAATATAGATCCATTACATTCACTGGCTTGCAAGAAACTCTCGATTTCGAACAAAAAAACATTTCGTAGACTCGTAGAGGAGGTAGCATCCTCAGTATTTTATTACCCATAGCTGCAAGTCTAATTACCAGGCTATTGAACAAATGAAAAGGAAAGAATTTTATCTAGTACCTCGTAAATCCATCGATGAGGGACCTGCTAAAGTAGTGAAAGCAGAAGTAGCTCCTTCACGACCCTAGAACAGTAGCAGCTCCATCACGGGTCCCAGCACAGCAGCTATCACGGGTCCCAGCAGCAGTTCACGGGTCCCAGCAGCAGTAGCAGCTCCATCAAGCAGCAGTAGCAGCTCCCTCACGGGTCCCAGCACCAGTAGCAGCTCCCTCACGGGTCCCAGCACCAGTAGCAGCTTCAATACGAACTAATCTCACAATACTACATATGATTTAATTAAAATTTAAAGCTAAAGATCACGATTATGCCAGATCACTGTTGAACTATTTTGATGACAGCGAGATGGTCCAATGGGACGTCAATGGGAATCTGCAATTGTTAGTAACTGAATTAAACATAATTGATGATATTTTAACTAAAATGACGATTCGCCGATCTGTATTCCAACGAGCGACATTATCGCTAGTCCAATTATTTATCTCTTTAACCTCAACTTCACGAGAAATGTTTAGGAATTCAAAATCCCGTAAACAAGTATTGGATGGTGATTGTTGACCAGACCACACACTAGAAGGTGAAGGTACGACGACGTTTCGGTCCGTCCTGGACCATTCTCAGGACGGACCGAAACGTCGTCGTCCCTTCACCTTCTAGTGTGTGGTCTGGTCAACATACTTTAGCAACGTTATTGTGACTCATCGCCTGCGTTGATGGTGATGTGTCACGAAGACTAACAAGCCGGTGTGTGTGTTTACTACTGCCACCGCTGCAGCTGAGCGTCCAGGAGGTGGAGGAGGAACATGGCTACCATATGAAAGGTAAGTATACATATACATGTGTGATTTGTTTTGATACTTTCATAGTCCAGCAATTCTCACATCATTTATGCTTCTAGTGTTTCGAATCCGGATTTATTTCCCAATAATGAACCGAGTGCCAATGAAAACAGATCATATAATCGACTGACACAAGATTCCAAACATTCCTACTAGATGTGTCTTCAGAATATTTTATTGCCCTCGGCATATTACGTAATAACATCAGATGATCTGGAGAGTTATATCCGTGTAAGAATTATGTACCTTGATGCCAATGGCATAAGTTATAAACATTCACAATTTCTACCAACAACCAATATTTTAGCTGATAGTATAAAGGAAATTATATTTGTAATCAAAAGTGAAATTGCCCATGGTGTATAACAGCACAGGAGAACTACCCAAAATTTGGAAGATGGCTAATGAAGTCCAAAAATGCAAGACGGGACACAGGCACTGAACCGAAGGCTAGTGTCCTGAACTTGCATTCCATGCAAGATGATGGAGAAGATTGTGTGAAAAAAACTAGCAGAACATCTGGAGCAAATGAACTTTACAATACATCATTAGCATGGGCTCCGGGAAGGCAAATAATGCCTCTCCGGATTAAATGAATTTTATGACCAAACTACAAAAAATTAGGCAATAGAGGGGTGGGAAGACTGCATATTTTTGATTGCCAGAAATCCTTTGACAAAGTACCCATAGGAGACTAATGTATACGCTGGAGATGTAGGTAGGAGCAAAAGGGAAGGTACTCCATTGGATAAGGGATTACCTAAGCAACAAAAGACAGTAAGTTACTGTGAGGGGTGAGGTCTCGGAGTGGCGAGACATCATCAGTGGAGTCTTGCAGGGTTCAGTCCTTGGACAGATAATGTTTCCGATATATGTAAATGATCTCCCAGGAGGAAGTAGATTCGATTCTCTCAATGTTTGCTGATGATGTAAAAATTATGAGGAGACCGAAGAAGATAGTATGAGACTACAAGATGACCTAATCAAACTGAAGGGATGTTCCTACAATTGGCTACTAAAGTCCAACAAAAGTAAATGTAAGGTAATGAAACTAGGTAGAAGGAACCGGAGGCCAGACACAGGATACCGAATCAGAGATGAAGTCCTCCACAAAACGGACAGAGACAAAGATCTAGGAGTTGATATCACACAGAACCCGTCTCTTGAAGCCCACATCAAAAGAACCACATCAGCGGCGTGTGCAAGGCTGGGTAACATCAGAACTGCCTTCAGATACTTGTGTAAGGAATCATTAAGAATTTTGTATGCCACATATGTAAGACCATTCCTGGAGTATGCGGCCCCAGCATGGAGTGCACACCTTTTTCGAGCATAAAATGAAGCTGGAGAAGATTCAAAGGAATGGCACTAGACTTGTCCCAGATCTAAGTGACATGAGTTAAGAGGAAAGGGTTCGTGAATTGCACCTCAAAGGACTGGAAGGCAGAAGAGTTCGTGGAAACATGATCTCCACATTCAAAATTTTCAGGAGAGCTGATAGGGAAGATAAGGACAGATTATTTATCATGGGTGGTACTCACACTAGGGGACACAGGTGGAAACTGAGTACCCACATGAGCCACAGGGACGTTAGAAATAACTTTTTCAGTGTCAGAGTAGTTAACAGGTGGAATGCATTAGGCAGTGATGTGGTGGAGGCTGACCCCTTAGTTCTGGGACTAGCCTAGTAGCATACCTCTGAACTTTTTCCAGTTTCGTCATAGTCTTTTCCTGTTTACAAGGTTTGGTCTCCATGCTGGGGCCGCATACTCCAGGATTGGTCTTACATATGCTGTGTACAAGGTTCTGAAAGATTTCTTTCACAAGTTCCTGAAGGCAGTGCTGATGTTAGCCAACCTTGCATACGCCGCAGATGTTATTCTTTTAATGTGAGCTTCACGAGTCAGGTTTGGTGTGATATTAACTCTTAGATATTTCTCTCCGTTCGTTTCGTGAAGGACTTCATCTCCCATTCGGTATCCTGTCTGGCCTCCTATTTCCTTCCCCTCGCTACATTACCGTACATTTACTTGGGTTGAACTTTAGTAGCCATTTGTTTAACTATTCATTCAGTTTGTTTAGGTCATCTTGTAGACTCATACTCTTCCTCCGTTTAAATCCTCCTGATAATTTTTCCATCGTCAGCAAACATTGAGAGGAACGAGTCTATTCCTTCTGGGAGATCATTTACATATATCAGGAACAATATATTTCCTAGAAGTGAGCGCTGAGGGACTCCACTGGTTACGTCTCGCCACTCCGAGACCTCACACCTCACAGTGACTCGCTGTCTTCTGTTGCTTAGGTACTCCCTTATCCAGTGGAGCACCTTCCCTTTCACTCCCGCCTGCATCTCCAGTTTGTGCACCAGTCTCCTATGTGGTACTGTGTCAAAAGCTTTCTGGCAATCCAAAGATATGCAGTCTGCCCACTCCTCTCTTCCTTGCCTGATTTTTGTTGCCTGGTCATAGAATTTAATCAATCCTGTGACGCATGATCTGCCATCCCTTAACCCATGCTGATGTTGTGTTACAAAGTTCTTCCACTCCAGATGTTCCACTAGTTTTTTCGCACAATCTTCTCCACAACTTTTCATGGTATGCAAGTTAGGGACACTGGCCTGTAGTTCAGTGCCTCCTGTCTATTAACCTTTCTTGAATATCAGAACTAAATTAGCCGTCTTCCAAGATTTTGGCAATTCACCTGTCACCAGTGACTTGCTATACACCATGGCGAGTGGCTGACACAGAGCTTCAGCTCCTTCCTTCAGTATCCATGGCGACTTTCCATCCAGGCCTATAGCCTTTGTCACATCCAAATCTAGCAGATGTTTCCTCACCTCACCGCTGTTATTTACAAACTCCTTCAGTGGTGTTTGGTTAGATCTCCCTTCTCCTATCTCTGGGATAGGAGAAGGAAGCTATCTCCCTAGCTCTACTGTGAAGACCTGAAATTTCTAATTGAGGTCCTTGCACACTTCCCTGTCGTTCGTAGTGAATCTGTCTGCCCCTATCCTTAGTTTCATTACCTGTTCCTTCACTGATGTTTTTCTCCTGGTGTGACTGTGCAGCAATTTAGGCTGAGTTTTTACCTTGCTTGCGATGTCATTTTCATATTGTCTTTCTGGCTCTCTTCTCACCCTGAAGTATTCATTCCTGGCACTCTGATATCTTTCTCTGCTCAAGTGTCCTGTTATTTTTTGTTTCTCCATGCCCTTGTACATAGTTGCTTTGCTAGCTTACATCTCTGATTAGCCCACGGGTTTCTTGTCTGCATTTAATTTCTTTCTTTTTGAACTGGGACGAACTTGTCTGCCGCCTCCTTTCTATTCTGCGTGATGTAGTCCATCATGTTTTGGGCCGTCTTTCCCCTGAGCTCTGTTTCCCAAGTTATATCTGTTAGGAATTTTGTTATCTCCTCATATTTTTATTTTCAGAATGCCAGCCTTTTGTTTTCTGATCTACTCAAACATCAGTACGCTATGGTCGCTCATTCCCACAAGGGCTTCAAAACCGATTTCTCTTATGTCAGAGTCGTTCAGGGTGAACACTGTGTGTGTTTGTGTGTGTTTGTGTGTGTTTGTGTGTATGTAAGACAAATATGTGTAACAGACATAATTGAGGAAAAATAAATGTTGGTTTGAAAGGCGGGGTCCAAAAGCTATTAACTCTATTCTGCAGATACATATGGTAAGTACACACACACACACACGCACACCGCACACCACACACACGCACACACGCATACGCACACACACCGGTGGGCGCCGGT
>WNGS01009662.1:0-18396 GCA_020271785.1 Procambarus virginalis
TAGGCTAGTTAGTTTTGACTGCTCTCATAAATCAACTCATCATCCTTATAGACGTTGGGCTATTAATGTTAAAGTCAATGATTGATTAGTTATCCACATATAAATGTAATATATGCAAATGACAGATACGTCAAACAGCTTCTAGATGTTACTGCTGCTCGGCTTAGACTCGGTTACAAGTATCTCTGGGAATTCTCATTATCTGCCGATGTAGACCTGACCAAATGTAAACTGTGTCAACAAAATTATTCGCACACCTCCGTCACTATGTGATGGAGTGCGAAAAGATACGTGAATTTAGAGACATTTATATAACCAATGTTCCAGCGATGTGTAAATATTTCATTCAAAATGGTCTGCTACCAGAAATTTTAGCCAATATCCCTAGTTTACTAACAGTAGGTAGTAACTGAGTGATTGTAACCTATCCACCGCTGCCCACTGGATGGGGGGCGGTGTGCAGGACAAACATATAAATTGTGACACCAGCTCTCCACATATGTCAGTTGCTTAATTTAGAACCTGTACTTGAGGTCGATCTCGAACCCATTGTTGATGTAACGACTTATATTGAATTTTGTAACTAGCTCATCAAGATTGTAACTTGCTTAGCTAAATGAATTGTGGGTTCAGTCCCTGAGCCCATTATGTGCCTCTGTAACCCTTTCCACTACCGGCCACAAGATGGGTATGGGGTGCATAATAAATGAACTAAACTAAACTAAACGACGGACAACGCAATTAGAAAGTAGAAATTTGTACTATTGAATTTAGACAAACCGGAAAAGGTTTTATTTATGTTGCAAAGACAACCTTAACTAACTGAACTTTCCTAGGCCTAATACGCACAATCTGAGGCCTAATATCGTACATATGTGTGCTATACTAGACCTAGGAATATATATTTTTTTAGCTTTATTTTTTCAGACTATAAAGTTATTAGTACTATATACTTCACTTCCGACTATAAAGAGTCTATAATTAAGACTATAATTAAGACTTCAGACTATAAAGTGATTAGTAAGTTCTATTATGTAATGACTTAGTAGGTCAACGTTTGTACTATGGTGCACATACAACAACTACTGTCTAAACAGGAGGATGGGTCGCGACGTTGACATACTGTGCCGTTCTCTGTTGTGTTAGGATAAGGTCACTTACGCCCGAGAGTTTGTTGACGTTGGGAGACTTGAGGAGGACGGGCTGGATCACGGGGCCAAGTGTTGACGTTGGCAGACTTGAGGAGGACGGGCTGGATCACGGGGCCAAGTGTTGACGTTGGCAGACTTGAGGAGGACGGGCTGGATCACGGGGCCAAGTGTTGACGTTGGCAGACTTGAGGAGGACGGGCTGGATCACGGGGCCAAGTGTTGACGTTGGCAGACTTGAGGAGGACGGGTGGATCACGGGGCCAAGTGTTGACGTTGGCAGACTTGAGGAGGACGGGCTGGATCACGGGGCCAAGTGTTGACGTTGGGACTTGAGGAGGACGGGCTGGATCACGGGGCCAAGTGTTGACGTTGGGGACTTGAGGAGGACGGGCTGGATCACGGGGCCAAGTGTTAACGTTGGGAGACTTGAGGAGGACGGGCTGGATCACGGGGCCAAGTGTTAACGTTGGGAGACTTGAGGAGGACGGGCTGGATCACGGGGCCAAGTGTGACATCGCTGTCAAGTGTGTTATGTCGGTCTTGTCGGAGGTCAACCCCTAGAGTTGGCCTATATAATCGCCCCCTGTGGGCTCGAACCACCAACCTTTCGGTTAACAGCCGAACGCGCTAACCAATTGTGCCACGGAGGCATGAGAAAACGTACTTAACAAACTTGTAATAAGACGGAATTACTTAGATATCGAAGTGTGATAATTATCTAAGTTTACTTGGAGCTACTTATAGTGGCCTCGATGAGGACAGGAGGCCGGCGGCTTGTCGAAGGTCCCGCCATTTGCCTTGATGATCTTTTCCTTATGACGATAATTTCTATAGTGTCCTAATGCATAAAGTAACTATATGTCTAGTGGTCACGACGGAGACAGGAAGCCGGCAGCTTGTCAATGGTTCCTCCATTTTTTCTTAAGTTTCCTCCTCTTTTTTCTTTCTTCTTAATTTTCCTCCATTACCCCACAAAAAAGAGATAAAAAAAAACACTCTGGGGTTGGAGTCCCTGTGCCTTCTTTTACCAACGTCGAGGTTAACTCCGGAGCTGGAGCCCCTGGAGCAGTTGGTTGTTGCCTTCAACCTCGTTCTGACAGTTCCTGCAACGGCGCTGGAACCAGTCATATTGGCGTTTGCCTTTTCAATCAAGACTTTCGGCGCTGTGGAGAGGGGGACCAGCTGCATGGGTAGCAGCTTCTCCCCCTGTATCAACCTACCCTGGCTTAGCACCCTGGAGAGGCCACTCCAGACCGACAAACAGAACGGAACTCCATAGTCTCCTGAGACAGATGGACGCCTACTACTGGGATGGTCCACCAGTTTTTACATTCTTGTAAAGCCACTAGCACGCATTGCGTCTCGGGCAGGTCCTTTATCCTAATACGGCTAAGTCCTAAGATTTAATCTCCGTCTTAATTAACACTCTCTGGCGTTCCGCGAGCGCTATGTCAGGGTTCGTTTCCTGCCGGGGAGAGAGGCGCAATCCTTAAGGCCTCTGGAACGCCAGTAAATGTGTACTTGGATGAAAAAACGATTCTTCGCGGCTGGGATCGTATTCCAGGGACTGCCCGACGCGAAAGCTACGCGTACTAGTGGCTGTACAAGAATGTAACAACTCTTGACTCAAAAAAAAAAAAAAAAAAAAAAAAAAAAAAAAAACAAAAAAAAAAAAAAAAAAAATTAATATTAATCTTAATTATTAACTCTGGAATGCGACCCGTCAAAGCGTTTCACTGCTGGGTGAAGAGAGGCGCAATGTTAAGGATTGGAACCCAGTCAATCCTCCCGGCCAGGATACGAACCCAGACTAAATTGTTCGCGAAGTGCTGGGGCTAGTGTTTCACCACTGCACCACGGGGACTGTATGCACGGGGACCAGTCATTGAAAGTTGCACAACAATTGGGAACTCTAATAAGAAAGTCAACTTCATTTTCAAGGAAATAAAGTTATTGAACTGTAAACATCTCTGGTGCGGCCACATTTGGACTGTTGTATCAAGCATAGAGGCCTCAGCTTCAGAACATATCTGCTTTGGAGAAAGTACAACACAGAGCGACAAAAAGCTCTCAGAACTAAATGGGCTCCCATACCAGGAACGGTTGAGGGCCACAGGACTAACACAGCAAGCCAGACGGGGCATGGTGGCTCCCATACCAGGAACGGTTGAAGGCCACAGGACTAACACAGCAAGCCAGACGGGGCATGGTGGCTCCCATACCAGGAACGGTTGAGGTCCATAGGACTAACACAGCAAGCCAGACGGGGCATGGTGGCTCCCATACCAGGAACGGTTGAGGTCCATAGGACTAACACAGCAGCCAGACGGGGCATGGTGGCTCCCATACCAGGAACGGTTGAGGTCCATAGGACTAACACAACAAGCCAGACGGGGCATGGTGGCTCCCATACCAGGAACGGTTGAGGTCCACAGGACTAACACAACAAGCCAGACGGGGCATGGTGGCTCCCATACCAGGAACGGTTGAGGGCCCCAGGACTAACACAGCAAGCCAGACGGGGCATGGTGGCTCCCATACCAGGAACGGTTGAGGCCACAGGACTAACACAGCAAGCCAGACGGGGCATGGTGGCTCCCATACCAGGAACGGTTGAGGTCCATAGGACTAACACAGCAAGCCAGACGGGGCATGGTGGCTCCCATACCAGGAACGGTTGAGGTCCATAGGACTAACACAACAAGCCAGATGGGGCATGGTGGCTCCCATACCAGGAACGGTTGAGGTCCACAGGACTAACACAACAAGCCAGACGGGGCATGGTGGCTCCCATACCAGGAACGGTTGAGGGCCATAGGACTAACACAGCAAGCCAGACGGGGCATGGTGGCTCCCATACCAGGAACGGTTGAGGTCCACAGGACTAACACAGCAAGCCAGACGGGGCATGGTGGCTCCCATACCAGGAACGGTTGAGGGCCACAGGACTAACACAGCATGGTGGCTCCCATACCAGGAACGGTTGAGGCCCCAGGACTAACACAGCAAGCCAGACGGGGCATGGTGGCTCCCATACCAGGAACGGTTGAGGTCCATAGGACTAACACAGCAAGCCAGACGGGGCATGGTGGCTCCCATACCAGGAACGGTTGAGAGCCCCAGGACTAACACAGCAAGCCAGACGGGGCATGGTGGCTCCCATACCAGGAACGGTTGAGGTCCACAGGACTAACACAGCAAGCCAGACGGGGCATAGTTGCTCCCATACCAGGAATGGTTGAGGGCCACAGGACTAACACAGCAAGCCAGACGGGGCATGGTGGCTCCCATACCAGGAACGGTTGAGGGCCCCAGGACTAACACAGCAAGCCAGACGGGGCATGGTGGCTCCCATACCAGGAACGGTTGAGGGCCACAGGACTAACACAGCAAGCCAGACGTGGCATGGCGGCTCCCATACCAGGAACGGTTGAGGGCCACAGGACTAACACAGCAAGCCAGACGTGGCATGGCGGCTCCCATACCAGGAACGGTTGAGGGCCACAGGACTAACACAGCAAGCCACAGTGTACAGAATAAAGAACCCCGTACAGTATACAGAACCCCGTAAAGTACACAGAACTGTATACAGAACCCCGTACAGTATACAGAACAGCGTACAGTATACAGAACAGTGTACAGTATACAGAACAGCGTACAGTTTACAGCACCCCGTACAGTATACAGAACAGCGTACAGTATACAGAACAGCGTATAGTATACAGAACAGCATACAGTATACAGAACAGTGTACAGTATACAGAACAGCGTACAGTATACAGAACCCCGTACATTATACAGAACAGTGTACAGTATACAGAACCCCGTACAGTATACAGAACAGTATACAGAACAGTGTACAGTATACAGAACAGTGTACTGTATACAGAACCCCGTACAGTTTACAGCACCCCATACAGTATACAGAACAGCGTACAGTATACAGAACAGTGTACAGAAACTCGTACAGTATACAGAAAAGCGTACAGTATACAGAACAGTGTACAGTATACAGAACAGCGTACAGTATACAGAACAGCGTACAGTATATGAACAGTATACAGTATACAGTACAGTATACAGAACAGTGTACAGTATACAGAACAGTGTACAGTATACAGAACAGTGTACAGTATACAGAACAGTGTACAGTATACAGAACCCCGTACAGTATACAGAACACTGTACCAATAATCCTGTCCAATAACGATGGTCAGCTTTCAGCCTCAGATTCTGCCATTGAATTCAATAGGTTCTTCTCATCCATTGGGTCATCCCTTGCTAATGACACTCCATCTACCAGTACTAATGTTCAGGACTATCTTACAGGTAACTACCCACAGTCTCTGTACCTAACGCCCGCTAATTCCCCTGATGTAAATGAGGTAATCCATTCCCTTAAGACCAAGTCTAGTGCCCTTTCGGAGATATCAATTCTAATCCTGCCTAACTTGTCTAAAATATGTGAAAAACTAATCTACAAGCAGCCTTACGCTTATCTTGCCAAACACAATATACTTAGCTCATGTTAATATGGCTTCAGACCCCCCAAAAGAGCATTAACGATGCACTTATTAGTATGATTAACTTGATACATGCAGGTCTTGATGAAAATGAGTTCCCTGTTGGGTTATTTGTGGACCTGCGTAAGGCTTTTGACACTGTCAACCACCAAAACCTTCTTCTTATAGTTCATCATTATGGAGTCAGAGGTCACTTCCTGCATTACCTTCAATCTTACCATACTGACAGGCTCCAGTATGTTTCTGTGAATAATTCAATTTCTTCCACCCTACCCATCAACATTGGTGTTCCTCAGGGCAGCATACTTGGCCCTCTCCTCTTTCTCATCTACATTAATGACCTTCCAAATGCCTCTCAACACCTCAAACCAATTCTATTTGCTGACGACACAACCTTCACACTTCTCCAGTCATGACCCTTATTGCTCTAATTGTCAAGGTGAACACTGAACTAAATAAAGTCCATCTCTGGCTAACTACCAACAAACTCACCCTCAACATTGACAAAACTTTCTATATTTTGTTTGGCAATAAATCCTCAAATCAAATTAATCTAAGGATAAATAATATTCAAATTTGTAACAAAGTAGATGGCAAATTCCTTGGCGTTCTTATAGACAACAAGCTGAATTTCCAGGGACACATTATAAATATATAAAAAAAAGTTTCAAAAACTGTTGGCATTCTTTCTAAGATCAGATATTATGTACCTCGCCCAGCCCCTGGTGATGCTCTATTGCTCTCTCATCTATCCTTATCTCAATTATGGTCTCTGTGCTTGGGGTTCTACTACACAAAATCACTTACGTCCTCTAATTATTCAACACAAAGCTGCTATTAGAACAATATCCAACTCTGGCCCCAGACAGCACTCGGTACCCTTACTCAAATCTTTAAATATGATAAATATTAAGCCACTGCACATCCTCTCATGTGTACTCAATATATTTAAAACTCTGAACTGCAATGTCAATCCTGAACTTAGAAGCTTCCTAGAAGGTTGTAACAGAACTCATGGGCATCACACCAAAAACAAATACCTATTTGATATTCCAAGAGTGCGACTTAACCAAACTAAAAATGCTCTACAAATCAAGGGATCCAGAATGTGGAATGACATTCCCAATCATGTCAAAGACTAAACCTCCCTCAACCAGTTTAAGAATAAAACCAAGTACTACCTAATTAACTCCATGTAACCTACCTTATCCCCTAAATGTCAACCTATGTCATGCTATTTTTTTTAACAATGCTGTTTGTTCACCAACTTGTACAGTTTCTGATTTCTGCCATGTTCCCTCCCCCCCTTTTTATTTATTTTTTTATTTCTCTTTTTCAACATAATTTATACCAAATCCCAATTACTACTAAGTTTTATTCTAAGTATTCCCCCCCCCCCATACCTTGCCCAAAACTCTATGCGTACTAGTGGCTTTAGGTATTGTATGTACTAGCTCTTTATAAATCCAACATTATGTTTGTAAATCAACTATGTATATACTTTCCTGAATAAAATTTACTTTACTTTACTTTACTTACTTTACCAGTAACAGAAGACAAACGACCCTGCCATCGGGCAAGGATTGAGGAATGAATAACTGGGTAGAAGTTGTAATAGAGGATACCTTTACGGGAGATGGCACAAGTGTGGAGAGCCTCCTTAGCGGCAGCGTCTGCACGATCATTTAAGGACACGCCAATATGGCTGGCAACCCAGCAAAACTCCACTGTCGTCAGTCTACTAGAGATAAGAAACAGCCAATGTTGAATTTCGACTACTACAGGATGGACTGGATTAAAGCACTCCAGAGCCATGAGGGCACTGTGAGTGTCAACTACAACAACAAAGGAGAGTTGACAGCGAGAAAGCAGTGACGAAGGACACAACATAGCATAAAGTTCTGCCATGAAGATGCTAGTCTCCGGAGGCAGGCGACACATATAGGTGTTGTCAGGAACAACAACAGAGTAGCCTACACCGTCGGCAGACTTAGAACCTTCTGTACTTTTATTTAGATCCAGACTTTACTCCTCTTACCCCCCCCCCCTGTAGGAGGGGTAAAAGCTTTAGTCACGCGAGTCAAAGTTTTATAAAACTGAGGAAAGGGGACCCTTCAAAGGGGCAAGGAAAGAACGACATGAAAAGAAATACTGGAAACCCGAACCGAAAGAGAATCTTGTATGCGAGACAATCGTACAGAAAGAGGTAAGTGGTGAAAGAGAACAGGGGGACCACAGGAGAAGTAAAGGTTAAATTGCGACATTAACGAGAGTAAGGGACCGTGCAAGGTAGCAAAGAGAGTAGTGATCATGTTGATCCTGTAGAGACAAGACGCCTATTTCGGCGTTAGCGATCACGGGCTTAGGGTCGGAGTCGAACGAAAGGCACCAGATCTGAGGAGCAACCCAGTATGGTGAAGAGCATCCAAACGGGGAAGAGTAGAAGGAGAAGTAAACGAGTAAGCAGGGCAACCCTAATCGAGTTTAGACAGTAAGAGAGAGGAATGTCGAAAGAGGAGCATGCGCCTATCCGCTCCCCAAGAAGTATGAGACAAGACCTTACATCAGTTAGGGGCCTTAGAGCGTTCAACTCGGAGGTAAGAGATATAGGGTGACGAAGACAAACAAGTGTCAAAGATTAACCTTAAAAGATTAGCAGAATCTTTGTACACAAGGTTTAGTTTAGTTCATTTATTATGCACCCGATACCCATCTTGTGGGCGGTAGTGGAAAGGGTTACAGAGGCACATAATGGGCTCAGGGACTGAACCCCACAATTCATTTAGCTAAGCAAGTTACAATCTTGATGAGCTAGTTACAAAATTCAATATAAGTCGTCACATCAACAATGGGTTCGAGATCGACCTCAAGTACAGGTTCTAAATTAAGCAACTGACATATGTGGAGAGCTAGTGTCAAAATTTATATGTTTGTCCTGCACACCGCCTCCCATCCAGTGGGCAGCGGTGGATAGGTTACAATCACTCAGTTACTACCTACAGTTAGCAAACTGGGGATATTTGGCTACAATTTCTGGTAGCAGATCATTTTGAATGAAATATTTACACATCGCTGAAACATTGGTTATAGAATTGTCTCTAAATTCACGTATCTTTTCGCACTCCATCACATAGTGACGGAGGGTGTGCGAATAATTTTGTTGACACAGTTTACATTTGGTCAGGTCTACATCGGCAGATAATGAGAATTCCCAGAGATACTTGTAACCGAGTCTAAGCCGAGCAGCAGTAACATCTAGAAGTCTGCTGATTTTATTGGATGATCCATAGATGTGTGGCTCCTCTTGCATGATAGTATGATGATAGATGGAATTACTGGTGTCAATTTCACTTTGCCTCAGATCTACAAGATCTTGTTGAAGTTCTCGGTGTACTGCTGCTCTCACATTGCTCATTGACAATCCAAGGTTACACTCAACGGCTCCTTTAAAGGCAGATTCTTTGGCTAACTTATCAGCTCTATCATGCATTCGGAGGCCAACATGAGATGGAGACCACATGAAATGGACTCTGTTACCATCCTTAATAATTTTGTTGTATTTGTGTCTAGCTTCGGACACGAGCATGTTACAGTTATGTCTTAAAGAGTTGAGAGCATTTAAGGATGATAAGGAGTCACTTACAATTAATGTATCAAGTTTGGAGACTTGTACACATTTCAGTGCAAGGATCAAGGCAAATAGTTCGGTCTGAAGGGTAGAGGCCCAATTGTTTATACGGACTCCCCACTCAAAGTACAAGCCATCGCCCATTTTCAGAACAACTGCACTTCCAGCTGCACCCGTGGTGCGGTGTAGGGAACCATCAGTGTATATGATTTGAGAGAGAGAATGCTCTGTGGACAGAGCATCAATATGGCTTAAGGCGTTGAGCTTTGCCTCAAGACGAAGCTTGGGCTTATCTCTAATTTGCTTCTTGGGTGGAAAGGGAGGGATTAAAACTGGAAAGTGTGTAACCTCCCACGGTGCAGGAAAGTGCCGTTGTTGTTTCTCTTGGTACAAATCATGAACCTGATACATTCTGAGTTGAGTTCCAGTTTTTGTTATCCATTTGGAACAATGCTGATCTTCAATAAAGTAAGTCTGGAGGGCTTCTGTGCAAGGATTAGGATGAGTTAGCCTAAGCATTTTTATACCAATTTGACAGTTAATTTCAGTAACACGATCAACAACGCTCAGAATATTAAGTTCCTTTCTCATATTAAGTATCTTTGTGGTATGAGGGCACCCAAGGATTATCCTCAAGGCTTCGTTCTGCAATTTTCAAGCCCTCCAAGCTTTCTTTCAGGCATCAAAACAAGCAGAGGTGCAGCATAATCCACTAAAGATCTGATGTATGCAAGGTATATCTTTTTGACAATTCTGACATTGGCACCATAGCCTGAGTGATAACCTGCAACAGCCTTGAGAGCTCGGAGCCTCTCTTTATACTGACGACAGAGTCTGAATACAACAGGACCATACAGTGGCACCTCAAGGCCAAGGTATTTGAATCTGTTTACATAGTCAAGCTGGGAGCCATCAGATAGTTGCATCTTGCGAACAGCTCCTCCCTGCCTGGGTGGGCGCCGATTTAGTATCTTTGTTTTCTCTGCTGAGATAATTAAACCTAGGTCCTGACATGAATCTAATACAGAGTTAAGAGTGTTCTGCGTGTTAGCATACCCAGTGGTGTGTATCATTATATCATCAGCATAGCTAATGATGTGGACGTTGGGTTTGCTCGGTATAGAGTTTAACAGCGTGTTTATTAAGATATTAAATAAGGTAGGACTGAGGACACCACCCTGCGGGGTACCTAGTTCAAAGTCTCTTGTTACACTCCTATGCCCCTGGAAAAATACAGATGACTTCCTGTTGGATAAGTAACCCCTGATCCAACAAAGAAGCCGACCACCAATATTCATTCTTGCAAGCTCACTCAAGATAACATGTCTATTTGCAATATCAAAGGCAGACTTAAGATCTAGGAAGGTGGTATATGACTTTTCAGTGTGCAGGGTAAGAAAGGTGGTGATGCAATGATGCACACTCCTTCCATGCATGAAGCCATATATCTGGGGGGATAGCATGGTTCTTATTCTATGGAGGAGACGGTTTAGGACCATTCTCTCGAATGTTTTGCAAATGCAGCTAGTAAGGGAAATTGGGCGGAAAGCATTCTCTTGATTTGGCTTGGGAATTGGAATGATTATACTGTTGGTCCAAGAGATAGGAAGTTCCCCAGTAACATAGCTCATATTATACAGCTCAAGCAGGGGATTCCCTGGTACTAAAGGGAGCAGACGCAATATGTCATAAGTGATACCATCTTCACCGGGGGATGTGGCTTTGCCTTTGTTTAGGGCCGCGAGTAATTCAAACTCAGTGAATGGCACGTTGCATTCATCTTCCTTGCGGAGCATGAAGTCAACGAGCCTTTCTCGATCTCCGTAACCAGCATTTAATCTGAACTGTGTGTCTGGGGGAAGATTATTGAAGCTAGAGGTGGTTGCCCAAGCATCGACTAACTCGTTTGCTCTGTGTAGAGGGTGAGGGTGTGCTACTTGGCCGATCTTATCGCCTTTAATTCTTTTAATATCCTTCCATGCCTGGCTGAGGGGGGGGGGTGTGAGAGTTGAGACTGTTAACAAAAGTTTCCCAGTTATCTTGCCTGAGCTCTGGGATGACAATAAAGCGACAAAGGGGGATGAAGAACGACCTGCTTCTAGGTAAAAGTCATAGCACAAGTTTTAGTTGTAAAGAACTTGGAGTCATGATTGGTGGCCCAAGACGACACGGCATCAATTATAAGTTAAAACCGTCGTTGAAGGAAAGGCGAGTCATCACCTCGACAGCAGAGGGTAAGATCATCAACATAGAGTGCTGAGAAGATGCCAGAGGGAAGGGAGGAAAGAAGACCATTGAGGGCAACCAGAAAAAGAGTAGTGCTCAGAACATTACCTTGGGGCACACCATCGTACTGCCGAAAAGAGGCACAGAGAGTGTTACCAAACTTCACTCTAAAGGAACGACTAGAGAGAGAAAGCTTTGGAGGAAGAGAAGGAGATTACCACGAAGGCTAAAACAACGGACTTGTGACAGACTATGGTGTCTCCAGGTGGTGTCGTATTCACCAAGACATCAGTCAAGCACTTGCAAAAGCCAAATTGAGAAGTAAAGAGCTGGTGATAGTGTTCCAAGAACCACATCAGACGAACATTGACCACACGTTTAAAGAGTTTGCAGAGTCAACTTGTGAGGGCAATGGGTCAGAAGCCCTTAGGTGATGTCCTTAGAGAGCTTGGTTTCCGAATAGGAAGAACAACTGCCTCGAGCCAGTCCTCAGGGACTGACGACGACTCCCAGATACGGTTATACACATTAAGTATATGCTGAAACGTGATTGGAGAGAGATGATGCAACATCTCATAATGAATGTCATCTGAGCCTTTTGACACTGCACTTGTGAATTTAAGGGCACCATCTAATCTTGAGGTTCCTCGAGGTTATCTTGAAATGATTTCGGGGCTTAGCATCTCCGCGGCCCGGCCCTCGACCAAGCCTCCATTTTGTTACACACTCCCAGGAAGCAGCCCGTAGCAGCTGTCTAACTTCCAGGTACCTGTTTACTGTTAGGTGAACAGGTACATCAGGGTGAAAGAAACTCTGCCCATTTGTTTCCGCCTCCACCTGGGATCGAACCCGGAACCTCAGAACTATGAATGCTGAGCGCTGTCCTCTCAGCTGTCAGGCCTCCAAAGTTCAAAGTTAAAAAAAAAATATGCCCAAAGTTTCAGTACCTGACGCCTGACAGCTGGGTGGACAGCACTTGGGATTAGTAGTCCTGAGGTTCCGGGTTCGATCCTCGGGTGGAGGCGGAGTCAAATGGGCAAAATGTTTCTTTCACCCTAATGCACCTGTTATCTAGCAGTAAATAAGTACCTGGGAGTTAGACAGCTGTTATGGGCTGCTTCCTGGGGATGTGGACCAATAAGGAAGCCTGGTCGAGGACCGGACCGCGGGGACGCTAAGCCCCGAAATCATCTCAAAATAACCTCAAGATAACCTATTACAAAGTCTAGGAGAGGGAATGTACTCCTGAAGGGAGCATCTGGCATCAGCAAGAATTATAGAAAGCGGAAGGGTCCTACTATCAAAAGTGATCTTCACAATGTGAAGAGGCTGATGACGACCACGAAAGGGTTGGGTGAACGTATCAACCTGAAGGACAGAATGACCTTGGGCTGCAAGGATATGTTTAATATCCTCGTGGCAGTCTTTCAGGTCCCTAACACCAGCCGCAACATAGTGCGGGCGGATAACAGTGCCAATACTGACATTTAACCGGGCATTTTTGGAGATCCTAACAGGGGTCTCCCCAACGCTGGACAATATGGCTAAGTGGGAAGCTGCTTCCTGAGAAGGAGCAGCAATGACACATAAACCAGTGCGGGTGGGGTTAAAAGAAACAGAGGTATCCACTGAATCAACGATGTGTTTATGGGCGGAAGAAATCATCAGGCCGTGTAGAATACAGATGGTTGAGATCAAAGTATTTAGTCCACGTAGCAGGGCCAAACAAGGTGTGGAACATATTAGAACTGGCAGGAATCATCCAAAGTGCAGCAGTGTGGAAAGGGGGGGGGGGTTGTAACGAAGCACCCCTAGTAAGAGTGGGGGGGGGGGGTAAAAGGTGATGAGGTGGTCATCCCTGGGGTCGTGGAGCTCAACCCTACCACAGGGTGGGAGAGGACTGGAGGGAGTTAGTCGATAGGGTCAAAGGTGTAGCTTGGTATGGGCCCAACGTAGTGGGGGCTAAAGAGCCCAATCTTCCAACACAGTTCTCCTCGAGGGCTTGGTCGCCCACCCCACAGGCCTGGGGAAGTTATAAGAGGATCATTCAGTGGCATAGGAACCTACCTTGAGTATACCTTGAGGTGCTTCCGGGGCTTAGCGTCCCCGCGGCCCGGTCATCGACCAGGCCTCCTGGTTGCTGGACTGATCAACCAGGCTGTTGGACGCGGCTGCTTGCAGCCTGACGTACGAGTCACAGCCTGGTTGATCAGGTATCCTTTGGAGGTGTTTATCCAGTTCTCTCTTGAACACTGTGAGGGGTTTGCCAGTTATGCCCCTTATGTGTAGCGGGAGCGTGTTGAACAGTCTCGGGCCCCTGATGTTGATAGAGTTCTCTCTCAGAGTACCAGTTGCACCTCTGTTTTTCAACGGGGGTATTCTGCACATCCTGCCATGTCTTCTGGTCGCATGTGATGTTATTTCTGTGTGCAGGTTTGGGACCAGCCCCTCTAATATTTTCCACGTGTAAATTATTATGTATCTCTCCCGCCTGCGCTCAAGGGAGTACAGATTTAGGCTCTTTAGTCGGTCCCAATAGTTTAGATGTTTTACCGAGTGGATTCTAGCAGTAAAGGATCTCTGCACGCTCTCCAGGTCAGCAATTTCTCCAGCTTTGAAAGGGGCTGTCATTGTGCAGCAGTACTCCACTCTAGAGAGCACCAGCGTTTTGAAAAGTATCATCATCGGTATAGCATCTCTAGTGTGAAAAGTTCTTGTTATCCAACCGTCATTTTTCGTGCAGTTGTGACGGCCACTTTATTGTGTTCTTTAAAGGTAAGGTCTTCCGACATGAGTACACCCAAATCCTTTACATTGCCTTTTCGTGCTATGTTATGATTTGCCTGAGTTTTGTACGTGGTTTCCGTTTTTATATTTTCATTTTTTCCATAGCGCATGAGCTGGAACTTATCTTCGTTAAACACCATATTATTTTCTGTAGCCCATAGAAAGACCTGATCTACATCTGACTGGAGGTTTGCCGTGTCCTCTATGTTGCCTACTCTCATGAAGATCCTGGTGTCATCTGCAAAGGATGATACAGTGCTATAGGTTGTGTTCTTGTCTATGTCCGATATGAGGATGAGAAAAAGTACTGGGCAAGCACAGTACCCTGGGGGACTGAGCTCTTAACGGTTGATGGGCTGGATTTTATTTTGTTGACTATTACACATTGGGTTCTGTTGGTCAGGAAATTGTAGATCCATCTGCCTATTTTTCCGGTAATTCCTTTTGAGCGCATTTTATGTGCAATAACACCATGGTCACATTTATCAAAAGCTTTTGCGAAATCTGTGTAAATTACATCAGCGTTTTGTTTGTCTTCCATAGCATCTAATGCCATATCATAGTGGTCCAGCAACTGCGACAGGCAAGAGCGCCCTGTTCTGAAACCATGTTGTCGGGGGTTATGGAGATGCTGTGCTTCCATGTATTTTGTGAGCTTACTTCTTAGCACTCTCTCAAAAATTTTAATGATGTGCGATGTTAACGCTATCGGTCTGTAATTTTTTGCCTCTGCCTTATTTCCTCCTTTATGAAGTGGTGCTATCTCTGCTGTTTTTAGTATATCAGGAATAACGCCAGTATCTAGGCTTTGTCTCCACAGAATGTGGAGGGCCTGCGATAGTGGTTTTTTGCAGTTCTTGATGAATATGGAGTTCCAAGAATCCGGGCCTGGTGCAGAGTGCATAGGCATACTGTTTATGGCTTCTTCAAAGTCCAGGGGGGATAGGGTGACGTCTGATATATGATTTGATGTTGGTATCATATCCATGAAAAATTCATTTGGGTTACCGATCTTTAGTGCGTTTAATGGCTCGCTGAAAACCGAGTCGTACTGCTTCCTCAGTAGCTCGCTCATTTCTTTGTTGTCATCGGTGAAAGTTCCATCTTCCTTTCGCAGGGGCCCAATACTAGATGTGGTTTTCGATCTTGATTTTGCATAGGAGAAAAAATATTTCGGGTTTCTCTCTATTTCACTGATGGCCTTTTGCTCTCTTTGCCTCTCCTGCGTTTTGTATGATTCTTGTAGCTTGAGTTCAATTTTCCTATTTCGCTACCTAGCCTTCTTCGCCGTTCCTGAGATAGGGTGTGACTCTCAAGTTGTTCCGCGATTCGTTTTCTTCGCTTATATAGGGAACGACGTTCTCGTTCCAATCTGCATCTCTTCCTTTTTTTCTTAGGGGGATGCGGTTTGTACATATTTCTAGTGCTACTGAGCTTATTTTTTCCAGGCACTGGTTCAGGTTCGCATTTTCTAGCTGTTCTTCCCAGTTTATTTCTGTGAAGTCCTGGTTTATTTGCTCCCAGTTTATCTGTTTATTGTTGAAGTTGAATTTGCTGAAATCTCCTCCACGGGAATCTGGACTGGTTTTGGAGGTCTATTCCCATGGTTGTCATAACTTCAATTAAGTTGTGATCTGAGTAACAGGTATTTGTAATCATTATGTTCCTGATCAATTCATCATTATTAGTGAAAATGAGGTCCAGCGTGTTCTCCTTCCTAGTTGGTTCTACTATTTGCTGGTTTAAGGCAAACCTGTCGCACATCCGTAGCAGGTCATTTGCATGTGCCTGTTCATTAAGGCTACTTCCTGGTATTCTTTCTGATATTACTGTATTAGCCAGGTGCTTCCATTTCAGGTGCCGTAGGTTGAAGTCCCAAGCAGAATGATGTTCGGAGCTGGATTTGTGAGGTTTTCCAAGCAGTGTTCTATTTCATTAGTTGGTCTTTAAACTGCTGAGGGTTTGCCTCCGGTGACTTATATACAAGGACAATAACTACATTTAATCTCTATTTTGATTATCAGCACTTCCACCATATCATTTGAGGTGTTTAGCAGCTCAGTACAGATGAGTGTGTCTTTGATGTATAGGCTGACCCCACCCTGAAGCCGGTGTTTCCTATCACATCTGAAAAGATTGTACTCTGAGATCCATATTTCACCATCATGGTAGTCCTTTGTGTGGGTTTCTGTTAGGGCTGCAAACACTGCATTTGCCTCATGAAGGAGACCATCTATAAAGTGAACTTTGTTGGATTTGCGTGTTTTATACCTTGAATGTTGGCAAATATAAATGATGTTATCGTGGTAGTGGAAGTGCTGGATGCCTTACTTGGTGTTAATATCTGAGGCTCCGGTAAGGGGGCCACTTGTTTGCGTCCAGGGGGTGTTGTTTTCGAGTAGTGATTCGTCCAGTTTCGGTAGTGGGGCGGGGGTTGTGTGGTGTAGTACCTGTGTGTATTCGTTGGTAATGTGTATTCCAGTTGTGGGTATCTCCCTTCCCCTCTGTAATCCTTGAGTGGTTCCATCTGGTGTTCCTCTCTCTTATATTTTCTACTCTGTTTCTGCCTTCCTCTAAAAAATTGCCAGTAGTGTCATATTGATCTTCCCGTCTATAACGCTGTGTACCTCTCACGTGGAATTCCGGACACTGAAGATTGTAGCATTTTTTGTCCCTAATTGAGGATTGACATAATTTGGGGTGGGAAGTATCTACACCCTGTCCCAAAACGGCATGTACCCCTCCCCAACATGTTCCTGCATTTTCGAGGATGCAGAAAATGGCATTTTGTTCCTAATTTCCATATTTGCATATTCTTTAGCGTAGAATTTGCAAATGTGTTCCGGTTTTGCGTTTTTCAAGGTATTTATATCTGTGTCTGTCTTGTCTACCTCTTATTGGAGCCATCTCCGCTTTTCGTCCCAATTCCTTCATTTATGCACTCTGTCTCACTGTTGCTCTCATCGTTTATATTACCTGGCTCTGCAATATTGCTGCTATTATGTACTACAATACCCTCTTCCTCCACATTACTGCTGCGGTTCTCTAAACTATCTGTTCCTGGGTTTTGGTCGTTAACCAATGTGTCTTTTCCCAGTCTGCATATATCACTGGTAGCTTGTCTGTGAATGGTAATCTCTGTGACTCGGAATGTTTTTCATCAGTGTAGTTATGTTCTCTAACATTAATCTGTCATTCTTGCAAACACCAGAAAACTCCTTGCCTTTTTGTGCATCCTGGAGATATTTCTGTACATCCCAGGTGGAATCTTATGTTACAAATGCAACACTTAACGCCTACATGACGTTTCCCAGTACTCCCGAGCACTCGCCACACCTCTCCATTGTCTGATGTATTGTATTGTATTTGTGGTTCACTGTATGGATCACTTGTTGATGTCAGTCCTTTTAACTCTTTATAAAATTATATGTATATATATTTATATGTTTATATTTATAATATTATATGATACCGTATATTTGTAATATTATATGTTGTTTGTTCAAAGTATATAGTAGGTACTTAGCGTAGGGTAGCGAGGCTGTCCCCGGGTCGGTTGCAGGTGACCTATTTTTGTTGCCCCAGGTAGATGTCACCAGTTTCCAGTTACTCGATTGTAACACTGTGGCCGCCTCTTTGCCACTATTTATATTTCTAGTTTCTATATTTATAAATTCTATGCACGATTTCTTCACTTCCAACTTATATATTGTTGTGATACCCGTTCCACTTCACTGTTCCACGAACACGTTCACAAATTTTTTTTTTCTCATACACGAAGGTACACAAAGCCTCGTGCACTGGCTCACACGTGGTCTCCCGTTTATTCTCTATTTAACACAAGTTCTATTGTCAATGAATTTTTCAATTTTCCAGCGGGTCACTATGCACTTTGTTATGTCTGTAATCAGTAATCAGGAATGAGCAGATAATTTTAATTCACGAATAAGCCCCCATACCCACCATGGAGCCACAATTAGAGATAGAAAACACCCGGAAAGATGGCCCCCCCCCGTCACAGGGGTGCATCATGAGTATACTCCCAGCAATCATCACCTTAAGAACTGTCAATCAGTCAAAA